>JBBCBC010000006.1:18867089-19270618 GCA_037126765.1 Stenogyne calaminthoides
AATAATATTTTGTCTAAATATTAAAGTTTCATAAAATTTCTATCACGTCTAATCTTATTCTTCCTAAATACCTCAAGAATTTCAAACTAAAGTTCAATTAATGAAAATGAGAAGAAAATATTTCGCCCATTCTTTAATAATTTTCAAAAAATAAGATGGGAGAGAGAAAACATTTTTTTTTTATTTTCTTGGAAAGATCTTTATGGAATAAGTATTCTTGACATGAAGTTTATCCTATGATTCGAGAATAAAAAAAAGATCTTATTTCTTCCCCATTATGTAAGTTTTTCAAATATCATATATATAAGGAGGTGGGGATATTTTGTGGAATATTTTAATTATTATGGAAAGAATATTGGATATATTCAAGATTTATTATAATCGAGAAAATGATTTTCCATCTTATTCCTAAGGCCTAAATTTTCACCACCATGAGTTATAAATGAGGGATAGGTTTTTCATCCCCAAGTGTAATTCCACGTATGTTTAAAAATTAGAATCCACAAAGGTGGTGCCAAATATTTTATTTTCTCCTTTAAAATTAAAATCGCTTCGGCTGATAATCCTCCCACCGGATTACGCTTCGCGACGTGGGACATACTTTTGAGAAGTCAAGATTTCGTTGATGATCCATCGCCCCCCGCCATTGCTTCCTACAAAAGATTAGTATTTACTTAATTCCTAGATTCCGACGCTTAAGCTTTTACGCGAAATACGTGTTTATGATATAACTCATGATTAATTATTATGTTGAATTGAATTAGGAATAATTCATGTTAGTAATTAATTGATTAATTTAAATATGTATTTAAATTCAACTCAAATAGATTCTACACATAATTTAGCACAGTGAATGGATGAATGAATTTTTCATCCATCCATTATCACGTCTTCAAGAAAAAATCTACTTTGCCCAGAGCGATGCGATATAGTTTGGTTATGGATAAATTAATTAATTTTTTGAAGAAAAAATATAAAATTATCTAAATATTATTATAATATAAAAAAGTACAAACCTTATAAATTTGTAAATTTAATCTTCGGCCGTGTTTATATTTGAGAATTGACCACTTTATACTTCGAATACAACTAATTAAAAATATCAAATTTCCTATTTCAAATCAGTATATTGTTCTATTTTAATTAAAGAATATTATTTCACCAAACATCATATTGCTCCATTTTCTAAAAAACTTAGGTCTTTCGTCTGAGATGATTGATTAGAATTAAATATAAATTGTGAATGGAGAAATATGTGCAATTTACAAGTAAAATTTTAATTATAATTTAAAAGGGTATTATTATTATTTATTTATTTTATTTTTTTAGTAGAACGATGGAGTGCAATTAAATCATTTATGCATATTGTAAATGCTCTAGCGCAAAATACAATTATTTTAAATATATATATATATATTAAATTAATGATCCAGAGGTATTTAAACGTGAAAATACCGAGCAAGTAGCTTTGGATGGATCTGTAGGTACCCATTTATGTTAACAAACAAATCCCTCTTCCGTGAAAATACATAATCAGGAAAACGGGAAAAGGAAAGAAACTGAGTAGAGAGTAGTTTCTTACAGTCAATTTCAATTTTCAACGTAAACGAGAAGTCCAAAATAGCGTATTGCCGCTACTGTGTGATGATTGAGCTGAGACTTGAGTGTTGATGGTGGCATCTGCTGTGTCTATTTGATTGATATCAGACTGCTCTATGTGAGTTTCCTTGTTCAATTTTGAATTATTTATGATGCCCTGTTCATTTGTGCTAATTTGATTATGCTATTCTATTATTTTAAATTTTACAATTTCTGAGTGGACTGCTCTTGGGATCTAGCTGCCTCGATGATGCAAAAGGATTAGCGATTCTATGCTTGATTTGATTAGATGACTTTCTGATCTCATGTTTAATTTCTTGACTTAAGAGTATGTTTGATATCACTTGATTTAATTGTCTTTTGAGAGCTCTGCTTTTTATATAATTTGTGTGATGCAGAATAGGCTATAAGCTCTCTGTTTCGTTGAGTTATAAAAAGCATATTCCATTTGTTACATTTGGATAATATTAGCATATCAGAGCAGAGGTGTTCCTTTTTAATCACATTTACCTTGGCCTGGCATTTTACCTGTAAGTATTCTAGGATCTTGGTTTTACTTTATTTGCTTTCGTTTTCATATGACATCCTTGCTCATGTAAGGGGAGTTGTATGTATACAATGTATTTTTGTTCATAAAGAATGAGTAGAATATAGGGTATAATACCTTTTAAAAAAAAAAAGGTATAATTTCTGTCCTACTTTCACTTTCATTACCATGAGAAAAGTATCCGTGTGTAGGATTGATGCTGCTGAACTCCGAATGCCACTTTTTTTTTAAGTAAGAATATTTGTGCTGATAATTAGATCAAATTATTTTATACATGTTTATATATCAATCACTAAAAATTATAAGAGCATGTTTATTAAAACATAAATAATTCTTAAACATATTTTACATTTGATAATGCCTACAATGAAGTAAGTTAATTACTGAGCTTGATTCATTTTCCACACGAATATATCTTAATTCAATTAAACAAGCTCATAATAACTTTAATGCTTGTCAATATCATCTTGCCAAATCTGAAACTGTAATAGACATTGTATTGACTGAATTCATACCCGTAGGCTCCATTTTCGGCTATATCCAAATCAGTTGTCTTAGCCAATGTCAGCTCACACGAAAGCGGGTTGTAAGGTGGAACTACCGGCATTGACATCATCCCTGATATGATCTGAAGGATATCCTCTGCTTTAGGCCTCTCACTAACTTTAGGATTTGAACATGCTAAACCAAGTAAAAAGCAGTCTATTAGCTTCTTCACCTACATAATTATCTCCCAACCTTTGATCCACAACTTCTAGAAGTTTTCCATCCCTATGTAGCATCCAAACCCAATCCACCAGAAACTGAATCCAGCAATCCTAGTTCCAGTGCGTTGACTACATACGACTTCCAACAACACAACCCCAAAAGCATATATATCAGATTGTCGTGTGGCTTTCCTGTGTCCTGAAACACTCCTGGGGCAATGTACCCCATCGCGCCCATCACTCCCTCAGCCTCATATGAGGTTTTCCGTTGTCTAACGCTCTAGCCAAGCCGAAATCACCTAGGCTAGAGTTGAATTCTGAGTCGACATAATATTATCGGCTTTTTAAGATCTCGGTGTACCACCCTTTGGTCATAGTCGTTATGAAGATAGTGTAGAGCAAGAAGCCACCTAAAATGATCTTGTGTCGAATATCCCATTGTAGGGGGTTTTTATTTGGTCCAACGAAAAGGTGTTGGTCTAGGCTACCGTTTGGCATGAACTCGTATGCAAGTAGAAGCTTCCCATTCTTGTGGCACCATCCTATTGTACAAGAAAATAAATTACTTTGACAAAGTCTTGTATGCACCAGGTGCATTGTGCAACTCAAGTCCATTTTTAAAGGGTATTAGTTGTTTTTGCTGAAAAATATTAGTTGTATAAAGTTGCACGGGGTACAAAAGATGTACAAGAGACTACTCATATTTGACATGCATCATGAGCATCTCGATATTTTCTAGAATCATGATATAAGAAAGACTGTAAAGGGATTATCATAGTAGTCTAAGGTTTTAAGCGTGTGAAGGCTTCCTACTATCTGGGTAAAGCTCAAGAAAGAAAAAGTTATCTGAGTAAAGCCAGTCTCATAGATATAGCACTCTTCATGTACCTATAATAGACAATATATATGTGTACCTGGCTTTACTTAAAAGCAAATGCAATTAAAATGAACAAATGAAAAGACAATTAAAGATGTCTTGATCTTCTTTCATAATCGCTTTAGAGTACAGAATTATGATCCCTTTCTTATATTTCTTTTATATTCTTCAACCTATGTCTGAGGTATGCCTAGGTGTGCCCACGGTGCACCTTTAATTACTATGGATCAAGAAAAGGTTCATTCAGAAGCGTATCCAAGTTCAAGATTCACGAGGTTCGGGACCGATCTAAAGTCCTGTTGGTATTTCTTCATGAGAGATCGAGGTCCCTTGAAGATTTCTGAGATTTTCTCCGAGCTCGAGAGATGTTTCAAGACCGAGAGAAAACCCGCCCTTAGTTTCTTGCCCACAAGACATTTGTCACTACTGAGCAAGAACCCCGGGTTGAAGATTTTAACCTTGTCGGGTTGAGTTTCTTCGGTTCACTGGCCTCCTTTTCATGGTGTTTGAAGCCTTCTGTGACGAGGAGGAGCTTTATTCTTTCAGCTCACATTTTCCTTTTATTTGCATGGTACCCACTAGCTTGTTTGGCTTCTTCATTAGTTGTCTCGGTGGATTTCGGAAGTGTCTTGTTTCCTGATTTGCTCCACCATTTGTATCTTCCCTCGGTTTATCTTCCCCCTCCCCCCGAGACTTCGGTGTTTTCTCTTTCTTTCCTCTCAAAAATCTTCTTCGCCGGTTTGAACATTATTTTTGACTTTGGAAAGGGAAGTGGAATGCAACAAAAAATGTCCTCCTCTTCTGCGTTTCCAAGATAAATGCAATCTTGGTTGCATGTAGAATTTTCCTTGATAACTGAGAGCCATTCACCTTCCGAATTTGTTTGGCTTGATCACTCACCACCTTGATCAAATAGTCTGACCAATTGAATACCAGTAGTAGGTGAATCTTCAATCGCCATGCCGATAGCCTTTAACTTAAAGCAAGGCTTTATCTGCTCGAAAACTACCAGATCTACTCATGATGCATTTGCTTACAATATCCAACAATACTCGATATTTAGGCTTCAAAATGCCTCTTATTCAAAATAAAGATCAAACTTACCCATGCTTTCGAATTTTATCCAAATACTCTTGTTCCTACCCATCATGTATACACCGTAGGTCTTCACCTCTATCACTTAACTCATATATGGCATTCGATTCTTAGAATAATATATAATTCCCCAACAAAATCCACATATTTTGTACTATGTTCCAAAATGCAACAATCGCAATCTTAGACTCACGTGCAATTTTAAGTCATCCAATGCATATTAGAAACAAACTCAATTACCTCGGCATATTCAACATCCGGGTTGATTTGCGATCGACAAGTAAGCTTTGTCATACTAATCATATGCAACGCCCTCCTCGTGCATTGGATGCTTTCCAGAGAAACAACATATTTGTACCATGGGTTTGTTGGAAATGGGAGTTTGTCGATATATAGAGTGTCATTTTTTTTTGGTGATTTTGATGAAGGGGTTTTTTAAATAAGAGATTTCGGTAATCGAAGGTTTTGAAGCAGGGTTTAATGACAACCCGAAGGCCTTTTTGAAATAGGGCTTGAATGGAGTCTTTGTAATGGATATAGATTTTGATTTATGAAAAATCGGGTAGATGAAGGTTTTGATCGGTAAGATTAAAAACCGACTAAAACGGTATTTGAAATGGCCTTGGTTTTGCAATACTTAGCCAATTTATCCATATTGGTGATTAATGAATGTCAGACGAATTCGCGCTCCTGCGCATAATCGACTTTCCTCGAGAATTTCAAAGGTCCCGTGATTATTTCTTCAGTGTTTTGTTATTTATCACCCGAAATGCATTAATGAGATTCGATAGACAATAAACGTCTTTACATGAGTAAATACTTCTTCGACTAATTTTCTCCATCGGTCTTTAATCGAAGTTTTGACCTTGATAAAATGTCAATATAATACGAAAGATCGAACTTCAGATAACCGAAGGTTTCCCAAGACTCGAGTGTTCAGGACTCTCAATTTTATCCCGAAGTTTTTTGAGAAAAACCGAGAAACCTTCATTCCGAAAACCTTCAATTTTTTCAGATTTGCTTTTATTCACTGGATCGAACATACCTAATTCAATTGATAGTTCTGAAATCTTGATTCAAATTTGAAGGTTTAGTCAAGATATCGACTCTGTTATCATTATGAATTTTCCATTCGATGTCTTTTCTTCTCAACATGATCTCTCGATGAAGTGGATGTCGATATCAACATGCTTTACATCCGTGTGTGAAAATCACGATTTTTGTGTAATAAAGAATCACCTTATTATTATCACAAAATATAGGTACTTCAATGGCTATAATCTTATAATCCCTCAATTGTTGTCCGAGCCAAAGAATTGCGTTGCACAACAACTTCCTGCAGCCCATGTATTCAAATTTTCAAGAAAAGACTGTCATACCGAGGTTTGTTTCTTTTGAAAATCATGATATCGGTTTTCCAAGAAATTGACAAGTTCCGTGGTAGACTTCCGCCAATTCTACATCCTCCATAATCGAGATCCAATAACTTATTAATTCAAGGTTATCATCATTGATACCATAATCCTCTATTCATGTGCTTTAAGATATTTCAAATTTTTTGGCGACCTCCATGTGACTAAATTTTTCGGATTAGCTTGGCATTCGCGACATATTCCAACAAAGAAATGTTATATCGCACCTACTTTGCGGAGATATAAAGCGATCCAATGATCCCTATATAATCCCGCAGTGATTTCTTGATTTGCCTTCTCGTGATCGATCCATCTTCAGAAGTTAGTATTCATGGAATTCTAACCGATTGCAATTTTTTGTACTCCATACTTTGCAATCGATCTCTGTGTATTTTGCTTGATTGATGAATACCCTTCCTTAGTTTGTTTCACCGGTCCAAGAAAGAAATTCATATCCCCATCATTGACATCTCAAACTTTCCTTTCATCGGAGTAGAAAACTTTTCACACAACCGATGATTTGGAGATCCAAATATGATGTCATCCACATAGATCCAACTAGTAAAATATCATTTCCATCTTCTATCCTCAACAAAGTCCTAGCAATTCCTTTGATAAAACCATGGTCAAGAAAACCGAGAAAGAGTATCATACCATGCTCGGGGTGCTTGCTTAAGACCATACAAAGCTTTTCACGAGCAGAAACTTGGTCATTCGACAAAATCTCGGAGGTTATTCCATATATACTTCCTCCTTAAGCACACCATTCAAATGCACTTTTTCACATCCATCTCGACAGATCAATGAATTTCATGTGGGCAACATATGCAAGAAACAATCATGGCTTCTAGTCTTGCTGAACAGTGAAAGGTTTCATCATAATCCAAGCCTTCTTCTTGGAATAACCTTGTGCAACTAGTCTTGCCTTGTTTCTCAATGTTGTTGTTTTTCATCTCTCTTATTCTTGAACACCCACTTAGTTCCAATCACATCAGCTTTTTTAGTTCCGGCCCACTAGCTCCCAAACTTCATTCCTTGTGGAATCGATTCAATTCTTCTTGCGCATAGCAACAATCCGGAATGAGTCTTGTAGAGCTTCTTTAATCTCGAGGGTTCTTTTTCCTGAAAACAAACAATGAATAAAGCACTTTCACCATGGACCCGCTTGTCTTTTTATCCTTCCTCGATAGATCACCCAAACTCGACTTTGTAGGATGGCTATCCAACCATTTTCTCCGATGTTCCCCCTTCAAAGTGTCGTCCTCAACATCGTAAATGTTAGTTCAAAGGTTCATCAAATTCAAGGAATAATGAAGGAGAAAGGAATCATCTTCCTCGTGGGAAATTCTATTGGGAAGATTGTCGAGAGACATTTGTTCCCCCTGGTTGATAGATTGAGTTTGCCTCGCCAGTGACCACATCTTCATCTGCAGATTACATACCCGAGTCTCGAATCGGTGTATGTTTCAGATTGGTCACTTCAACAGTGTTGGCTTTCCTTGATGGAAGAATTTTTATCCTCGAGTCTCACCATCCTCGAGTTTTTTCATCCCGAACTTCTTTGTCCGAGTCCGATTCACTCCATTCATAGAAAAGTGACCGACTTCTTTTTTCGTGTTCGTGAGGATTTCTTTTCGGGCTAAGTCCGGTGATTCTCTTGGTCGGGCTTCTCACAGTCATGTTCCTGTTTTTTCCGAACCAAATAGATTCATCAAAAACAACATAGGTGTTTCTTCCACAATAAAGAGTCCCATGGTTAATAAACTCGAAGGCTTTTTATCGACTTTAAATATCCTAAGAATATCCCTTCATCGCCTTTGCTATATAAAAGTTTTCAACTCGATCTTTACCATTATTGTGTATGAAACACTTGCAACCTAAACACACGAAAAAGAAAAAACAAGAGGCTTCCTTTCATTCCACAAATTATATGGACTTTTTCCTCGATTCTTGGTCAAGATGATCCGTTTCTAAGAGTAAAGACGCAGTTGTTGATACCTTCAAATTTCAAAAATCTCTTAGAATATCGACTTCAAGAATCATTGTTCTCGCAGCCTTCTTTCAGAGTCCTATTTCTTCTTTCAAAGAACACCATTCGTTGTGGGGTCCCCGCAGCCTAATGTTTCATGGGTTATTCCATTTGGTCACAATAATCGATATGATATGATTAATAAACTCGGCCTTTATCCGATCTCGATTCGACCACACTCGATTCTTTTCAAGATCGAGCCTTTTCAAGATTTTTGGCGCTTTGTCTCGAGTCTCCTTCTTACTAAGTAAGAATATGACCTATGTGTATCTAGAGTAGTCATCAACTACCACAAAGTGTATATTTCCGCGCCATTTGTGCTTACAGGTGTTACTGGACCAAAGAGATCCATATGTAACAGTTGCAGTATTCTGTCAGTAGAAACATCTACTTTACTTTTGAAAGATGCTCTGATTTGTTTTCCTTTCTGACAGGCATCACAAACATGATTTTTAATGAACACTTCATTTGGTAACCCCCCTCACAAGTGCTAATCTTGCAAGTTTGTTCGAGGTTTTAAAGTTTAAGTGATTCAGTCTTTTGTGCCACAACCAACTGGTATCAGTGGAACTTTTTGCAACCAAACATGTATCTTTAGGATACACATTTCCTTTTCTAGTACCAGTCAGTAAAATTTTCTGTGAAGTATTGTCTTTCACATAACATAAGTTCTTTGAGAACTCAACACCGAATCCTTTGTCACAGACCGACCATAGAAAGCAAGTTATGCTTTAAACCCATACATATGAAACACCATGGATATGAACGAATCAACTTCAAGAGTTCCATATCCCTCGGTTTTATCCTTTTGAAGTTATCTCCAAATGTGATCTGAGGGCCTTTTTGCTCAACATAGTCGATTGAGTAGTTACTTATATCCTATCATATGTGTTAAACATCCATCGTCCGGATACCGTACAACAAAAGCAATTCATTTCCACTTTCATTAGTCTTATGTTGTATTCATTCAAATCGATCCGCTTTTCCTTACCCCGAAAAATGGATCCCGGTTTTAGGTACCCATTTGGTGTAGGGTCCTACCGGGTTAAGTTTGTACCTTTTAGAACCCAATCTGCTGATAACTCTAATTACTTTAGAGTGGTGATTTGTCTCCCATAAATATCTACATACACATTCATCACCCCAAAAATTTCGGGCAAAGACCTTGTGTATGAAGTGTCGAAATTAGCATGAACATGAGCCTTAGAGTTCTTCTTGGGGTTCGGGCATTTTGTTCAAAATGTCTTAGCTTTGGTGTGGTGGTCTCTGGTCTCTGCTGACTTGGGTTCGAAACCTTTACCCTTAGACAAGTGGGGTTTATAGGCCTGTCAGACCAAATTGGGGTCTTTTCAAGAACTGGAGGATTCTGGTCTTTTCGATTTGAGAATATCTCTCATCGAGTGTTTCTCTTCCGAAAATTCCTCTCGATTGTTCGGTCAAAAAATCTCTTCAGTTGGTATTCTACCGAGGCTTTGAAGCATCGCTTGAAAATTTCTTAATGAGTGTTGTGTTTTTCTAGCCTTTTCCCGAGGTTTGACTTTCTTCCCGAACCTTCAGCTTTTTCTCTCAAACCATAGTCCTTTACCCTTTGTCTAAAACTCCTGGATCGCTCTTTAGTAAGAAGATTAGATGCCAACTGGTTTAACAAAGATGCCTTTGGTGCTAATAGAAGCGAGATTCAAGACCTTGTAAGGTTCCTCGAATGTATCCTAATCCAAATTTTTATATAGTTGTGTCTTTGATAACTCAATTTCATCTATTACTTTAGATGCGAATTCAATAGAGCTAACTTTCTCTGGCGACTATCCTCACATTTCTTTAGAGTTTCATGCTTCTCAAAGAGGTCATTGAACTTCGGTTTGATAAAGTAATCTCTTTGTGGAATTCTCTAATTTTCCATTCAGGATCTCTATCACCTTCTCTTTTTTTTCGAGAGTTGTACTTTCGAACATCCAGTTCATCAAGAGGTTCCCATCAATCGATGATCTCAAAGATTTTTGTAGTCTTTCCTTTCCACGGATTCTGTTGGTCGGTTCTTTGTTCTCCGCTCTCGAGTTTCAAAGGAGCGCTTGTAATACGTAATAGTCCTTCATAAGATTCTCAAATGAATCCATCAGTCAAAGTTATCACATTTACGGTTGAACTTGAGAACTCATGTTATTTGTGGTAGAGCAACAAACAGATGAAGAATTTACCTCCTCCACGACCATAAGATGGACATCATCATTGTCAATCTTTAAATAGAGAAAATTTTATCCGAGGAACCTGAACCTTTTTCGTATGTTCTTCTTCCTCTTATGCAATCATAGCTTTCTTTGAGATCTTCATGTCTCTCTTGGTTTGTCTCTCCTTTCTTTCTTTAACACTCAACTCAGGAATGTCCATATTAAAGTGACCTTTCTTCTAATGATTGTAAGATCTCTGTTGGTATCATCATCCCGACGATCACTTTCCTCCTTGGTCTTGGAGTCCTTCTTCTTGGATGAGGATCCTTGACTTTCCGTCCTTCTTTTCTCGAAATTCATCCTCGAGCCTAAGTTTCTCTTGTACTGTGATTCCTATAGTATTTCTTATATTTTCCATATCCTGCTATATTTAGTCTTTCAAACCTCCTTGCCATTAGTACTAGCTTATCCTCTTGCTCATCCCCGATTTACGCAAGTGAGTTTTTAGACTCTCTAGCTTTTTATTAGGTTTCTCTTTTTTTATTTAAAAGCCACATTCTTCGTTAGATGAAGAATTATCTTTCTTTGTCGATTTCTTAGTTTTCTTGTCAATCACAAACTCATAAGCTTTCGCCTCGAGAGAAAACTTGTTGGTATGACATGGAATCAATATTTTTGGTGTTTTCAATCACCACAAAGATGTATATCCCATTTCTTAGACAATCCTCTAAGAATTTTTTGATTGCCACTTCTCTATGTGGGTATCTTTTTCCAAGAGCACTCTTGATCATTTATGATGCTTTAGTGAATCGACCTCAAGTTTGTCAAATGGACTCACCATCTTCCATTTCAAAGCCATCAAACTTTCCAATAAAGAATGTAAAAGTTTATTTTCCTTAATATGATCACGCGCTTGACACATAACATCAAGTGTGTCCCATATTTCTTTTCAGCTTTCACGCGGAGAAATCATCCCCATAACACCATCATCAATAGTGCTATACAAAGTATCTTTAGCAATGTAGTCCAGATTGACTAACTTTCTCATCGTGAGTCGGGTTGGTCATCGAGTTTAGGAAATTCATCCCTCGGATCATTTCTCTCAAGATCGATTGATTCGATTTACAACAAGAATTTGAATGGTCCTTCGTAAACCACTCTCCACATTCTTTCATGTTTGAATACGGATGAGCTGCGTTTCGATCTCCATAGTCCATAGCTCTCAACAAGTAACATAAGAAGTTTCTTAGTAGCATACGATGATTGAGCCTTGTAGATATCGAAGAAACATATCTATTGATGAGACTACCAAAGTCTTTAAACCGATAGACTATAGCTACCAAAGCAAGTGGTCAAAATGAAACACCGCTCCGATACCACTTGTTGGTCCCGCTACTTGAGTCTCACACCGTGAATACACTTGTTGATGATTTTTCAAACTTTTTCTTCGAGGTCGGATGGGTCAGTTATCCTTATTTTTGTCCCGAGAAACGCGATTGCCCCGAGTCAAAAGCTTCATCGAGATAATGATCCCGAAACGCTTCCGGAAGCTTGATTAGCCCAATTGATCCCGAATTTATCGAGGAGATCCTGGGAGCTTGGATCGATAATTATTTCTCAACACTTTCGGTAGAAAGGTTCGGTTTGGTAACCCTATCTGTTATCTATCTGAAAATCAATGCGCTAATGGTTGGCCCTAAGTTTATACTGCTTTAGCTTTAATAAATATCTTCTTCCTTTAATAAAACAAAGTGATTAAGCAGGACCAATTTTACGCAGCTTCAAATGATTGGTTCCAACCTAATATCGCTGAAATATGCTTTCAATGAAAAAACGTAATGTATAAAATGCAAGACATAAAGTAAAAAACACACATCAATTATAGTGGTTCGAGACTCAAGCTCCACGCCCACTCTCTCTCGATCTTCGGAGAAATTCCTTAACCACTTCCTAAAGCTTTGCTAACTCACTTGTAGCTTTATTCACTTTTTCTACCTTTAGAGTTTTCTCGGGTGACTCCGCTGCGCCTACTAACTCAAACACACACAAGTGTTTCACTACCACAAGTAGCTTACTAACTTTCTCAGAGTTTTCCTTTAACTCATTGATCTTACTCACTTTTTACAACTCTAACTCACCAACAAAACACATACAAACTACCTTAACAAAGGGTTTGGGTTTTGGGTTGGTTTCAACTAGAAGGTGAGATATCCTTTACAATAAGAACTAATGCAAAGGCTAGGATATCTCTTCTAAGCTTTGGATATATCTATCAATCTAGGCTTAGAATAGTGAGTTCTCTCAATGTGAAACACTTGGAAAATTCTAGGGTTTTTAGCGCTTCAAATTTGCAATAATCTGAATGAGCTCTTGAGTTGCTTTGAAATTTCCCGTAACCTCTCAATGTAAAGGGTCACCGGTATTTATAGGCAACTTCACCAAGGTCACTTTTAAAAAAAACTATCCGTTGGAAGAGATAGCTTTATGAGTTTATCTTACGTGTTTGATGAACGGCTTATTTTTAGGGTTTGAACACTCCGCTTTCATGTTTTAGGAAATATGCAGTCATGTAGCCAATCACCAATTTTTGTAGTCCGAACTTAAGACTCTTGACATAATTCAGAGGTCATGTCGCTTTCAAAGTGTCGGTGAAGTGTGTTGTTGTCTTCTATGATTGGTTCTTGTCTTGATGAATGTAAACAAACAAAAGCGACTCTTTTTGGTCAATCTCTCCAGAATGAGACAACCTTAAACAACACTTAGACTTAGTTTCCTTTTATGCGCACTAGAATGTTTTGGGCAATATCTGCTTTTTAGAACATGTCGTTTTCTCGGTTTGTAGTCTTGGATAGATATTATTAGGTCATTCTAACATTCGGGTTATCTTGAGTATTGATGTCTTCTTGAGTCTTCGATGTCTTGACAACTTCTTGAGTCTTGATGTCTTCAACAACTTACTCGAGTCTTGTTGTCTTGACATCTTGAGTCTTGATTGTCTTGACAACTTCTTCGTCTTGATTAATAACTTGACAACTTCAAATCTTGATTACCTTTTTGAACATTCAGTTATATTGATTCTTCAGTTCTACTGATTCTTTAGTTACTCAAGACGCGAGTTCTTGATAACTTCAAGATCTAACTGATCTAAATCTACTAACTATACATTGTGCGATATCTTCCGAACAATCTATCTTTGAAACCCCGACTCGACTATCAAGATTATCCTGAACATGTCATGCTTAGGGGTTTTGGGATCTAATCAAAACTTCTTTATTAAATTCATCTCCCAACAAATTTTTTTAGAAAAATTATTTTCTTATGTGAAAGCAAACAAAAATAGAAAAATAAAATAGAAAATGGATGGCAAGAAGACAATGGTATAGATGAAGCTCACTAATTAACAATTGGGGAAGGTTACATATAAAATTTTGGTTTGTGATAATCATATATTTTCTTCATTTCCTTTGCCCTTTTTTTTTTTTTGATACCTAAAGAAAGCGGTTTATCGCGAGAAAAAAAGTTAGTCAAGTGCATGTTCTTCGTGATAAAATATTTATTTTAGACTTAAAATAAGATTCATAATCTAATTCTGGATACTAAAGATTATTTACTTTGGTTTACATCATGAATTTTTTTTCATACATTTCACCTTATTAAGCATTCATAAAAAAAGATTCTCTAAGAAATTTAAAATTGAAATGTCTTTGGATCAATCAGGGTGTGAGAAATGAACAAAACAAGAAAATTCAGATTTTTTTTTTTTCTAAAACTGCCTCTAAAATAAATGTTAAGATTTTTACATTCTTGCAAATTAAATTCATGACACCTGATTTTCACTTTGATGAATCTGTTTACAAGTATATTTTAAAGTCAATGTCGCATCTTGAGTTCTTACTGGACAATGAAAAATTGTTCCAAATTTGAGAATGAATACACTTAATTTCATATTTGTATGTTTCTTTATGATTATATTTTTATCATTTATGCGTAAATTTGTGTTTTAATTTCAACACATAAATTGATTTTTCCATTTATTTGTGGTTTATTTAACGCATGACAGTAGATTTTTGTCCTTTAGACGTACAATAAGAAAATATGCAAGTGGTACTTGGTTGGTTGAGCCCTTGAAACGGAGATGTAAGTGCATGATTTGATCTCCAAAATGGATGTTGGTGAGTTCGCGGGAGAAGCCAACCCTATTACTATTTTTTTTTTTTGGAAAGCATGATGAAGTATTATTTCGATCATTCAAAGTTGACGTTGTATTCTGTTCAATTAAGTTTATCAACAGATGCAATTTTAATCACTCACTTTCATAACTTGGTTATTAGTATGTTCTGTAGTAAACTCCAATTCTTACAATAACTATTAAATTGGAGGAATGTGTCTTATGAACAAATTTCAATGTTCATAAATCAATGTTTCTTCGAAAAATAAGTCAAAGTGAAATATTAATATACTAAATGATTTTGATTTACAAGACTTTTATCTTGCAAACTCTTTGAAGTGATATCCTCTTTTAGTAACAGTGTGTACTCAGTATTTTCTAAAATCTCTACTTAAAATGAGAATTTGTCAATACATAAATTTTAATGTTCATAATTAATTGTGTATTTCTAAATTTGGTGTTTTAGATAGTATCAAGCTCCATTTCATCTATGTTGCTAAAAAAGAAATAATTACACAAGAGAATCAAGATATCGAACATCTTCAAATTCAAAATGTATGATGCAACATTAATTATATTTTTTATTGAATTTTATGAAAAATTATTTGAATCCTTTATTTTGAATAATTATATCTTTCAATGGCACCCAGGTTTGGAAAAAAGCAATATAATATTTAGAAAAGGGAAGCATTTGTTGGTGAAGTTGTCATTATTCTTGACACAAGAATTAGTTCATGGATACACGCTTTTTTTCAAAAAATGTTACCATTGATAACTTTTCTACTTTTTTTGTACAGTGTTGAGGGGTTCATTTATTTTATTTTTCATGAAAAGAAGAGAGACATGGAAAGATTTTACTTATAGCCTGATTAACATTAAATTATGGGAAGATGGAATGAAGAATTGCGGGTATGACCAAATTAAGAATTTGGATTATCCATCAATTCTTTTCAATTGCACATCCATTATAGATTTCTGTTACATGTTTTTTCATGTTCTTTTTTGTGAATGATTTTAATTGTCTACTTTTTTATTTATGAATCGTGTATCTTTTGTTTTATTTTGTAGGTTAGATCAGTGTACTAAGTGGATGATTTTTTTTCACCTAATATCATCTTTGTCGTGCATTTCTATCCACCATTGTTACATTTATCCTAAAAGTTGATATCCGCATAAATCTTCTCAATTTGGGGGGTATTTTTTAAATGATTGATTGTGAGGCTATGACTTAAAAAACTAATAACATTCATTTTAACATTTGGTATTCTTCTAAAATGTTTGCACTCATGATTTTTCTAACAAATTTGAAGCAAATTTTGGTGTAATTTTTATTCTGTTATGTTTTCAATTTTAGTCCATTTTTACATTATCCTTTTTCATTTTTGGTCCAAAATGACCAAAATTGTGAGCAAAATGTATAAAGACCATTGAATGGTATTCTGCATCTTGGAGAATTTGCATAAAAATAAATAAAAAATTGGTGCGAAACCAAACGAAAAATAGGAAAAAAATGATGAAATTAGAGGGTTAACAAGAATACATCATATATAAATGAAGTCTGACTAACAAAAAATTGGGGAAGTTTCCATACAAAATCTTGCTGAAAGAAATTTGATCATAAAAAATTCAAAAATTTAAGGAAGATGTTCGAAGAGTTGACCAATCTGAAATGGGCACTGACACAAAATTGATAGTTGCTCACCAAGTGTACGATAAATTATTTAACTAAACAAAAGATACACCAACCTTTATAATTTTTTATTAATATTTTTTTTAGAGTTTTGGAAATGCATGTTATTTGGTTATTATTTTCCTCAGGAGGTTTAAAACTTAAGATGACATGTGCAACACAACTAAAATGCATTTTAGATATTTATTGATTTTCTTTGTTTGATATTTTTTATAATTAAAATAAAAATATAATGCATGAGTTTACAATTAAAATTATAACTTATACAATATTATTAAATATGTATTGAAATAATATTTTAATAATGTGAATACAACAAATTTTGAACCAACATGATATACAATTGTATATATATTATATTTAAGAATACATTTAGTTTATAGATTAGAATAAGAAATGTAAATATACAATATTAAAAAATGGTATAAAAATGTTTTTTTTTCTTTAAATTTCACTAATTTTGATTTTAGTCTGCTAACTTTTTCCAACTTTAGATATAGTCCCTTAAGTTTACCAAATTCAATTGTTTAACCTTGAACTCGCTAAAACAGGTTTACCAAATTCAATTGTTTAACCTTGAACTAGCTAAAACAGGTTTACCAAATTCAATATTTTTGTCCCTAATTTTAACTGGCTAATAGGACGAAAAAGTTGAATTTGGTCATTAATTTCCTTCCATGTTATTTATATTTTTTCCTACCCATTTTCAATTATATTTTTATTTGTTTTGCTAGATTCAATCTGATATGATAGTAGTTGATTTTTCCTATAAATTAATATTCAAGATTATAATAATCATAATTTTTCCTTCTTTTTTTCGCCTTTTTTCCCAATTACCTAAAGAATCGATTTATACACAAAAGTTTAGTCAAGTGTAAGTTCTTTGTGATAAGATGTCCATTTGAGACTTAAAAAATTTAAAAAAATCTCGATCTGATTTTAGGTACTCAAGATTATGAAAAATGTTCATACTATACACCTTATCCAGTATTCACACAAAGATACTCCAAGAAATCTAAAATTAGAAAGTTTTGGAATCAATCAGGGTGGTAGAAATGAACATAAAAATCCATATGTACATACATATATTTTTTAAATCTGCCTCTAAGATAAACATGAGGCTTCTACATTCTTGCAAATTCATGACACTTGATTTTAACTCTTATTGTTGAACATCTAAATATCCTGGAAGTTTTGATAAATCTATTTACAAGTTTTTTTAAAGACGACATTGCATCTTGACTATGAAAAAAGATTAAAATTAAGGCCAAGTTTGAGAATAGATACACTAATTTCATCTTTGTTCATTTCTTTCTTATTTTGTAATCATGTATGGTCGATTTGTGTTTTCAATTTCAGTATATAAATTGATGTTTTTTTTTTCGATTTTGTGATTTATTTGTCGCATGGATCGGGAGATTTTAGTCCTTCAGACACTAAAAAAATATTCAAGTTACACTTGGTTTTTTGTACCCATGAAAAGGAGAGGCAAGTGCACGATTTTGGTCTCCAAAATGAATGTTGGTTGGTGAGTCCGCAATTCTAGGTTTGACATTCTAATTAATGCTACCAAAGATTCTATTTGGAATATTAATTAGGATAGTCATCGTGTCGAGCTTTTGATTAATTGAGATTGATTTCATTATATAGGATGAAACTCCGATGGTAAATAGATATTGCATTGAACCTCTTGATACTACTTTGAATGATATTATACTATTAAAGCGGTCTCATTATCTTTTGGATTATTTTTTTGTGATAAGATTGTTGTGTTTGGAGGCGATTTTGCAGATATTGCAGGTTATTCCAAAAGAAATGAGACATGATATTGTTCATGATACAATAAGTTCATCTCTTTTGTGGAAAGAATTGTATTTTACTGAAACTTATAAGGAACATGCGGTTGCAGAATTTGGAATCGACGGATGGTTTACACATATTGAGACTTTTTTTTAATTGGCTAACATCTATTGGAGATTGAAGTGTAGGATCACAAACTGGGTATTATTTTGATATACAAATTCCGGATGATACTCTTTTTAGAGGTAGTAATGATCTGATCGGTCCTATTGTTGATAATATTTATCCTGATTTTAAAAACATGATGGACGATCATGATTATTTACATAACAGAGCAATTTTTAATACTACGTTGGATGTTATGTCCATAAACGACCACTTTGATTCAGGTTAATGAAAATGAATCACGTATTTATTTGAGCTCTGGTAGTCCTTGCCATGCTGATTCAAATGTTGATCATCTTTCTGATGTCCATACTCCTAAATTTTTGAATAAGTATTCAGGTTTTCTTGATCATTAACTGAATCTCAATATAGGAATAATAATAATGTTATTTAGAAATATTGATCACTCAAGGGGTTTGTGAATGGAACCAGATTTAGATTTTTAATATTATCTTTTTTTTTAAAAATTTTCCTCATTTTTTAAAATTGAATATGTATTAATTCATTAAATCTTTAATGATTTTTTTTTTCCAATATATAGGTTGACTATTACGAGGATGAGTGATATAATTCTTGAAACTAAGGTTCTAACGGAAAATAATGCCGAATAGTTAGTTTTGATACCTAGATTTATGTTAACTCCTTCGGTCATAGATTGTCATTCAAAATTTTAAACGAGATAATTTTTGGTTGGTTGTTTCATATAATATGTTTATATATAAAATCAAGTACAATAGTTTTCTCATATAAGAGAATTTATCGAAAGTTTGTTTGTAAACATGGACGGGTTGCATGTAGTTTTTTTCACGGATAACAAACCTCTAAAGTTTGGGTTCAAAGATCCTATTGTGTCATGATGATAATCGTGATTGTAGTATAAATCTAAAAATGTAAATTTTCATGAAGTTTTTAGTAATTATATAATTATGTGATAATAAATATTCAAATGTCAAAACTTTTCATGACATTTTATTTTTGTTAAAGTTCTTTTTATATAGAATTTTACAATATTGATTATTTAGATTATTATACATAAATGAATTATTATATTTTCTCTAATATGAAAATATTAGATATCTTAATTACGTAGATATATATTTTTGTGAATTTTTATATTATAACAAGATACTAACATAAGCTATTTGTTATAAATTTTTTAAATTTAATTTAATAAAATATATGTCAAAATTATATGTTTTAAAATTAATCAATATTTTTATCATGAATATAAACATTTAATCAATATTTGAACTTTGTTACAGATTCATCATAGCATTAATACAATAAATGTAAAAAAAACAATTAGGTTAATTGCAAAAAAAAATTACCATCAATTACAACATATCATTTTTTCCTTCGCAATTCAAGACATCACCTTTTAAAATTTTGCAATTTGAAGCGTTTGTTCATTTTCTGGCAATAATTAAATAATGTGATTCCTGGAGCTACTATATAGATGTCAATGTAAGATGTCATGACTGATGAGTAAAATATATTTTTTCCTTTGTTTTTCTTAACAAAAACAATATCTAAAAAAATGTTTATAAATTTAGGAATAGAACCCCAAAAACTCATCATGACAAGAAATAAGCTCTAATTATTTCTCCAAAAAAACTTAAAAGAAGAATGCTACATCGTCCACCATATCGTAGCTCCAAATTCTTGAATATTTAAAAAAAAATTAGATATTTTTCTCTTAAAATTATATTTTTATATTAAAAAAAGATCATTTTAGTCATCAGTCTTGACATCCTACATGGAAATTTATTTCAACTCCGACAGCCACGACACTTTATTATTGCTGAAAATTTGAAAATCATAACTTTAAAATATGGTGTCTCGAATTGCAAATAAATATAAAATATTGCAATTGATAAAAACTTTATGGATGGTGATATTTTTTTCAATTAACCCAAAGAATACTATAAAGTGAAGAATGTTAATAGGATTAAATTTTTTGTAGTCCAGTAACTTTGCATCGTTTTAAAGTTGATCTCAAATGTTCTGATATTTTGGGTCCGGTAAGTTTTCAAAAAATTTGAAATTGGTCCTTTAACCTGCTGTGGTAGGGCACCAAATAGGTAAATGTCACATATGTAATTATTTTATTTTTTTCTTTAATTTCAAAGCATCACCTGAAATTTTTTAATTATAATAATTTTGGATCGGGTATTGGACCGGGTATTGAGTCGGGTTTAAACACAAACTGAATATTTTAAAATACAAAGATAATCAGGTTGGTTTACCAGGACTAAACTGACCCAAAAATAAAAAAAATAAAAAAATCAAAGTACGCAAAAATCACTCTTCCTCAAAAAAACACGTATAAAAATCCCGATCCAAAATTATTAGGACTAAAAAAATTTAGGTGACATTTCGAAATTAAAAGAAAAAATAAAATAATTACTTATTTGATGGTTACTGTTGGGGAATGAGTTGCACATATCTATTCGGGGTGAATATTTAAATACAAATTTAATTCATTAATTATTACTAGCATGAATTAATCCTATATTAATTCAAATAATAATTGCAACAACATATCATGCATATAAAAAGCCACGTAAAACCTCACGCGACGGAATCTACGGGTTTTACGTTGAACGTACCTCCTGGATGGCAAATGGCTTTGGTCGGACGGACTAACCAAAAGGACTTCCCAAGTATTCCCTTAGCCCTTTCGACAATCCCGTGGAAGGATACTCGCGAACAATTAACAAAAGGAAAAAATAAACTTTGTTGCACCACTTATGTGGATTTGCTAATATTTCGGCTGTGACACTAATGTACTTGGGAATGAACTAATCATCCCCTATTTATAAGAGGGGTTTGGATTTAAAATTATGTGATATTTCAATGTGGGAAAAGACTTTTCTTGGTCACCAAGAAATCTTGAATATATCTCATATATTCTTTTTTCCCATAATTAAAATATTCCACAAAATTCAACCTCCTCTATTTATTTTATGGCATAATTTTTCAAAATACTAGGCAAGATACCAAGATTTGGATCTTCTTGAATTTATGAGATATTCTTGTATTTCAAGAAATACATATCTTCCATAATATATTTTCAAGAAAATCTTTCTTGCCCAATTATATTTCCAAAAATTTTCAAATTCCTTAATGAATAACCAAGTGGGAGATTTCTTGAATTTAATGAGATAATCTTGTATTCCAAGAATACATATCTTCATTCCATAACAAAATTCAAAGAAAAATCTTTCTCCTCTTTTTTATCCATAGATTTCAAAATATCATAGGAAAATTAAGCAACAATATTTATTTTATTTTAATCACCTTTTCGCCATTGGACTATATGTTGGGCTACTTCGGGGGACCTTTAGGAGAATTAAGATTGGACCTTCTAATGGATCTTGAATATCTAATATTGAGCCACAATATAATTCAAGCCCATAAATATTAATTAATCCCACTACATAATTAATATTGCACTAACCATCTTAACCCATATTACAAATATGGCTCCCGGTCATTATTTCCGTGTTTAAGATTATCTAGCCCATTAATTAATTCAAGCCACCGAAATAGCTTTCCGTTAATTAATCTCTTTTGTCCTTGGTCGAGAACGGTTCAACATTATTATCCATACCGGAAACTAATTCCACTTGCAAGATTTGGTATGATAAAACTTATGAACCTCCCAAGGGGCAAATCAAGCAAGCGTGCTTGCACCACGCGATTCTTCAGATTAAATCTTAGCAATCACATGTGACCAATAATATTGCCCAAGATAAAAAGTATTGAATCTCTCTCGATTAAGCTACCCATGATAAGTCAAAGCAATAGTTACCAATCCCACGTGATCCTATTTAAGGGATGAAGGTTAAGAAATAACGAACCACCGAGGTCTAATTCTTCCTTGTTCATTAAAAGAATTTATCCTCCTCAGAGTCCTATTCAAAGGCATCACCATGCACTAGTGTAATCTCTTGGTCAAGACAAACTAATCTGAGCCTTACACCTCAACCTTTCGCGATGGTTGTTCATTTCCATCTGGGTCGTGAATGGCGTACTTTTAGTTACAAGGAACTGTTAATTTAATCTTCTGTGATCTGGTATCACTAAATTAACTACAGTGTAACACGTACGAATTATTGAACAGTTATGCAGTAAATATATATAACATTCAATCATATTTAAAGCATCAGTGATAAACAATTTATTTCAATAAATAAGTCGAAAATTAGGTTTTAGATTATACAAAGTAAAAAGCATACTTTTCAGTATAATCCCAACAGTTACATGTTTGGTGGCTTGCTACAATAGGGTAAATGACTAATTCAAAAAAAAATAAAATTACAGGACCAAAATCGAAAAGCCAAAACAATCGGGACCAATTTCAAAATGAAATAAAGTTACTGAACTATAAAAAATGTATTAATCCTAATAATAGTTCTTCTTTTTCAAAGAATTTTCTTTAACATATATATCACATTGCTATGAATAAAATTAAATGTAATTTTAAAATAGTAAAATCTTAATTAATAAATATAAATATTATAACATGATGTCAATATAAAATTTAAATTTTGTATTAATTCATTTAATATTTTAACATTAAAAATATTTGATAACGCACGGTTGCAATACTAGTTCATCTCAAATTCTTTGAAATCTCCTCATTGCATGGACATGTGTTTCTTGTGTTAAATAAAGGGAAGATAACATATTAATAAATAAATAAATTACGCAAAACTTGTTTCTTATGTTAACAAATCCCTCTTGAGTGAAAATACATAATCAGGAAAAGGGGGGAAAAGGAAAGCAGCGAGAGCAAATAGCTTATTGCTGCCATTGTGTGATAGTTTTCTTAGCGTTTAATAGCAGCGGAGCTGAGACGTGAGTATTGGCGGTGGTATTATCTCGAAGCGCCTACAACCTATTTTGATACCACACTGCTCTCTGTGAGTTTTCCTTTTGTTGAATTTTGAATTATTTCTGTTTTGATGCTCTTGTTCTTTTTGTGCTAATTTGAATATGCTATTCTAGTATTTGAAAATTGAATTTACAATTCCTTGATGGTGCAAAAGAGCAGCGTTTCTATGTTTGGATTTGGTTAGAGGACTTTCTGGTCTCATGTTTAATTTCTTTCTGAGTATAACCTTTCGCCATTAGTCTTGCTTTAAAGGTTTCAACCTTCCCGTCCGGTCCTTTTTTTCCTCTTATATACCCACTTGCATCCAATAGGTTTGACTCCATTAAGTGGTTCGACTAGCTCCCACACTCTATTATGAAACATAGAACCCATATCGGCTTTCATTGCTGTTTGCCAAGAATCTGCATCCTTATCTTGGAGTGCCTCATCATATGTCCATGGGTCGATTAAGCCTTGTCAGGGAATCAAGTCCGAGGACTCTCCTATTCCCATGAATCTCTCGAGTGTCTAACAACCCTCCCACTCTGACGAGGCTCCGGTTGTGAAAGCGTGTCGTTTGGTATATCATCTAGTACAAATTGGCAATGAGGTTTGCCCTCTAAGCTCATTTAAGGTAATCTCACTTCGGGTTTTCTTTTGGTTCATATAGTCTTCCAAAAAATCTAAAGTGGGTGCTTATGACCACCTTTTTGATCTTCGGACCATAGAACATACACCCTTTTTGTTCCCTGGGGTATCCTACAAACAACCTTAATTACGATCGAGGATCCAATTTATCGGCTTCCTTATCCAACACGTGGGCGGACACCCCAAATCTTCATGTGTCTCATACTAGGCTTGCGCCGGTCCACAATTCTTTGGGAGTTTTGGGAACCGATTTGGATGGCACCAAGTTCGTAATGTAAGCCATTGCTTCTTCAAGGCATGACCCCGTAATCGACTTGGGAAGATCCGCATAACTCATCATTGATCTAACCATTTCTAAAAGAGTTCGTTTCTTCGCTCTGCAACCCCGTTTTGTTGAGGGGTTCCGGTGCAATGGAGGGATACAATCCCTTCATCGATAAGTAGTTCAAAAAACTCATCGCCGAGGTATTCGCCTCCACGATCGATCGTAGAGACTTGATACGTTTTTCCCTATGATTCTCTTGAGCCTTAAATTCTTTGAATTTCTCAAAGGTCTCGATTTATGCTTCATAAGGAAAATATAACCGCACCTTGAGTAATCATCAATGAAAGTGACGAAATACTCATAACCTCCTCTTGCTTTGGTTGACATTGGACCACATACATCTGTGTGAACGATCTCTAACACTTCTTTGGCTCTATTCCCTTTGCTCCAAAATGCCCTCTTGGTCATTTTACCCTCCAAACATGATTCGCGGGTTGGAAACGGTTCAACTTGGAGAAGTTCTAGTGAACCGTGTTTCACCAACCTTTGATCCTCTTTGGATTTATATGACCCAATCTTAGATGCCAAAGAAGTGTCTCGCTCACGCCCCGATGAACGTTTTTCTTTTCTCGGAAATAGTTGATGTGTTATAGGATGCATTTCTTGAGTGGTGTGCACGATTAATTGTATAGAGATTATTCGCCAACGTTCCATGACGTATAAATTTATCATAAAGAGAAATGGTAACAACTTTATTAAAAGTAACCGAATATCCATCATGAAAAAGTTTAGAAACCGAAATCAAATTCTTTCTAAAACTCCTAACGTCTGAGAACATCTCTTAAAATTAAAACTCGTCTTCAAAAGACAGTGCACTTCTCCCACTACTTCACCGCCACTCTGTAAGATCGCCCGGTGTGATGAGGATCTCACTTCCACTTAGTTGTCGGGTCCTTTTGAACCCCTCAGAACGTGAAACAAACATGATCGCGGATCCTCAGATCCACCACCCATAAATGGGAGGCATACGCCGCTAAACAAGTTTCAACAACTAGTGAGTGAGGATTACCTTTTTTCCTTTCCTTTTGGGATTGGAACAGATCGACCTCCAATGTCCTTTCTCCCCCGAATTGAAACATGTTCCTTTTGGTTCTTTCTTGACACCCAACCAACTAACCGCTTTTTTCACTTTTCTTAATGATGAGCTTGCTTTGGTTCTCCACTTTCCTTTTCTTTTCGAGACTTGCCTTCCAATCGCCTAAATCTCGAGAAAAGGCTTTTGATCACCAATGCTTCGTCTTTCTTTCCTAAATGCTTCTCCACTTTCTCCAAGGCTTCTTGAAGATCATCCATGGTAAACATGTGATCACTCATCACAAAACCACAAAGAAAATTCATCGAAGCTCCTTGGCGAGAGTAAGCAACAGAAATTCGATTTGGGCCTCATCACAATACTTAGTTCCGAGATAAGCCGGTTTAAAAAATGGTTTTTGACTCGAGAACATGCTCCTTCACAGTGTTCCTCAACCATTTTCAAATTTCTACCACGCCGTCATTTTTAAACCGATTGATCATGCGGTCTTTTGTTGAAAACATTTCTTCAAGACTTTGCATAATTTCCGGCCAGACTCAAAACACCTTCATGAACGTGTTTCAAATCATCGAGCAGTGAAGTCAAGATTACACGTTTCATGGGTTCATTAACTTTGCCCCCCAAATATTATACTCATGTCTTGCCGCATCGGTTGATTCATCAAGAGTTTACGTGGCTTGGGTACATCAAGAATCCAATAATGTTTTTTTTTTGCGGTAGGACATGCATCATATTTCGCTTTCCAAACATTATAGTTTTCTCCGGATAATTGGTGTTCTTTGAGTGTATATAACAAAATGATTAAAAGGTTGCGACATGATGAACTGAAATAAACAATAATATGCATAAGCACAAAAGTATCACAAGGTTTGATCACATGCCATCATATTTAAAATCTCAAAAAAATATGAACACGATCGCCCAACATCTCAAAAAAGTTTAAATAAGCCACGTGGGGTGGGTCATTATTTAAACACATTCAAGCAAAGTTACAAACAAGAACGGTTACAAACCTTTAATATCCAGATTAATAGTTGGCTCTGACTTGACCAATATAAAATTGACAGGGGACTTGAGGGAAGTATATGCATATCAATTTTATACCTAAGTAATAACCATGATTAAATACAGATTACTATTTCGCTTTGATCGAGCCTCGTGGGGAGGGTCATCGTCGCCACTAGTAATAACCCACAATCATCCGTTTGAATTCATTCATGTGAAATCTATCTTTTTGACGTCCCGGGGAATTTCTCCAAAAGAATTCACAAATAAATAAATCATGGAGGTCAAAATTAATTCAATTTTATTATCCTAATAAAATTGTCAATTAATTATTTAAAATATACTTAGTAATTTTGAGTTGAGATTTTTCAATTTGGCAACCCTCATGCAAACACATTTAAACAAATTAAATAAAGCATAAGATAAAGCACAAATAAATCAAGCATAACAAAAAATAAACATATTGGGCACAAATTATCCAATTGTCATGGTTTGATTTTTTTTCTTGGCTTGATCTTGAAGAAACACGCCTCAATTTCTCCCACTCGTTCGTCTCGAAAAAATTGCTTGTCTCGAACCGCCACGCCATTCGCGGCCGGATGATGCACGCCAAGATCCGGCCGGCCATTGCAGGGGACGACTTTAAGCGACCTCGGCACCGCCAAGAAGACGCCTTCCAAGACGCTTAGGCAGTCGGTCGGACGCTAAGCGAAAGTCGGCGATCCTCGGCTCAGCAAGATCCGTCTTGCGTCCTCGCTTCCTCTCAAGGTGTCTAGTTTTTCGCGTCTCGCAGGCGCCCGTATCGTCTTAGGCCAGTCTCGAGCGCTGCATCGCCTGGCCAGTCCGAGCGTGTCCTCATCTCATCCAGCGCACTTTTCTCTTCCGCCACTGCGTGACATGCTGCCGGGCCACATACCCTACCGCCTCGGTTCTCGATTTCATCCTTTAATTCTTCATCTATTCGTTCCCGATCCGGTTACAATTTATTTACAAAAATAAATAAACCTGAGATCTAGACTAGTCTATTACATTGATCAAATCAAACAAATCCTAGTCTACTTTCGTGGATTTTCTCACGAGGCAAAAACAAATCCGAATCGAATCGAATTAAAAAACCACGGTTTATATGCATGCAAAAATAAAACATTAAAATCCATGACAATTGGATACCGCAAAACAGATCTAATGGTTCTACTATCCAATTTCAAATTTAATGTCCACTTAATTAAATTACAATTTAAAAATTCAGAGTCCTAAACAAATGGCTCGATACCAGGTTGTTGGGGAATGAGTTGCATGATCTATTCGGGTGAATATTTAAATACAAATTTAATTCATTAATTATTACTAGCATGAATTAATCCTATATTAATTCAAATAATAATTGCAACAACATATCATGCATATATAAAAGCCACGTAAAACCCACGCACGCGAAATCTACGGGTTTACGTGAACGTTACTCTCGGGATGGCAAAATGGCTTTGGTCGGACGGACTAACCAAAAGGACTTCCCAAGTATTCCCTTAGCCCTTGCTCGACAATCCGTTGGAAGGATACTGTGAACAATTAACAAAAGGAAAAAATAAACTTTGTTGCACCACTTATGGATTTGCTAATATTTCCAAAGACATGGAATTGTACTTGGGAATGAACTAATCATCCCCTATTTATAAGAGGGGGTTTGATTTAAAATTATGTAATATTTCAATATGGGAAAAAGACTTTTCTTGTCATTAAGAAATCTTGAATATATCCCATATATTCTTTTTCTCATAATTAAAATATTCCACAAAATTCAACCTCCTTTATTTTATGGCATAATTTTTTTAAAAATACTAGGCAGATACCAAGATTTGGATCTTCTTGAATTTATGAGATATTCTTGTATTTCAAAAATACATATCTTCCATAATATCTTTTCAAGAAAATCAAGAAAATCTTTCTTGCCAATTATATTTCAAAAATTTCAAATTCCTTAATGAATAACCAAGTGGAGATTTCTTGAATTTAATGAGATAATCTTGTATTCCAAGAATACATATCTTCATTTCATAACAAAATTCAAAGAAAATATTTCTCCCTCTTTTTATCCATAGATTTCAAAATATCATAGGAAAATTAAAGAACAATATTTATTTTATTTTAATCACCTTTTCGGTTATTGGACTATATTTGGGCTACTTTCGGGGCCTTTTAGGAGAATTAAGATTGGACCTTCTAATGGATCTTGAATATCTAATATTGAGCCACAATATAATTCAAGCCCATAAATATTAATTAATCCCACTACATAATTAATATTGCACTATCCATCTTAACCCATATTACAGTCAATATGGCTCTCGGTCATTATTTCCCGTGTTTAAGATTATCTAGCCCATTAATTAATTCAAGCCAACGAAAATAGCTTTCCGTTAATTAATCTCTTTTGTCCTTGGTCGAGAACGGTTCAACATTATTATCCATACCGGAAACTAATTCCACTTGCAAGATTTGGTATGATAAAACTTATGAACCTCCCAAGGGGGCAAATCAAGCAAGCGTACTTTCACACGATTCTTCGTATTAAATCTTAACAATCACATGTGACCAATAATATTGCCCAAGATAAAAAGTATTGAATCTCTCTCGATTCGCTACCCATGATAAGTCAAAGCAATAGTTACCAATCCCACGATCCTATTTAAGGGACGAAGGTTAAGAAATAACGAACCACCGGGCCTAATTCTTCCTTGTTCGATTCAAGAATTTATCCTCCTCAGGGTCCTATTCAATTATCATCATACATGACTAAACAGTAATCTCTTGGTCAAGACAAACCAATCTGAGCCTTTACACCTCAACCTTTCGCGATGGTTGTTCATTTCATCTGGGTCGTGAATGGCGTACTTTTTAGTTACAAGGAACTGTTAATTTAATCTTACGTGATCCGGTATCACTAAATTAACTACTGATGTAACACGTTTAATTATTGAACAGTTATGCAAAGAAATATATATAACATTCAATCATATTTAAAGCATCAGTGATAAACAATTTATTTCAGTAAATAAGTCTGAAAATTCAGTTTCGATTATACAAAGTAAAAAGCATACTTTTCAGTATAATCCCAACAGTTACATGTTTGGTGGCTTGCTACAATAGGGTAAATGACTAATTCAAAAAAAAATAAAATTACAGGGACCAAAATCGAAAAGTTCAAAACAATCGGAATGGAATTTCAAAACGAAATAAAGTTCTTGAACTATAAAAAATGTATTAATCCTAATAATAGTTCTTCTTTTTCAAAGAATTTTCTTTAACATATATATCACATTGCTATGAATAAAATTAAATGTAATTTTAAAATAGTAAAATCTTAATTAATAAATATAAATATTATAACATGATGTCAATATAAAATTTAAATTTTGTATTAATTCATTTAATATTTTAACATTAAAAATATTTGATAACGCACGGTTGCAATACTAGTTCATCTCAAATTCTTTGAAATCTCCTCATTGCATGGACATGTGTTTCTTGTGTTAAATAAAGGGAAGATAACATATTAATAAATAAATAAATTACGCAAAACTTGTTTCTTATGTTAACAAATCCCTCTTGAGTGAAAATACATAATCAGGAAAAGGGGGGAAAAGGAAAGCAGCGAGAGCAAATAGCTTATTGCTGCCATTGTGTGATAGTTTTCTTAGCGTTTAATAGCAGCGGAGCTGAGACGTGAGTATTGGCGGTGGTATTATCTCGAAGCGCCTACAACCTATTTTGATACCACACTGCTCTCTGTGAGTTTTCCTTTTGTTGAATTTTGAATTATTTCTGTTTTGATGCTCTTGTTCTTTTTGTGCTAATTTGAATATGCTATTCTAGTATTTGAAAATTGAATTTACAATTCCTTGATGGTGCAAAAGAGCAGCGTTTCTATGTTTGGATTTGGTTAGAGGACTTTCTGGTCTCATGTTTAATTTCTTGACTTAAGAGTATGTTTGATATCACTTGATTTAATTGTATTTGAGAGCTCTGCTTGTTACATATTTTGTGCGATGCAGAATAGGTGATAATATTCCATTTGTATATTTGAATAATATTAGGACATCAGAGCAGAGTTGTTCCTTTTTATCACATTTGAAGACCTTGGCCTGGCTTTTTACCTGTAAGAATTCTAGGGATCTTGGGTTTTACTTTATCTGCTTTCGTTTCCATGTGACATCCTTGCTCATATAATGTATACAATGTATTTTTGTTCATAAAGAATGAGTAGAGATAGGGTATAATTTCTGTCCTAATTTCACTTTCATTACCATTACAAAAGTATCTCATGTTTAGGATTGATACTGCTGAAGTCCAAATAGCTGTCAAATGCCACTTTTTAAGTAAGAATATGTTGTGCTGATAATTAAATCAAATTATTTCATACATGTTTACATATCAATCACTAAAATTATTCAAGCATGTTTATTAAAACATAACAATCTTGAACATATTTTACATTTGATAACGCCCACAATGAAGTGTTAATTATCAGAGCTTGATTCATTTTGCACACGAATATATCTTAATTCAATAAAACAAGCTCATAATAACTTTTATGCTTGTCAATATCATCTTGCGAAATCTGAAACTGTAATAGACATTGTATTGACTGAATTCATGTCCATTGCTCCATTTGCATGGGCTATATCCATATCCGTTGTTCCGCCTGCAGCCCACACGAATGCCGGCTTGTAAGGGGGAACTATCGGCATTGACATCGTTCCTGATATGATCTGAAGGATATCCTCTGCTTTAGGCCTCTCACTAACTTTAGGATTTGAACATGCTAAACCAAGTAGAAGCAGTCTATTAGCTTCTTCGCCTACATAATTATCTCCCAACCCTTGATCCACAGCTTCAAGTAGTTTCCCATCCCTATGTAGCATCCAAACCCAATCCACCAGAAACTGGAATCCAGCAATCCTAGCTCCAGGGCGTTGGCCACAGACGACTTCCAACAACACAGCCCCAAAAGCATATATATCAGATTGTCGTGTGGCTTTCCCTGTCAGGAAACATTCTGGGGCAATGTACCCCATCGTGCCCATCACTCCCTCAGCCTCATATGAGGTCTTCCCATTGTCTAATGCTCTAGCCAACCCAAAATTGCCTAGGCGAGCGTTGAATTCGGAGTCAAGCATAACATTACTGGCTTTAAGATCTCGGTGTACCACCCTTTGTTCATACTCGTGTGTATATAGTGTAGAGCAGAAGCCACGCCTAGAATGATCTTGTGCCGGAGAACCCATTTTAGGGGCTCTTTATTTGGTCCAATGAAAAGGTGCTGGTCTAGGCTACCGTTTGGCATGAACTCGTATACCAGTAGAAGCTTCCCATTCTTGTGGCACCATCCTGTGAAACAAGTATGTTAAACTACTTACCTTTATTTTGGGGGTGGGGGGGTTCAGTTATTTTATATTATATTTGATATGCACCACGAGCATCTCGAGATCCAATACGAATCATGATATCAAAGAGTCTGTAAAGTGATTAATCATAGTAGTCAAAAAGGTTTTAGTGTGTGAAGGCCTCCTATAAGTCCAATTAACTGAGTAAATCCAGTCGCATAGATGTAAAACTCTTCATAACCTATAATAGACAATATAGTGTGTGTGTGTGTGTGTGCAGTGTGCCTCCTTGAAAGAATATGCAATGAGAAGGAAGAAACAAAAAGAGAATTAAAGATGTCTTGATCTACTTACATAATAGCTTAAGAGGAATGAATTAGGATTACCTTTCTTATGATTTAGAACTTTTTAGTATTTTCAAACCCCACTTAAATACTAAACCAACCCAGTGTAAATTAACTTATTTCCGTCTAGGTATCCCTTAACTTTAACTTTCAGGTGTGGCACCAGGTTTTTTGAGATGCAACAGCCTATGTTTGAGGTGCACCAGTATTTCTTAACACATTAATCTTGCCTAGGTGTGCCCAAGGTGCACCTCTAACTACTAAGGATTAATGCATAAGTCCATTACACCACCTTCAACTGCTATGGGTATGGGATTAATGCACAATTCCATTACACCAAGAAAAATCTTTTAGGTCTGTCTCATACTAGCCTAAAATAGTTTACAAAGTCTTGTATGCACCAGGTGCACCGTGCATGCTCAAGTGCATTTTTAAAAGGTATTAATTGTTTTCACTGAACAACATTAGTTAGTTAGTATTGGTTGTTTTCACTGCGCAGTATTAGTTGTTTTCATTGAACAATATTACTTGTGCACCACTTGCACGGTGCAATTGGTGTACAAGAGACTTACTTAAAATATTTAGACTGATAAAGCCCAACTTAATATACTTACATAATCATTAGATCTAAAAGCTGGTTATATGTTAATATCCATGGGTTAGTCTTCTCAAGCTAATAAGGTTCTTCAGACTATGCAGACCAAGATCAAGAAAAAAGTGTAAAAGGGTGCAAGTAATTCTGTGCTATGATTATTCTTTCTATATTAGGATACTTTCTGGTAATGAAAGGGGTTGGTTAGTCCTATTTTGTTAGTTTAGTTGTCTTCCGCAACACATTCATCACCTTCATTAATATATACACATGTTGTGTGTGTATGGATAGACATGATAAGAAACGGGATTGAAAAAGAGAGTCCCTTACCAAGTAATTTGACAAGATGCTTGTGGCTGAGGCGATTTATAATGGTAAGCTCAGCCAAGAAATCATGTTGCCCTTTAATACTTTCCCTGGAAAGCCACTTCACTGCAATCTCCACATCATCCTTAACTAATACCCCTCTGTAAACCACTCCGAATCCTCCCTGTCCAAGCTTGTTTTTCTCATCAAAATTGTTGGTCGCCTTTTTCAGGGCCCCAAATCTGAACTCCTTGGGTTTTCCTGGTAGACATCTCAGTGCCCCCACTAAGTTGCTACTTGAATATGCTGCCTTGTGCTTTTGGAAACAATATCCCGACATGGCTGCAACCACCACTAATATTGGTACGACTATTAATATCCAAGGCCATTTATGAGGCTTTGTTCCATGATCAGAAAAGTGGTGGACAGTCAAATTCCACTTCAAAACACTGTTCAAAGCAGGGTCCATACCTGTAGCTGCTGAGAATCCCAAGTAAGAAAACTGATTTATATGATTCCTCAGATTCAAATCAGCTGATAATATTGGGGAGCCAGGCTTACTGGGAGTTGAATCAGATAACATGTCCTGTTCCACTATGTACACATCAATTACCTTTTTAAGACCATTATAATCCACCCAAGCGTTGCAAAACCTGGCTCGTTCGGGAGCAATAGTGATGCTGTTGATATTGATTCCAATGTGATTGTCATCTGGATCAAAGAACTCCTTAGACGCATCGAATTCCACTGCCACCAACTTGTTACGGATACTGCCGTCTGTAAAAACATTCATCAGGCATAGAATCTGGCCGAAGCTGTTTGATGGCACAAGGAGATCTGGCGCAATCACAAAAGCCAAACCTTCGGCCACTGAACCATTTACAGGCCTGTAAATGTTGAATAGAAAGGATATGTTGAAAGATGTGACATGTGGTTGCGTGGAATTAGCATCATCAACGTCTTCCCACAGCTTGAAAGGCCGACAAAGCAGGATTCTTCCTGAAGTATGAGTCATCCCCCCTAGTTGATTAACTGAATCCGGGGTCAACTGAAGGCCGCCATTGCTGATACTTGCGGACCTTATAACCGCAAAAACGTCATAGTATGTTTCGTTAAAAAGCCCCATGAATTCTTTACTGAATGTTTCAAGCTCTGCACTTTCAACAATGCCTGCCAAACAATAAACTGCACATATGGCCATGTAATGTGCTTTCAGCTTCCACATTTTCAATTAAACGAGCTTTTACAGCTTCACCTTTCCTGTATCTGACCCTTAATTTGTACTGAGAATCAACATCAAAGTTATTCAAGAAGCAGCCCAAATTATCATTCTAGGTTGTGTTCTTATTCTCATATTCTTATGTTATCAATGCTTATTGGCATATATATGATATTATATACTGATATTAATTAATATTTAGGTTTACATCTTATATAATTTAATTAATATTTCAAAGATTTATTATTTTTCTAGATAATATATTTTAATCAATTAGTCAAGATTAGAGGTCAATAATTAATTTGAGTTTACATAGTCCAAGTCAAATCCAATCCTTCTTTAGTAATCTCAATTTTGAAGAGCACATTGCTTGTTGGTTTCCTTTTTTTATGCAAATTAACATTGCTTTTCTTTAGTATAAATATGTGTGAGACATATTTATACATGGAACAGTCTCACACTTGACGTACCAAAAAAAGAGCCCCTACAATGGGATCTCTGGCACAAAATCATTTTAGGTGTGGCTTCTGCTTTGCACTATCTTTACAACGAGTACGACCAAAGGATGGTACACCGAGATCCTAAAGGCAAGTAATATTATGCTTGACTCTGAATTCAATGCTCGCCTAGGCAATTTCCTTTTAGCTAGAGCATTGGAAATGGGAAGACCTCATATGAGGCTGAAGTAATGATGGGCAAGATGGGGTATATAAGCCCAGAATGTATCCTGACAAGGGAAGCCACACGACAATCTGATATATATTCTTTCGCGTGGGCTGCAGATGGAGAAATGTGATGCGGATTTTGTCCATGCAAATGGATTGAATTCAGTCAATTCAATGTCTATTAGAGTTTCGAACTTCGCAAATGATATTGGTAAATTTTATGAGACTGCTTTGTCTATTGCATCAAGCTATTGGAGTGCCGGATAATGTGTTCTTTCACACTTGGTTTATCTTTCACATTCTAGTGTATGCCAAGTTTTAGAAAGGCAAAATATTAATAATAAAAAATTGAAGAAAGGATTGTGAAAAGATGATCATGATTCTGTTCTGTGGGAGATGCTCAGGAGAATTAAAAAAATCATGGGTTGCTAAATTAGTTCAAACTTGTTCTGAAAAAGCAACTCCACTTTCTTTTCCTTGGTAGAAGGAGTTCTTTGTTCTCATTGTAAACATTGAAGGACTTATTTGGATCAAGAAAAGAAATATGGGTTTACATGAACCTTGAATAACAGTCCTGATTTACCTTTTTTCTACTTTTTGTTCAGTTTTTTTCTCGGACAAATTTCTCAGGTTAAACTTTTTTGAAATATTTCTCACCATGTTAAGTATCATGACTTGCTAAACTTTTTTGAAGTAGGAGGAGCCACTTCCTTTAATTTCTTGCTGCAAAATTACATGCTTTTACTTCAGCAACCTTAAAGTAGGAGTAGCCATGAGATGATTAGCCCTGGCAACAACAAGCCCAAACTCCTCACTCATATCCAACTTGTCCGCCGACATATTATCTGGCAGCTCCCAATCAAAGCAATGCACCAACTGTGCGACAATCAATCGAACCTGAATAAGCCCCAATTGGATCCCGGGGCAACCTCTTCTCCCCGACCCAAACGGAATAAGCTCAAAGTGCTGTCCCCTCACCTCAATCTCACTCCCAACGAATCTCTCCGGGATGAACTTCTCTGGGTCGGGCCACACATTCGGATCGCGCCCAATTGCGTGTGTGTTGACAATGATTCTCGATTCTTTAGGAATGTTGTAGCCATTAACCGTGCAGTCCTCCATGGTGTAGTGAGGAAGCAATAGTGGGGCCACGGGATGAAGCCTGAAGGTTTCCTTTATGACCATGTCTAGATATTCGAGGCCGTCTAGGTCGGACTCCTCGACTGTCCTGTCTAACCCCACTACTTGTTCCTACTCTTTCTGAACTTTGGACATGATTGTGGGGTTCTTTAGGAGTTCTGAGAGTATCCACTCAACCGTTGATGCTGCAAGCATGTCCTGCACACCCAATTATATATTTTTACTCGTGGAATATTGCATGCAACAAAAAAACAAAACCTCATGGATGAAATAATTAATTAAAATATTTATCAAATATTGGTTATATTAGCTGAAATTAGATCTATATATGTATCTTTCATGCCAATACACAAGTAGATGGTCAAGGGGCTAGTTTAAAATCGACCCAGAATAAAGTTACTACGCTTGGGCAGTATTTTTTGAACAATATTAGTTGTTTTCACTGAACAGTATTTATTAATTTTAATTTACTGTATTTCTTGTTTTCAGTGAACAATATTAGTTGGTCAATATTAGTACCAATTGTTCTCACTGAACTAATTTGTTCTATGTGCACTTCATCATTCCTTGTTTTCACTAACAATATTATTTAGTCAGTAATCAGTATTACTAGTTTTGAATTAACAGTATTAGTTTTTTTTTTTAACAGTATTAGTTGTGCAATAGAGTTGGATAGTTATTTGCATATTACGCCGAAAAAGAAACATTGTTGTATTAATTAATTTATCATGGGTATATGAATTATAGATGTTATATAAATAGCATTTAGTTACCAGCAAAACGGCCTTGACATGGCGACGATCAAACTGAAACTGGGATTCTCCGGTGTCCATAATGGCCATCATGGTACCTACAATATTTTTCGTCCGCCCATCATCATCATCATCATCATGATCTCCATGATCTCTAACACTATCATCAATAACCTTCTCAAAAAAAGCATCAAACACTTTAGCAAGCGCCTTCATTTTCCTAGTCAGCCCCTGAATATCCAACACTCCAACAAAAGGAAAATAATCTGCCAAATTAGGAACAGCCGCCAAGTGCATCCCTTCTTGAATCACACTCTTGAACCCTCTCTCATCAATCTCCTTATCATCATACTTCTTACCACACAACATCCGGCAGCTCATTTCAGCCCTAAGGCACGAAATCTTAGCACTAAGATCGACAACAGCATTCCCACTCGCCGCTTCTTTAAGGGACTCAACAAAGAACCCTAATTCCTCGCGCCTCATAGCTTGGAAGGAATTGATCTTGAGAGAGCTGAGAAGCTGCAAGGTGCATAGATTTCGCATGTTTCGCCAGTAGGGCCCGTAGGTTGCGAATGTGAGCCCGCTTTGATTCCATGACATGTACTTAGCGGCAAGAAGTGGGGGTCTGCTCACGAAAACTAGCTCATGCGTCTTGAGGAAAAGCTCGGCTGCTTTGGCGGATGAGACGACCACAATGGGGGAGAGCCCGAGTCGCATGTACATGACCGGGCAGTGTTTTTGGGCTATTCTATGTAAATCTTGATAAGGGTTTTTACCAAGCATGTGTAGGTGTCCCAAAATAGGGACTCCTTTGGGGCTTGGAGGCAAGTTTTTAGGGTTTCTGTTGCTTGTTAGCAATTTGTGAAGCAAAGAAGTTGATACAAAGAGTATGATTAGTGTTGGCCAAAACCAAGAAACTTCCTTTTTTTTCTAGTTGGATATTAGTTTGAGAGTGTTTTAATAAGATCTTGTATGGATGTGGGTAAAGATTTATAGCAATTAGCATGTGTGGTTGAGAGAGTTGATGTCTACTTCAGTAGGTGAAAAGATAATGTTACTTTAGAGTGGAATAATTGAGTGTAGCCTTACGAAGATGAGAGCCGGCGGGAGTTAAGTTCAATGTTATTGGCTCTTGTCAAGGTTACAACATTGTTTGTTGTATATGGATAGAATACACGGCATGAAATATGTGATTGATATATAATAATATTATAAATATCCCCTGTCATCTATTTTTGGGAAGTACTTAAACTTTAGACAAAAATTGTGTTTATGCGAGTTTACATTAAACTCTATTTTTTTAATATAATTATAATGTATAAAAATTATTATTATTGTGTATAAAAATTATTACGGTTATGCACAAAAATTGTCAGTATTTAAAAATATATATTTTTAAATCGTAATAGTTTTTTTGCATAACAATGATAGAGTTTATGTATAGACCTGATTGAATAAATGTTGCTCAAACCTTTATACATGTTCTCTCAATTTTATGGAGACATGTCGTTCTAAGAGGTCATTCTTTTTTATGAGGATTCACATCTCAACCATACAGTCTATCTCTCATTTTTAAGGACTCTGATGCATTCTTTGAAAATTATAAGGGTCATATATAATCTCTCTCTCGTTATGATTTTAGAGAAAATCTTTCGAGAGATTCATTCACACAATATTCTCCTTTAAAAAAAATTAATACAATAAAATTACTTTCGTTTTTTATTTTAATATCCCAAAAGTGTACTTACCTTCGGTTTGGATCCCCTGTTTCATTTCCCTATTCCATCTCCTATTCTACATCCTAAATTTATAACAAGTGTACATATCACAATATCTACAAATATGAGAATAACATCCTAACATAACCAAATAAACTTATTTAGGAAATTATATTTATTTAAGAAAGCTAATTAATTCCTACCAAAATTCATTCCAAAAAATCTTATAATAATGTTTATGTTGGATTAATTTTATGTCCCACACACATATATAATTTTTTAAAATAAAAGTTTTCACTAAAATTTTGAAATGTGTAACTCTAAAAATATAAAAATTAAAATATATTTGTTCTTTTTATATTTGGATTTTGATTTAAAAAATTACGTACATTTTTTTTCTTATTAACTACTTAAATTTTCTTTTCCTAAAAAAATATAATTAAGTATTATATATAGTTGCATAAAAAAATTAAAAGTCATGTAACTTTTAAATTTTAAATAAATAAATTAATTTATCTTTTTAAATAAAAATACAAATAAATTATGAAATATTAAAAATTTCAGCGCATTTATCGAACTGAAAATATCAAATTTTTTTGGTATAGTAACAATATGCATATTTTTTATATTTTCATACTGTTACCGTACCAAAAATTTAGATATTTTCAGTTCGATAAATGTGCTGAAATTTTCAATATTTCATAATTCATTTGTATTTTTATTTAAAGAGACATTGTTGTAGCACAAATCAAACTGGATATGTGCTCAAATCCGACATTTCCAAAAAGGTCCACTTTTCGAATCCCAGGCCCTAATCGACTTAATCTTCTCCGGAAATCAGGTCCGAGATCGTTCCGAGTTTGGTTGTGATCATCTTGAGCTCGCCGAAATATGTGGATCTTCGACATATTGATGAAAGCATGTTGCACGAGGTCAATCCCGACCGAGATACCATGGGATAAAGAGGATAGAATTTTACCAGTTGCTAACACCTCGCAGACGCCTTGAGTTTTGATCAAGGCCCGACGGAGGATGTGCGATTAGAGCGACCTTTTTCCGGCCTTTGATGAGGACCTCGGTTCCACATAAATCAAAGCATTAACTACGACTGGGCGGGTGTCAAACAGGCGACGCCGAAGAACTTTCCTAAATCATACCTAAATCAGCAAAGGACGACACCGATTGACTTTTTGATCGGAAAAATGTAATAAACGGCTAATTCCTTATCCGAATCGGAATTACCCGGTCAATGTTGGTTAGCTTGGTCCGCGAGGTCGACAAACCTCGACGAATTTGACGACCTCCCTCGAGGACGATTAACCGTAGGCAAGGCCTGGACGGAAGAATAAAGATTGTCTCGAAGGGCGACCTTCATTTCGCCACGAAAGCAAAGCGTGAGCACAACACAAGAAGATAATCCCAAAAATCGTGAGTCAACGTCAACCTCGCGAGACGAGACAAGCATTTAGTGTAATGTAAATCTAGTTATAATTATTAGATCCACAGTTGTAATAAAACCCTAAAATAAAGGGTTGAGACGAGCTTGTAAGGTTTTTTGGCCTATCAAAGGTGGTCCTCTCTTCTATAAATAGAGGACCATACCCCATTGTAAAAGGACTCTCCCATTTTGGCCCTCATTCATGATATATACAAAAAACAATATTTGAGGGAAGAATTCAAGAGTTCTTCCAGCAGCGTTCTTGTTCGTTTATTATGTTTGATAGTTATTAATCGGGTTTACGTTATAGCCACATTACGATCCGTTTATCCAACCCGATAAAATCGCTATCAACATACATTAATTTTTTTTTTTTAAGTTACAAAACTTTTAATTTTTATATTACTTTTCCTGTAATCTCACACTTTATATAATAATTAATTATATTTTTTTTAGGAGAACAAAATTTAAGTAATTAATAAGAAAAAAAATGCACGTTTAAAATTCAAATAAAAAAAAAGTAACATAAAAAGGCAAATATAAATTAAATTTTATATTTTTAACACGTTCAAAAATTTTGTAATATTTTTTATTTTTAAATATGTTATATTTATATATTTATATATATATATATATATATATATTTGTGACTTAAATTAATTATCATAAATATTATAAGATTTTTTGGAATGAGTTTTGTTAGAAATTAATTAGCTTTTCTTAAATAAATATAATTTCCTAAATAGATTATTTGGTTATGTTAGGGTGTTATTCTCATACTTGTAGATATTGTGAGATGTACACTTGTCATAAATCTAAAATGTAGAATATGAAATGGAATAGGGAAATGAAACAGGGGATCCAAAACCAACTTCCCTTACGTAAATTTGCATTACTTGCCTTCTCTATGCTCTACAAATGAACTACTCCTATGAAATAAAAGAAATATTTAAACACCATTAAACGTGTATTTAAATCGAAATTGTTTATCGGATATTTCTGTATAGTGTATAGCTATAGCTATTAATTTAGCACGTGGATTGCACGCGGATAGGGTACACGTGGGGTCAAATTTGTAAAATTTATTTTGTTTTTTATCTTGAAATAAATTTATTTTATATTAAATTAACTCAAATTAATTTACAAACAATAAAAAAAAATATTAACTATCTCTATCGCTCACACGGTCACAGCACTGTCAAACTGTTAGCCGTTTACATATTTTATTACGATGTTCATCTCGTTTTGATTTTATATTTATTTAAGTATTAAAAAATTACATAGGTTACAAATACACATATTTTAAAAAAAAATTGTGGAAATATTTATATATACAATGAAAATATAAAATAATTTGAAAAATTATAATCGTACCCACACCGTATCTTATCCAATTATTTTTAAAAATTCGTGTCCCAGTTCCCACACTGTATCGTACTCGTATTGTAGTACCCGTATCCGTGCAACCTAGGTAAGAAGTATAGATTTTTTTAGTCAATATTTTTTTTTTAAAACTTTAGTCAATTTTTCTAATGATTTTATTATTAATCTTTCTCGATGTGGATTCAATAGGCTATATTGGAATTGTGAAAATGAGATCAAGTGACCGTTAGGAATGTAATCATTTAAATTGATGTGTAACTGGAGGAAATTGATTACATGGTTGTTATGCATCAATTTGTTTTCTCCATCCCTTTTGTGCATTTATCTTGTCTTTGATTCTTGAGGTCCTAGAATGCCTTAGCTCTGAGTATAATTCTGTTCTTTTTTGCAGTGCCAGATTTTCAACCTCCAAAATTCAAAAATTTCACTCAAGGCATTGCACTCCAACTGTTCGATCAAATAACCAAAAGAACCACAGCAAGAAAATGGACCCAGAAACCACATTCCAGCCTCTAAAAAACATCGCACCAGCTGCCCAAAACAACATCAACGCCAAATTCATACTTTTGGACAAAGGCACAACAGGTCTGGAAGGGCAGTTCAAGACTTGCACGGCACTGGTGGCGGACGAGACGGCGGCAGTGCACTTCCAGCTGTGGGGGGACGAGTGCAATTCCTTCGAGGCAGGCGACATTCTTGTCTTAACCAACGGCATTTTTTCGTACAATCGAAACAATTTGGTGCTTAGGGCGGGGAAGAGAGGGAACGTCGACAAAGTCGGGGAATTCTGCATGGCTTTCGTCGAGACTCCCAACTTGAGTGAGATCCGATGGGGCCCCGATCCGAGTGATCCGAAGAAGTTTGTGCAGCTCTCTGTCGTCTCCCCTGTTTCGCGTATTTTCCCGCCTCTTCTTTGATTTTCTCTTCGACTGTTGGTTTGAATGTTTTTTTTTACTGTTTTGTTACAATTTTATTGACATGTGTTCTACAATTTACTTGGAAAATTCGTATGATTATTGAGTGTTTATGGCTAGAAGTTTGGATGTATTGAGTTCTTGAGTTTTTTGAAATTTTGTATTTGAAAATTTCAAGTAACATTCAAGGGTGGCAAGGTTATATGTGTGTATACCTATTTTTGGCGTATGATGGAACTCTGTTATATGTGTGTATAGTGGGAGATTTGAATTTGTTTATTGGAGAGACAAATCAAATCTTACCTATTTTTGGCGTTTGATGGAACTCTAAATCTAAATTTTCACATCAATTTCCTTTTAGGGATGTCCGCTTTAAATATTTGTTTTATTTGGTACACTGCAATAGTAGTCTGACGGGTCTCTGTACAATGTTATTGACTTCTCAATGAATCCTTTCCAGTTGACTTCAAGTTTGATAGATGGTTACTTTGTCTTGTAGTACTTTAAGTCTTCGACGCTGGCATCAATATTGACATTCTATTTGTCTTTATATGTGCAACACTTAGACAAAACGACTAAGTACCATTAAACTAGTGGACTGTGTTAACTACCCGGCAAGTTAGACTCAAAGGGTATGTTCATTTTGTGATTATTTTGGTGGGGCGTTGACTTTATAATTTTAAACCACCATTTGTTTTGAAAATTTAAAGTGAAATCCTATCAATTTCTTTTCTTTATATTCTCTCAACAAGTTCATATCATCAACATTTTTATTCCCTCAATACACTCATAATAATTTAATAATACAACATCACTAAACTATTTCATTATCTCACCCCATAAAATCTCAAAACAAAAATATTTTTTTAACTATTCATCAAGATTTTGAAAATTTAGGACTTCAAATTACGAAAATTTTTTCCGTCCACTATAATCCCAAAACGAATATACCGAAAGGGACTGGAGCTCCTCATCTAAGTATAATCAGCTAACAATTTAGATGTCAGCTTTGAACTCTTAATTATTCTCCATCTTGTGTTGGCAGTTCCATGGGCCTCATTTGATTTTCCCCACAACTGAATATTTGTGAATGTAAGAGCTAAATCAATAGTTGCTTTATGCATTCAGCGGGCTTTAACACTTGATATATTTTGACTTCAATTGTTGGTCGAATAAGTATTGTAATGATCATCATTATAACGGTCTTTATGGGTTGGATTGAAATCATGATTTGTTATTAATTGTTTACAATATAGTCTATAGGATCCGTGGCGCAATGGTAGCGCGTCTGACTCCAGATCAGAAGGTTGCGTGTTCGATTCACGTCGGGTTCATTTCTAAAATATTTTACTTTTTCCATTTTACAATGGGCAATTAATCGACACAATTCAACGTTTGTTAATTTACATCTATGAACCATATCATAAATATATCACAAAAACGTGTACTCTCCATAGATATAAAATTCGTGCAATTCGCCAACCCGACTGGATTTATCATGCGTTCCTTTTTTTTTTTTTTTTTTTTTCCATCTCATTGCCGACTAGATTCTAGTTGATTTTCATTAATTAGGGTTGAACCACATGTCAAATTCTCTCTCGTCATTTTTGTATCTTGTTCTGTCAATTTTACCACATCTTCGTAGTTTGTATTTTAGCAGGCTACGTTACTCTTCACCCGCAATTTAGTGATTTTCCTGTTAAATTTCGACCTATTTCTAGCGATTCAAGGGATGAGTCTTAAATCAATCTATTCGTCTGTTCGAGCTCATAAGATTGATGTTGTAAGCAAATTAAAATGACAAAGTCTAGTATGAAAATTTTCATACATGAAAAAACTTTAATTTACAATCAAATTCTCTAATGGGTGAAGGTAAGACAAAATTGAGTGGTTAATGATTCACTCGGCCCAAGTGATTCATGGTTCACCCGGCCCGAATAAGTCATAATTTAGGGTTCATTATTTAGTATTTAGGGTGTAGATAGTTGATTTAGGACAATTTTATAGATTTTCATACATGAAAATTTTCACACTAGACCTACTCAATTAAATGACGACACATGAAAATTACGTGTTAGTTAAATTTATTATTTATTAAAAAATTCTAAAATAAATTAATGGCGTCATCGACCCATTAAATTAATTAGACCCAAGTCAAGTAGTTATATGGTCTAATAAATCATATTAGGCTTTTAAAGTCCAATAAATCATAATGAGTCTCTAAATTCCAATAAATGAAGTTGGGTCTTGAAAGTTCGATAAGTTCAATAAATTAAATCAAATTCAACCCAAATCTTAAAGGTCCATCAAATTTTTCTAAAAAAGTTCTAGATTCTCCGGCCCGACAGACAAAGTCTGCTAAGCCTAGGGCAAAGCCCTATTCTACACTTATAAATAGGGGTCCTCTTCATTCACATTTCCACACAACAGAAGACTCAAGAGACTTCAAAATTTTTCCTAGAGATTAAAGGTGTTCTTGAAGATTCAAAGACGTTCTTCGTGCAAGTCATCCAAAAAGGGCTTCCGATCCAAGATCAAGGTGCCAAGCCCTCTTCGATCAGACGTTTCTCCTCGAAGGCTCTTGAAGATTCAAAGACGTTCTTCGTGCAAGTCATATAGAAATGACTTTTGATCCGAGATCAAGGTGTCAAACCCCTTCGATCAGACGTTTCTCCCCACGAGAATTCGAAGACCTTCCTCCCAAATTCTCGAAGATACGAAGGCGTTCATCTAGAAAATCTCCGAAAATAACATTTAATCCAAAACAAGGCATCACTCCCTTGGATTACGTTATAAATTTTCAAATTCAACCTCAGACAAGATCAACGCGAGGATTTCTCCAAAAGTCATCCAAGTCAGAGTCAAAGTTCAAAGAGAAAAATCAGAGGCATTAAATTAGAGATAGCAACCCGCAATTTTCTATATTTAAATTCTAAGAAATTCAACTTGTAAATTCATTTTCCTGTTTTTATATTAATTCACGAAATTTGTCATTACAAATTTAGCACACCAAGTGGGACGATTTCTCGCTTTTCATCTCCTCTCCTTAAAAATGTTCGTAGAATTTCATGGAGGCATGTCATATCAAATCACCTTTTTAGTTTTACATTAAGTTTTCGAGACCAAATTGCAGCCGCCATATGTCTTTACAACAGGTCTCGAGGGGCATTTGTAGACACTTAAATTTTATTAAATTTAATACTGTCATATATTTCTTATAATCCTATTTTGGAGATTTATAAAATAATATATCCAAGATTTGAGATTATCTTTTCCTTTTCTATCAGGTTTGAGATTATCTTTTCCTTATTCTAAAATTTGAGAATATCCTTTGCTTGCTTCCTAAGTCGTTGATATCTTATAAATAGGAAAGTCAAATTAGAGTTTCAGTAAGTCAAAAGTCATGGAATAAGACATAGACAACCCATCAACTCCCTACTACCAAATTGTAGGTCAAATCTCATGTCAGAAGGATTAGGTCACAAACGACTTCATCTACTCCCTACTACCAAATTGTAGGAAAAATTCGGAATAATTAAGTCGCTAAGATCCCGGTACTACCAAATTCTAGAAAATTAAGAATAAGTCACTAAGACACCGGTGCTACCAAATTTAAGTTGTTGAGACCCCTACCACCAAATTGCAGGAAAAATTCGGAATAAGTCGCTAAGACATTGGTATCATCTTTGGAGAGAGGAATGAAGAGATCAACGAGAATTGTAACCCACAAATTCTAAATAAATATATGTTATCCTTTATTTTTCTCGCCTTTTATATGCTTTTTTGCAAGTGTTGAAATTCTTTTGGTTTACGGATCGATATCCGATCACAGCTTTGTGAATTTGTGTTCCAGTTGACCATGTTACTTTTCACTCGCAATTCAGTGGTCTCGACCAAATTTCAGTCAATTTCTAGTGATTTGAAAAACAAGCCGTATATCAATCTCTTCGTCTCCCCGAGCTCGTCAATTTGACATCATATATTACCAATTATGTATATCAAAACTCCGTCAATTTGGGTATGTTCATTTCGGGCTTATAGTGGGCGTGAGAAATCCAGAATTTGAAGTCCTAGAATTTCAAAATATTGATGAATAATTAAGATGTATGTTTGTTATGAGATTATATAGGGTAGGATGGTGAAAAATATGATTGATGTGATATTGTTATATTATTTTAAGTATATTTGGAGAATAAAAAAGTAGATGATGTGAGTATATAGAGAGAATATAAGGTAGAGTAGTAGTAGGTTATGAGGTAAAGTAGAATTAGTAGGATTTCAAAATCCTTATTTGAAGTCTCAAAATAAATGGGGGTTTAAGATTGTAAAGTCCAAAATCCGTCGGGATAGTCGCGAAACGAACATACCCTTTGTGTTTCAGCAAATTGTATTACTGTTTACTTGCGCACTTTGCGATTTCCATATTTCTAGCAGCTAGTTTTTTCTAGTCTAGGATGTTTTGTTGTTCTATATAGACCCAATAATGCTCGATAATTCCAAGTTATTGTCATCTTAGTTTGCTTGAAATCCATTCATTCTACCAAACACAAGTTGGTTTGTTTGTAGTTAGTATACAAGGCTGTCATTTTAAAGGGCCAAACATAATATGTGAGTGTAAATGCTATGATATTAGCTTATAAAAATATCGATTTCAATGAATGAATATTATAATATTAATATTAGATTCAGTTTCATACGGAGAACAAGTTTCATAAGACAAATTATCTAATATTTATTGACGAATCATTAAATAAGGATATTTCAACAGTATATTTCTAAGATTTTATATAAATATCACAAAAAAATTACAAAACGAAAATTTGATAAATAAAGATGGACTTTGATGTTGTTGATTTTTATCTCTCTTTGCAATTTAAAATGGGTGATTAAATGGCAGCGTGTTAGGACCGTAGTGCCGTGTGAAATACCTTGCTGACTAAAGCACTATACATAAATTTGTTTTTAGAAGATAAAAACTCATATAAAACGATTTCATGCATGAGACAGGGTACAATTTAACACAAATCACACCCACTTCTTTTAAAATGTTAAAACGTCAATGCCCAATTTATGTCCCGTCTCACCGTAAGACCGTTTCATACAAGTGTGCCTCATTTTGGAATAATTACACTCCACTGCACAATAGTGAGTTCTCTTACAAATTAATACATTTGTTTTTTCAACTTACATTCAACTACAAAAGGTACAATTAAATGACTCAATTACCCTTCATCTCACATCAAAAAAAGAAACCGGCCATATCTCTCTCTTTCTCCACCTCTCATTTTCAAAAATCCTTCTCACTCTAAAATCATCTTTTCTCAATCTATCAAAAACCCTGTTCATTCTCTCTCAAACCAAAATCTATTCACCCGCTCTCAAATATCACCGTCTAGCCCTAATTTTGTGGGTTTTCCGATCGACATCTTCTCCGGTGATATTTTCGGCGATTAAGCCTTGGCTCGTGGTGGAGGCTCCGACTGCGAATGGCGGCGATCAGGCATATTTTCGGAATTGTCGGATTCCGGTGGAGCACCAGATCTGTGCACGTCGATTACTAAGAATTATCGGCGATGTTTAAATATTTCACTTTATACTCATATATAAAATTGTTCATTTACACCCTTTTATATTTAGTTAAACAAACAAAATGTAAAAATTATTAATGAAGAATGAGGCTCAAAAAAATTTAAAAATTAATTCGGCCCAAAAAAGAGTTCACTTTACATATAAAAGTCTCACTATATACATAAAAAATTTCACTATATCTAAAAAAACTTTAACTACTCTAAAAAAAAATTAATCACTTTACCTATATAATTCTTGACAAAGTCTAGTATGAAAATTTTCATACATGAATTTTTTTTTAATTTACAACCAAATTCTGTAATTGATGAAGGTAAGACAAAATTGAGTGGTTCATGGTTCACTCGGCCCAAGTGGTTCATTGATTAGTGTGAAAATTGCTCGAAATTCATGCTCTTTATTAGCTTAATTTGATAGAGTTTCATGCATTTTTTCATACTAAATTGACTAATTATGCTTAATTGTCGAGAAAGGTAGTGTTTTGTTATTTTGTAGGAAATTGAGGATATTTAGAGCGAAACACTTGCCGAAAATTTATTGAGGTCAATCGAAAACATAAATCGAGAAATGAGTCGAGATCAAATAGAAAAGATGGCCCAAATTTTCGAAGCCCAATACTCGGCCCAATTCTATTTTCAACATTGAAGCCCAAGTCTAATATAATGGAGTTGCTGTCCATTTGAAAAAGATCAGAACCAATCCAGCCGCATATATGGGCCCATTTTGAGCGATTTCAAAGCAATTAAAAGGCAGCAGAACAGAGACACACAAGTCCAGATTTCAGAACAGCTTCGACATTTGTCAAAAAAATTTTTGAGAGAGAATTTCTTCTAGTTAGGGTTTGAGAGTCTCCACAAATTCCCACCCACTGGGTGTGGGAATGAGGAAGAAGTATATTTGACTTCAATATTCAAGGGATTCAACCTTTTTAGGGTTTGAGTTTTCTTCTATTTTAAATTTTAATTAATAGTCCCATTTGTTTATTGAGCTTTATTTTACAAGATTTTGAGTTATAAATTGATGGGCTAATACTCTTGTGTCTTTTGATGATGAGAATTTTGTGAATTTTGGACATATGTGTTGATTTAGTTATTCTTAATTTATTTTTTTAATTGACGTTGATTCTACTATGAGCTTTATGGTATGTGCTTTGATTGATTCTCTTATATTAATTTTTGTGTGAAATCATACTTGCTATAAACGAGAGTTGCGTGAGTGCGATTAATTGCAAATTTGTGAGTTGAGAATTGATTGAATGCGTTAATTACACTTCTTATCCATTCGAGAGAGGGTATTTAGTGTTAAAACCCCCATAGTTAGACATTTGAACTTAAAATTAAGTAGCGAAAAATGAGGAATATGAGGGAGACTTCACAACCGGGCTTGGGAACACCTTATTGTAAAGCTATATTACGCGAAGGGAAACAGTTGTCCTCTATAGTTTTTTACTCTATCGTGCTTATTAGTAGCCTTGAGTATTTAGTCTCTATCACGCAATTGAGAAATAAATTAGGATAATTTTATCAATTCACTTGTTTAATTTTTGCAATTTGATCATCATCTTAGTCACGCTTCTCTTTCCTTTATCCTACCCAGTCGGGTGCCCCTTTTTAATTTTGTTAATTTACTTGCTTGTTTTTATTTTCTCCACATCTCGGTTCGCAACTACAATAATTTGACGACACATAGCACTAGGGCCACACCGTACTCCTAAATTCCGTGGTTCGATATTACTTTGTCCCTATACTTCGTTTTCTACTACGACGATCCCGTGAACTTGCGGGGGAGTAGCAAGAAGAATTAGATTGTTTTTGCTCGCTAAAATCCGACCAAGTCATTCATGGTTCACCCGGCCCGAATAGATCATAATTTAGGATTCATTATTTAGTGTTTAGGGTGTAGATGATTGATTTATGACAATTTTATAGATTTTCATACATGAAAATTTTCACACTAGACCTACTCATAATTCATATATGAAATTATTTTTTAAAAATTGAACAAACTAGAATATATTTTTAAAGAAAGTGAAAGAATTTTTTAATAAACTCATTTGAACATTCACTATTTGACTCGTGTTTCAGGGAGCGAGTTGTTTATTAATATTTGAAATGATAAATAGATTTTTAAGGTGGGGTATGATAGTGTTATCCCCCATCTATCCTACCATGTCTTAAAAGTCACTTTATCATTTCATATACTATAAACAACTCGCTCAATAAAACACGAGCCAAAAAGTGAAATGTTCAATCGAGTACGGGACGAAGTGAGTATTTGTTTAAAAGAAAAGACACTACTCCCCCGTTCATTTTAGTTTTGAGTAATACTCTTGTCAAATACTATAATTGTTATGCCCAACAAATTTCACTGTTAAAAAATATAAATTTTTTTTTTTTTAAATAATGATAATTTTTATACATAATAGTGATATTTTTTGTGCATAACAACGATACTAAAAAAAATTGAGTTCACGGTGAACTCAATTTACACAAATTTTGTCTTTAGTTTTTATTTGTCGGTAGTTGTTTAAATATTAGTCCTTCCGTTCTAATTTAGATTGACCATTTATTGTAGAAACAAATTTTAAGAAAAATATTATTTATTAGTTTTAAATGGTATAAAATAGGTTTAGTGAAGGGGTATGGATGCCAACTCAATTTTAAGAAAAATGTTGTTTATTAATACATTAAATAGTGTAAAATGAATTTAGTGTGTGTAGTATAGTAACATGTAATGTAAATAAGTGTTATTTGCAGGATTTTTTTTTTTGAAGCCTTTGTAGGGAGTATTATTTTGTATAATTTATTTTTTAATAAGAAAATTATCAATCTAAATTACGACATTAATTTAAAGAATATATTCAACCTAAATTAAGGAGGAGAGAGTATTATTTTTAAATAGAAAGCAATATAGATATATAAAATAATGTCACTACCGTTTATTAAAACAGATACATTTGGGGGAATCTTTTTCGGTTCAGCTGACTGTACTCCATCTTCCCACAGATCATATCATAAAAACCTCAAAAGCTGACGAAGCTCCATCTCACCATTTCTCATTTTCCCCTTTACAGTTTACACCTTATACGCATATAGACGCAGAAGGCAGACCCATATACTCCGTGAGTGATAATCGTGTTTCATGGGGTGGGAGAGAAAGCTTTTCAATGGAAGTTTCTTCATTAAGAATCACACACGGCGGTGGCTTTCTAGCGGCAGTATTGGGCTGCAACGCGGCACCGATTCGCCGCCGCCGAAGCTTCCGGCTTTCGATTACGAGCCGAAGCCTTATAAGGGGCCTTTAGTCGATGAGGTTATGGAGAAGCGTAAAAGATATTTGGGGCCCTCTCTGTTTCACTACTATCAGAAGCCCGTAAGCACCGATTCTCTACTTATTTTACATGAAATTGGTGTGATGTGTGAGTGTGAGTGGCAAATTTGATGATTTTAGATATATATGAATAAGCCCTGTTCCTTTTGTTGATTTTATTTTATGTGATTTTCAATTCATATCTTTATAACTAGGTTTGGAATCGTTTTAAATTTGTTACGAATTCATTGTGCAAATTGGCAATGTGTAGTGAATTTATGTGCATATGAATTAGGGATGGTGTAATTCAGGGTTGTGTTTGACTAAGATTATCAGTTCATTCCCCTTTATTGTTTTTTTTTTATTCCTACTAATGTGTGCTTTCACATCTTGGGACTGGAACAGCTCAATATTGTTGAAGGGAAAATGCAGTATTTATTCGATGAGAATGGGAGGCGGTATCTTGATGCATTTGCAGGAATTGTAACAGTTTCTTGTGGTCATTGCCATCCTGATATTCTGAATGCTACAATTGAACAAAGCAAGATTCTTCAACATGCCACCACCATATACCTCCACCACGCGATAGCTGACTTTGCAGAGGGTCTAGCTTCTAAAATGCCCGGAAATCTGAAGGTAATCCCACCATTCAGTTTGATCATATGATGTTATATTGATGTGTATGTTGTATTATTACAATATTGTTAATTGTAATTGTAATGATTGAATGAGTAAAATGTATTTCATTGGAAGTTGTAAAAAAGTGAGAAAGAATGTGCGAAACCTGATAAATAAAAGAAGAGTGAGAATAGAAAAAACTCATATTTGCATTAATAAGTCATAGGAGAGAGTGTGACGGAGAAAAAAATGGCATTGTACTTGTACTGTTTATAGGTATTTGTAGGGGTGGATATATTGGGTTTAAAAAACTGGATTCTAACTCAGCTGTTTATTCACACATCAAATGTTTCATTTTAAAATATTTCTGAATGCAGTTTGATTCAATTCCTGTTGGAATTGCAGGTTGTGTACTTTGTAAATTCAGGGACAGAAGCCAATGAACTAGCTATGTTGATGGCTCGATTGTATAGTGGCAACCTTGGCATGATCGCACTGAGAAATGCATATCATGGTGGAAGTTCCAATACAATAGGATTGACTGCTCTTAATACATGGAAATACCCAATTCCTCAGGTGTGTATTCACTCCCTAACTCATCTTGTCTTTCAAAATCAATTTATTTTATCTATAGTTTTACTACAGTGGGAGTTTTATATTCATATGGATGAGTCATTTGTGCGTGCTTGTAGTAAGTCGATGTCTTGTTGTGTCATTCAATGTTGAAGTTTGAATTATTACTAAAAATGCTTGAAATTTAAAATCATGTCCATGAGTTTTATGGCGCAACTGGTTTGTTTTGTGTTTATTTTTAAACCGTATTAGTTGTTTCATTAAAAAATATTAGTTTATCATTAAAAAGTATTGGTTGTTTATTATAAAGTGAAAGTTGCGAATGGTAAAACTGTTTTACATAAGACCAAATCTTAAAACAATTATGGGTGCCTTAATGACTTTGGATCTTTCAAGACCAGTTTATCTCAAATGTTTGAATATTTTCTCAATGGAGAAGTGAAGAAAATATATTATTAATTTTGTTTGTCACCAGGAGTTATTATTAAGTAAAGAGTCCGTGCAAGTTTCTTTCCCTTTTCATCTTTTTTCACTGAATTTTATGTTCACCCACTGTCTGAGTAACGCAAAAGGTTCTGATTAAGTTTTCCATCGAATCTCCAAGGGTGAAATTCATCATGTGCTGAATCCAAACCCATATCGGGGAGTGTTTGGTACTGATGCCAAACGTTATGCTGAAGATGTGCAAGATCACATTGATCATGGTACTTCTGGAAAAGTTGCTGGTTTTATTGCAGAAACTATTCAGGTTTGTTTCATTTACTTTATGAAACTGAGTTTGGACATCATAGCTGTATATCCTGGTTTAGGTTCTCAGCTGTTGGTTTTGCTTATCACAGGGAGTTGGTGGAACAGTTGAATTGGCCCCTGGATACTTGAAACTCGTTTACGACATGGTTCGTAAAGCTGGTGGTGTCTGCATTGCTGATGAGGTGCAAACTGGTTTTGGTCGTACAGGTAGCCACTATTGGGGCTTCGAGACACAGGGGGTAATTCCTGATATTGTTACAATGGCTAAGGTATTGCATTCCTTTTAAGTTTTAAGTTTTCTATCTAGAGTGGGTGCACTAGTTGCACCGTGCAAGTGTGCAACTACTCTAGTGCATAACTATACTGTTCAATGAAAACAGCTAATACCTTTCAGTAAAACAACTAATGCCATTTAAAAATGCACTTGAGTTGCATGGTGTGCATAGAAGTATTTTGCCTTCTATCTATAGTTTTGTTTCATTTTTATAGCTTTCTTTTACAAGGCACAACAATTTGCCTTACTGCTGAAATTATAAAACTCAGGGCATAGGCAACGGTTTGCCACTTGGAGCTGTTGTAACGACCCCGGAAATAGCCAGTGTGCTGGCTCAGAAAATACAGTTTAACACCTTTGGAGGCAACCCGGTATGCTCAGCTGGTGGGCTGGCGGTGCTCAAAGTTCTTGAAAAGGAAAAACGTCAAGAGCACTGTGCTGCTGTTGGCTCTCACATGATTGGACGTCTAAAAGATCTCCAACAAAAGCATGACAGTAAGGCGGTGTTTGTTTATGGATTTGATTGGATTTGATGAATAGTAGAAGGCAATATAAATTTTTTGTATGTTCGGGAGTGTAAATTTTGTGGGGTTTGATAGAGTAGAATTTTGAATATATAGGTGATAGATGATTGATTATGTATTAGAAATTTTGTGAAAAGTAGGGGAGAGTGTGTGTAAAGAAAAGAGTGTAGAGAGAGTGTTGAGTTGGACAGATCATAATAATTAAAAAGTGGGAGATAGATAATTGATAGTGTATTGGAAATTGTGTTTGAAAAAAGTAAAATAGGTGTATTATTTATAGGTAATATAGTGTAGAATTTTATAAGATGAAATCCTTTACCAAAATCCAGTTTGACAAACAAGGATTTGGATTTGAAATAAAAATGTGGGGTGAGGGGCCATAAAGAAACACACCCTAAGTTTCAGATGATGCTGTGATGCTCATCTTTGTATCCTGTTTCTTTTGAATTCCTGAAATTTTTCCAGTAATGTGAGCTTTATATATTTTCAGGGGGTATAAATTGATTAGAATTCTTCTCTTTTTCTAGTAATTGGTGATGTGAGAGGCAGGGGTTTAATGGTCGGGATAGAACTTGTGTCTGACAGAAAAGAGAAGACGCCCGCCAAGGCAGAAACTGCTGTACTGTTTGAAAGCCTTAGAGGTTCGTATACGCCTTGTTGCTAAACAAAGACAAGAAAACAATTTGATCCATTACTTTAATTTAGTCATAACATTTTAATGAAGCAAGATTTTATGATTGTAGAGCTCGGTATTTTGGTTGGGAAAGGTGGACTTCATGGGAACGTGTTCAGAATAAAACCCCCTATGTGCTTTACCAAAGATGATGCAGGTACTCTTTGTTTATTCATTATTTCTCATCATAATTTGTACCGGAGTAATACTTGGGCGCAACAGTTGCATCGTGCAACTAGTGCACAACTAATATTGTTCAATGAAAAAAACTGTATTGTTCAGTGAAAACAGTTTATACTGATCAACTAATACCTTTTTATAAAACAACTAATACCATTACAAAATGTACTCGAGTTGCACATGCAACTGGTGCGTAGAAGTATTTGCCTTAGTTACCGAGTTTTCACTTGTTCCGGTTTTCATGTAGATTTCCTGGTCGACGCACTGGACTACGCTATGTCAAGGTTGTGAGAAATTCGTCCAGCCTAACTACCAAATTAAACATCTGTAAGGACATGTTTAACAACGGTTGGATTCTGTGAACATTTGTACGCTTCTTTGGCGTATCTTTAATTCCAAGTTTATGTAAATTATGTGATGTTTGATTATTAGTAAAAATCTCATCTTATCCAACATGTATTCGACACAAATTGCAACATTGTTATGCTAAGAAACATTTGTTTATGTTTCACCTGTTCTGTGGAATTTTTTCATGGAGATTGAAGAAAGAAAATGAACTGTGCATGTGTCATGAGCTTGAATGGATTTTACATTGGATAAAATTCAAAGATTGGCTCGAGCTTAAAAATTGAAAAAAAATGAAGTGAAATAGCTATTAGAGCACCACTATCTATGCATATGCCGTGAGACCATGGAGCCTTCATTTATTCTTTAAAAAAAAATTGGAAATTTTATTTTTTCCAGGAACTTAATTCGATTAAAAGTCATTCGAAATTGAACTTTATATAATGCATTTTTCATTTAAGATTGAAAATCAAATTGAATTGGTTCATAAAACAAAATAAAAATCAAATTAAATTGTTGGATGCTGATTCAATATTTCTAAATATTCATTCTGAGTTTGATTCAATAAATTCCTTTAAAAAAAAACACTTTTATCTAACTAGTAAAAAACACAATTTTGTAAAATTCAATAAGAACTCAGATAAGTTTTCAAAAAAGAAAAGAAAAAAAGAACTCAGGCAAACTTGAAATTATTCAATACCATTCGATTCATTTACACCTCTATCAGCAACTATATATACAAGAACAAGAAATTTTCCCAAACATAAATATACCTCACAAGGGAATAAAATTCATAACCAGATGTAAAAAAAGTAAGAAAAAAGGAAAAATGATAATATATCCACACTCCCTCTGTATAAACTACCTAATTATAATATGTACAATTTCTCAATGATTTGAAGCAGCTCAAAATGGGGATGGTGAAACATACATCTGATAATATGTTTACTAACTATATATACCGCGTGGGCAATGGACTACACTGAGAGTTCAGCTAATGTACCGATGATTCACGTGGGCGGGACGACCAAAGGGAACTCAATGCACGAAGGCGTTGCAAATACTCCCCCAAAGCAAGGAGGCCTCGGGCGGCCTGCCGAGTGGTGAGGATCCGTGATATCTGCTGTAGCGTTTCTTGTCGAAGATGATCTGCCTGTTTATCATCAAGAAAAGAAGATGAATGTAGTTATGATTATTGATAATGCACCTAATTTAGATTAGAGTAACACTTCAGCGCACAGTGTAAACTGGTGCAATTTTGACCCAACTTTGAATAAAAAATTTCAACCAAGCTGTTTTTCTATATCGTTTTGCGAATGATAGTAAAAAGGGTAAATTATTAGTTCATGTGAATAAAAATATCAGATCATATGATGAAAAATGATAGTTGTGTATTGGAAAAGTGACAATACTGTTCATTCTACGAACTAATAATTTATTTTGTGTGAAATAATATTTCTCATTATATATTTCAGTGTTTTTGTGATTAAAGTTTGACTTAGTCATAAATGAGTCAAAACCATACCACAAAAACTTATGTGAACCCGTTCAGTGAACTCTCTCCTACAACGTATCGTTGTTTAGTATACAAGTGTCACTATTTCGCGATTTTGAGAAGAACAACACATAAAATCAAACATTTTTAAACAGTAATACTTCATATGCTAAACAATGATAGTTCATATACAAAACAGTGATTCTTGAAAAAAAGTTCACGTGAACCTGAGTTCACAGGAGACCTATTCAAATTACATCAGTTTCACTGTGCAACTAGTGCGTAGAAGTTGTTGCCTTTGGATTAAAGAATTTATGGACGGATTCGAAATGAATATGTCCATCCAAATGCAACATTATATTTTGAAAATAGGTTTGGATACAATGTAGGTATTACCTGAACAATGAACCTGACCAGGTTTTCTAACTTATCGATGGCAGCTCCAATCTGGGGTAGATAGTTCCCTTCTCCGAGCTGCTTGGCTATGGCTTCGCCAAGGATTTGATGGAGTTTGTCCATGCCCTGCGATAAAGCATCCTCTGCTTGCTGACATGATTGTGTAAGATTTCCAATATCCAAATGTTGTTGTTCTGTCAAGGGATCGAGATGTGGTAAGAGAATCTTGAGAAGCTCCGAAGGACGAAATCCCCCGATCCAGAAGAAAAAACGCTCAGCGGATGTTTTCCACATGCCAGAAATGACGTAGAATACGTCAGCGTTTGCAGCAGTTGCTTTCATTGTGAAGAGATCGAAATAATGCCGCATTCCACCATCAACGAATATTCGTAGTTCCATATCGCCCATATCGGAATGCAAAGCATTTCTCAGATCGGAGATTTGTCGATCTTGTTCTTCCACCCAGTGCCCGTACTCCATTTCAAATGTGGCAATACCTGCAGCAGTTCATCAAACTTATAAATAAACCTTGGGTGCACCAGTGAACCGTGCAACTAATACTGTTCAATGAAAGCAACTAATACTGTTTAGTGAAAACAGCCAATTCTGACCAACTAATATCTTATAGTAAAACAACTAACACTGTTCAGTGAAAACAGTCAATACTGATCAACTAATACATTTTAGTAAAACAACTAATACCATTTTAAAATGCACTAGAGTTGACCGATGCAACTAGTGCATAGAAGTATTTGCCCAAATTCTTATATATCAACACATAGAAACAAAAGAAAACAAAAAACAAAACGAGGTGTGTGTGACTGTACATACCTGGATGTGTACTTCCGGCATAACCTAGCGGATTAGCATCAACAGCGCCGGCAACATACAATCCCTGAAAGCACAACTTACCTTCTTTTAGATGTCTTTCTTTTATGAGAGAGAGAGAGAGAGAGAGAGAGAGAGAGAGAGAGAGAGAGAGAGAGAGAGAGAGAGAGAGAGAAGTGACGCTTCTTTTACCTGTTGGCGGGCACGCCCAAGCTCTTGTTCTATCTGAAGAAGTCTCAGTTTACTACTTTCTAATTGCTGAACATAGGCCTGCGAAACAAAGTTGAAATGATGCCAATAATTTTGTTAAAATAATTCAGATACAATAACAGTTTTTAAGCTAAGGGTGATAATAACAAGTAGTTCTCAACATAAGACGACTTGTAAGTTTGCGTTAGACTTAATATACCTTTTTCCGTAGACGACTTTTACGAGCAGCCTCACGGTTCTGGGCTAGACGTCTCAATACCTACAATCAAAACTCCATCTTGTCACCAATGTCAATAAATATACATGTAACAAAAGCTATGTCAAAGATTATATACTTTGACATATTATCATTCATTTTCAATATAATTGTTCCATCACAAAATGAATAGTTAACCGAATATTTACCTTATCAGCTGGTTTACTTGCTTCTTGGTCGTACTTATTTGAAGCTCCAATAGTTCCATGTGAAGTATCATCAGACTACATACACATATATATATATACACACACGCAGAACAACTCAGCTAACAAATTCAATATAACGTGTAGACACGAGTTTAGATACTTGCATGGTAACTGCGATGAACTCACCTGGTTATCTAGTTTAGGGTCAACCTCTAGAATCAACGGTGGAGATGCATCCAAACAGTTGTTGCCTTTGAAATCTCCCCACATAGACATCTGATGGATCGGCTCGTATAAGCCCATCCGCCTTGAAGGAACGAATTGGGCGGACGTCGAATTCATTTTAGTCGCCTCTTTCTTGATCAAACTAGATAAAAAAAAAAAAAAAAAAAAAAAAAATTACCACTCCATTCATTAAGATCACAAGGGGGGTTGAATTAAATTTGGATTTCAGATATCAGTAAATGATCTACATAATCTAATTTAGGGATTATTTGTTCCTCAGTTTTTTTTTTTTTTTTTTTTTTTTTTTAATCCAACTTCTGCAAATTAAAGTCAACATCATTCAATCAATGCTAAAGAAGCCCAAACATTCCATTCCACTTTTAACCAAAACATCAACAATCATCATAAGAGCAACAGAATCATGAATATGTAAAAATTAAGATAGACACACAGTCACAGAGACCAATTTACAAACACTTAGCATGCATACAAAAAAGCACAAACAACATGTGTATACGCAGGTGAAATCGTGAAAATTAACAAGACCCTTTATTCGCAATACAGAGATTTGTGATTTAAAATCAAAACCTTAGCTTATAATCCTCACAACCAAGAAAAAAATTCAATCAAAAAAAGCAAAACAAAGATCTTATCAAAGCATGAAAACAGAGCACCAATCCCAGAAATTGAAAAACAGAGCATCCAAACAATCGATCAACAAACAAATCCTTGATATACATACATATAAATTCCTCTCAACCCGTTTTCTTCATTCTCAGATTCTTGAATTAAGAAAAAAAAAGAAACCTTTTAATGGAAGAAGAAGAAAAAGGGCTCTAGAAAGAAACGACTGCTCTGTTCAAGAACCCATCTTCCATGCGTGGAGGAGCAAGAATCGAATATGATTGTGAAGGCAACATCTTTTTTTTCAAAATATTTGTATATAAATGGGAATTAAGTTAAATGGTAAAAGAGGAATTAGAGATAATTCAACAGTTGGGTATATTAGAAGTAGCATCTCTGCCATCTGTATTATTATATGTGTGTTGAAAGAATATTATAATAATTAGTTTGGAGTTAGTGTGTGTGATTATCGTGAGCTACAGTGAATGTGGGGAGCAAGAAAAAATTGGTCACATTTCCACTGAGAATTGAATTTGGGATTGGGAGAGAGGTAATATATAAGGCAGCAACAGTGTTTTGTAGTGTTGTGGTTATTTGGAATATGCGCACCAGGTCACTCTCACTACACTTGTCTTCTTTGCTCATTGCCCCTTAATTATATGAAAGTAGAAAAATGAAGAGTTAACATTATTGTTTTAAAAGGTTAGTGATAATTAGGGTATACATTGTTGTGCATGTTTTGTGACGTATTAATCCATATTATATGTATCATGATCTATGTTTTAAAAAAAAGAAGTGAACATTGAATCAGACTAATTTTAGCGCTTTCGGTCAGACCGGGTCGAACCGGGTTCAACCGTTATTGAAGCAATTGAGACGGTATAACGTAATCCATATTATATGTATCATGATCTGTATTTTAAAAGTGGAATCGAACATCGAATCGAACAACTTTAGCGTTTTTGCTCGGACCGGGTTCAGTTAACCGTTATTGAAGCAGTTGAGCCAGTATGACGTCATAATTATACAATATATAAATAAAAATGAAATAAACATACATCCAAAATTACAATTTAAAGTTCAATTATAATATGATATGCAGCGAATGTACTAAAAAAGGGGATTTAAACCAAAACCGTCTCATAACTTTGCACATTTATTAAAATAGTCCATAATTATCAATTTTTTCAATTTAATCTCACATGTAATCAATTTTATCCAATTTAGTCTCAAACCGCCGGAGGTCGCTCAAAATTGCACAAAACGACGTCGTTTTGGACACGTGTTTTACATATTCCGGTAAAAAATGGGGGCGCGTGTCCGACGTCATTTTGGACAATTTTTAGTAGCCTCCGGCGGTTTGGGACTAAATTGAATCAAATTGAATACATGTGAGATTATATTGAAAAAGTTGATAATTAAAAGACTATTTCAATAAAGGTGCAAAGTTATATGACTATTTTGGTTTAATTCCCGAAAAAAGTGTAAAAGATTTGATTGATCTAATTTGATATTCACTATGCTTCAATAAAAAAAATACCAAAAAAAATCCCTAACTTTTTATTTTTTTTCCCAAATACAACAACTCGCCTAAAGGACCGGTCCAATAAGCGACCAGTTCGACCGATTTTACCATTTTTTGGCCGATTTACAGACGTTTTGAGGGGTGGCCGGTTCAACCTTTCAAAGCTTACAGATTAGCGGTCGGACCGGTCCGACCAACCGGCCAAACCCATTTTTTAAAACACAGATCATGATATTATTTGACATGGTCCGCATTTAATAGCAAATTCTTAATAGAATAGTTATGCAATTTGTGTATTTTTACTTAACATAATTAAGTATTTTCACCGAACAAAATAAAATAGTATTAACAATTTTTAATATAATGAACACTATTAATTATGCATCAATTGCACAACGCACGTTGCATTTGGTGCACATATGTTATTCATATTTAATATAATGATAAATTGCAAATGAGATACTATATTACAAAAATAAAGAATCTAACACCATTCACCACGTTGTTTAAAGTTGACTTTTAAAATTAAAAGACATATTTCAAGTATTTTTTTTATATGAAATAAAGGGTATTATTTAACATACTATAGTATTATATTCATAAATGGATCTAATATTTCATTTTAAAAGGGATGTAAATTATTATATTATAATATCATGTATAAATAAAATTTAAGGGAGCGAACCCCATAACTCAAAAGTTAAAATATAATATTTCTAACATATATAGTAGAATATTTTATAAATCAAAGAGATGCGGCCACAACACTCACCCCTTTAAATTTATAAATCAAAGAGATGCGGCCACAACATTTATATATATATATATATATAGAATATATATCTATCACGGTTTTATGGAACCAGGATTAATGACGTCAATATGCCAACTCATCATCCACATAATTAATTCTACTCAAATAAATTATAGAATGTTTTATAATATACTATACCCTAAACTATGAACCTTAAACCCTAAATTATGAACTATTCGGATCGGGTGAACCATGAACCACTCGGGCCGGGTACGTAAAAAGAAAAATTGAACTGAACTGAAAAAATAAAAATGAACATAATTTTTTTTTTTTTACCCGGCCCGGACCCAACTCGGCCAGAACTGAACCCGCCTCGAGTGGTTCATGGTTCACCCGACCCGAATGGTTCATGATTTAGGGTTTAAGGTTCATGGTTTAGGGAATAGTATATTATAAATCATTCTACAATTTATTTAAGTAGAATTAATTATGTGGATGATGAGTTGACATAACACGTCATTAATCTGGTTCCATAAAAAATCAGATAGTGGGTTCTATATCATTACTCTATATATATATATATATATAAATGTATTATACATACTCAATATTAATATAGGGATAATTGAATTACAAATGAAATACTATGTTATCCAGACACAAAATAAATAAAAAGATCTATCACCCATTCACCATGTTGAAACTAATTTGTTACATAACTTTTAAGATAACAAAACGTAATTCGCGAATGCGGGTTGACCCGCGAAATTACACTATCTTTTATGCTATTTTTATATTTTTTCACGTGTGAAAATTTTCACACAAGACCAACTCATGAAACTTATGGCGAGTTTTTGAAAAATTATATTCAGGTGATTTTAATCACTTAGAATTACAGAATTACGTGCAGAAATAATTTTGTGTGTTTTTAAATTTAAAAGCTCTACTTAAATTAATCATTTGAAATTCATAATATAAAAACTAAGAGTTGTATACTTTTACATGATTCCAACTTCTCACTAATATTTTACAGAGTATGTTTTTTGGGCATTAGGTGCACCGTGTAACTTAATTGAATTTCTTAAATGTGCAGCTTGTTACACTGAAATGTTTAATTTATTCAGAACATTTCAAAAAAACAAGTTGCATGTTTAAAAAATGCACTTGAATTGTACGGTGTATCTGATGCATATAAGACTTTGCCTATTTTACCATATTCAATTTTTTTTTTACCAAACACTCAAATCTATTTTAAACAAATTTGGCAATTAATCATCACTTTACTATTAAAAAATCTTTTTCTCATAATTTCTGAATTAAATCACTTCTTGATAACATATCTACATTGTGTAATGTTAAGTTGCACGGATGCGGGGATGCGAGTGCGTGTGCGATACGATACGGATGCGGGGATATGTATTTTTAAAAAATTTAGGGTGCGATTTGGCAAATATACATCTATTTATTAAAAACTTATTATATATATATAACACCTAAAAATATATATAAATCTAAATTTTGTAAAATAAAATGTATGCAATTCAATTTTTTATCTCCCTCAAAACTTAACAATATTCAATAATTTAATCTAATTAAGTATTAAAAAAATAATTCAAATACCATCAGTCCAATATATAAGTCAAAATGATGAATTCAATCTAAAATGAGTGTCATATTGTAAATTTAAGTTGCATTACATAATAAAGTTCAATTAAAAAACACATATAATGCTTAATAACATGATCATATTTAATCATCTAGCATGGATTCGCGTATCGGATTCGTGTGTCCGTTAATTTATTTTATTTTATAATTTATTGATTCGCTAAGTGGCATCCAGATACGTGGATTCGAGAATCGCACCCCTTTCAGGGTGCGGGTGCGAATCCGACACTGCATTGTAATATTTTAAGAAGAATCCGTGCATCATAGGTGTAATGTGTATTGCAAACACCCCTTATGATAAGTGAACTTTTTCTCTTTCTGATATTCTTCCTATAAACTAGAATCTAACATACTTTCGTCGCATCTAGTTTGCGATTTATTACATTGAAACGTGCAATTATGTTTTACGAACATAAATTGTAGTATCTCCGTCCCAACTTTTTATTCATATTTACTATTTTCTCGTGTTTTAGATGAATTTTTTTATTAGTATTTAAAATGATAAAATAATTTTTGAGGAGACATATAATAGAGGAGATATAGATCTATTATACCCCTCTTTACAAGTCAGTTTATAATTTCAAATACTAATAAATAAATCGCAAATTTCAAAGCAACAAATTATATATTTAAAAAATATATTATAAAATGTACGATGCACCTGATGCATAGGAGGTCCTCTCGGAACAAAAGGGTTGGTTAAGTGAGTTTGTAACACGAGCAACAGAAGAGCGTGAAAGAGAGTATAGGATTTTTTAAATGATTGATTGGTGTCATTTTAGCGCCAAGCGAAATGACGGATGCAAATTGTTGCCGGGCGTGTCTCCTTGTTACTTATGCACATTAATTTACCTTTTTCTCCAATTATTCAGGAGGATTTGTCATTAGACAAAAAACTCTGATTTAGCGGTACAATTTTAGAATTGACTTTTCGATACAATATTATTCATTTAATTATAGTATAAATGAGAAGTAGCTGAATATTGGTGTATACTACGCGAATCGAATAGGGTTAAATGGATTTTAAAAAAAAAAATTGTACGCACAAAGATAAAACTGGAAAGCTCGCTTTCAAATTGTGTTAGTATAAGGGTAACTATGTATAGTTTAAAGACAAACATGTGTTACTATGTGATGATAAAAAAAGAAGGGTTAATTCTAAATAAATACACAACTTTTATACCAAATATCAATTTAATCACGATCTTTAAAATTATTATATAAAAGCCTAACATTTGATGTTGTTGCAAATTAATACATGTTTTTTTCCATTGGCCGTGAAGAGACGATGTGGCTCGCCGAAACTATTGTCTTTGTTATGTCAGACTACACGTATGATGAAATGTCTAAATCATAAATATAAAAAATATTAAAAATGTGAATTAAAAATAAAATAAAAAATAAAATAAATAAAATCTAAAAAAATAAAATAAATTATTTAATTCTAAATTCCAAACCTTAAAAACTAATTCTCGCCGTCAATGTTTCAAAATTAAATATATTCTCATGTTCCAAAATTAAACAAAATTAAATGTAATCTCTTAGTTTTTCTTCCTCCATTCAGTCCACCCATTGTTTATACACTCCCTCAACCCCTCACTTGTTGTTCTCATCGCAGTCAACCTCCTTAAATTAAATTTGTGAATTATTTATTGAGATTCGATCAATTTTATGAAATTGATATAAATTTTATTTGCAATTTGAGATTGATTTTATTTAATTATTGTTTATTTGATGTGTAGTACTGTAAATTTGAAGTATAATTTTTTTTCCTGCAAATCTGAACCAAGTTCGCGTATGCGATTTTGGGGATAGGAATTTGATTTGGGGATTCTATGATTTTGGTGCAAAATCCAATTTTGAGGATTCACATAACTCAAATTTGGGGTGGAGTATGTGGTTTTGCGATTATGAGGAATGTGGAATAATTTTAAAAAATATTATTTAATATGTATTATCCTAATTGACAAGTATACACATGCTCCGGTGAGCCACGTCACCTCTTCACGGCCAGAGGGAAAAAAAAAAACGTGTATCGATTTGCAACAATATCAAAGGTTGGACTTTAATACAAAAATCTTAAAGATCGTGATTAAATTGATATTTGGTCAAAATGTCGTGTATATATTTAGAATTTACCCAAAAAAGAATAGCAACACTTAAGTTGTTATATATTTGTAAAAGAATAATTTTATTAATTTAATAGTGTAACCCCGAGAATTGGACCTCCTGTTAAAAATATGCTATATATATATTTTTTTAAATAATTTCTTGTGTTATTATATGAACAAAAACATGATACAAATAGATGCAAAATGAGTGATACAATAGATAAAAAAAATGTGTTACTACGAAACAAAATCAGTAACACATATTTAAGTTTTGTTGTAAATTATTTGTATTTCAAAATGATTTATATTTGAAAGTTTATAAAATATTTTATTAGATTTAAACTTATCATATTTTACTTATTTTACCAAGCAATTAGATATTATCCCCATTATTTCTCTAATTGACCCATTAATCCTTATTATGCGGTCAACTTATTTATCCATTTTTTTCTCGGTCTCTTAGTTAATTAGTTTGCAGCTCTTATACACTTATATATATATATATATATATATATATATAGTGTTTATTGAGAACATACAAGATAATAACCTGCATAAATCATTTTTTTCTTCTATTCTCTGTTGGGTTTATTATTTTGTTGCTTCTGATCTTGTAAAAGCGTTAATGTCCAACTTATGTCCTGTCTCCGTGAGACCATGTTATAAAAGTGTATCTCTTAAATTTATAATAACACAGACTGAGAACGAGTTTCTTGTTTTGCTTTTGCTTTTGCGTGATTTAAAAAAAAAAATCATTAAATCATGAATTTTCAACTCCTTCCAATATTTGTACAGAATCTAAATCCATAAAATTTTGCATATATAAGTTTGTCTTCTAAATTTTCTAATACAAGCAAAATATCAAAGTGTTGGTCTACTGTAAAAAAAATTCATCGTGCGAATTATTCAAAGAATAGACCGTTGAATTCTTGCGGGTCACTGATCTCTAATCACCCCATAAATCTTGATAAAAATTTATATAGACTTGGTTCATTCTATAAATTTTATTTTTAATTCATGACATTTGACCATACTCAGGGTATAATACGGGCCACGTTTAGAGATTTAGAAAAATATATTAAAAATAAATAAAATGAGTCAAATAATCCAAAGTTCATAACATAGACTTGATTAATTGGAGATCAACTCATAAATCTTTGCATTTTTTTTATAATAATAATAAGGATAATATATGTATCTTTAAAGTTTGGCAACTGATCAGGTCCCAGCCTAATGACCCTTCAAATCCTCTGAGAGACGTTGGCATGCAATCTCACGTCTATTTTGCTTTCAGTTCGATCATATAATGTAATACTACAATTTGTATGCATTTTATTCCTTTTCCTATTGACTTAAAACAAAACGTTGTCATATTAGTTAAGCTTTATCTTATCATAACTCAACAATTAATATACTTCCAATTTGATGATTAAACCATATTAAAATAACTGATTATATAGTTTCATCCAATATACATAGACCTATAGGTATGCGACAATGTTGATCGAGACACGATGTTGTACTATAAAATATAAATCATTATTGTATATTGATAAAGGGAAAACACTAAAATTTCAATTTTATTAGCATTACCTAAATATGATTAGGAAGTTATGTTACTAGACCATCTCATGTGAACATAAATCCAGGAGACTGATAGGTTCGAGTCAGGACTTGAGGTTGTGAGAGTAAACAAGGAAAATTATACAACACGAAACATTACATGACGTTGTGATAGGATGGAGTCAGGAGGCTTCCTACTAATTAATTGTAGGTGGAGATATAAATTAATTAAATATTTATTTACTTATTTCATTAATTCTGACCAATAAAGAAAAGTATATTAATAAAGGATAGAAAATACCCAAGAGCATATAAAGAACCAAAGAATGGTAGGGGTTGACTACAACAACAAAAGAGTCAACACCCTAAAACAAATCTTCGGTGATCAAGCCAATCGATATAAGGAAAGTTAAACGTGACACCTAATAGAAATTCAATTTCAAAATCTGGATTTTATCTCCTTGACAATCTTTTCCAAAATTAACTCATCACCTTTAAATATAAGAGCATTTCTCCATTTTCAAATAACCTACATAACACATAACCAAAAAGCACTCGCAATGGAACAACCCTTCTTACCTGAGATAATGAAGGGAAATGAATGATACCAATACCTCTCAAATTTTGTTGAGGTGTGAAGAATTTTTTATTTTAAGGGAATTAAAATCATAATCATGAAATTTCAATCACACCGAGACTTTATCTTATACAAGCTATGAATTTGGAATCCTAAGACATTTGAATAATATGACCTAATGTCCGGGGCATTCTCATGCTCCACTCTAAATAAAATTTTGTTTTTTAAACCAAAATTAAAGCACACATGAATATTGATATGGTGACTTTAATGCAGATACCCTCATGCCCCATTTGGTTTGTGTGATTAATCGGGATAGGTTAGGGTTAGAATTTTAATCTCAACTAATCCACCTTTTGGTTCGTGGGATGAGGACCCATGATATACTTCAAGTCCGGATAAAAAATGTATTAAATTTCTCCATGGAGGGATATGTCAATCCCATGTGAAAAGTGCGATAGAACATATCCCAAATACAATATTAGAAATTGTCCTTCTATTGTTTGAATTCATTTGTGGTTGTTTCAATTCAATTTAAGGTTATTTATGATATTTCAATAGATATCACATTTAATCCCTCAATCAAATCCTACAATCCAAACACATACCTTGATTCATACAAATCTAGTCCAATCAATCAAATCTTACTCAATCTCACTCAATCATATCACACCTAATCTATCTAGTCTCATGAACCAAACGCAGCACTGACAGTTTTATAGATTACTATGCCTTTCTAGGTCATGTGCGAAAAGGTGGCCGAGATGTGACCTGGAATTCAACGGGGATTCATAGTTGAATTGTTGAAAATCCTTCAAGCTTTGACTTCAGGAACCTCACCAATTTCCATGTAGGTACCTGAAAAACACACAGGAAGGGGCTCTGGGGCGGGCTCTCTGACGCTCAAGTCAGTTATCACTTTTAGTCTCAGTTTAAATCATATCTAGTAGCTCAATTCAAAGTATTCAAGTGTAAGTAAGTAAAAGTATGTGCTTGTGTGTGTTTCGTGTTACCTGGGAGGGATATTTAAACCCCTCCGGAAGGAGGTAACCGTTTTTCCCCTCTCAATCCACCTTCTTCTCGTGCCTTGCCATTCCTCCCCCCTCTTCTCGGAACTGATTCACAATTCCCACGACTTCATCTCTCTCTTCACGCGGATCGTCATTTTGAGCCTCGATCATAATCCAACGACCTCGTCCTTTTCGGACCCTCCAGCTTCCCGCTTATAATCCCCTGAAGATCGAAACTGTCCTCTTCAACCCACTACTTAACTCACGCGGATTAAGGCTTTCTAGCCGTTGATCTCCTTCCATTCACAGTGCTGATTATCCATGGCCTCCTTGAATCTCGGACTTGCCAACTCTTCTCAGCCAGCTCCCTGAAAAATCTCAACTAACTCTTCCTAGTCCTTAGCCCACATTCTTCAGACTAGCCAGCCTTCTCCCAGTCAATCCAGGTCTTCAAGACCACCTCCACCTGGGTGGGCCTGAGCCGCTCCAGGTCCTTCTCGCCCCCCTGAATGGATCTGAGTCCCATCCAGGCCTTTCTCTTAATTTGCCCATTGGCCCATCTTCTTATCTTGGGCATGCCAGCTTCCTCTCAACGCCTCCCTGGATGGGCTCGAGCCCTCTCCAGGTCTTATCCATCCAAGCATAATCTCTGGGCTTTGTTTACTCTCCTGGGCCCAAGTTCTCCATGAGCCCTTTCCCCAGTTACCTCTCCAGTCCACTCAAACCCATTTTCTGGACATGTCCCTGGGCTCAACACACAAACCCAAGCTCTCTTCCTCTAGTATCACAGTCCATTTGACCGATCTCTTTATTATTCAAAGTCAAAATAATCGTCCACGTGTAACCACTCTATTGGATGACATAAATATTACTGAAAAGAGCAAATAAGCAAAAAAAAAACTGGCTAATTTAAGTTAACCATTTAGCTAGGTCTATGTAATACACTTAAATTATGTTTCTTCTTTCTTTTCCATGCAAAGAGAATTAGAGGATTATATAGAAAGGAGGATTTTAGAAAAAAATGATCGAGTATGACAAACTTGTAAATGTTAACACCATAATGAAATTATTTTTTGTCCCATGACCAAGAAAAATAACTATTGATTTAGTTCCAATTTTTTGAAAATTGTCTGATTTTTGTCCCAAAAATGACAGAAATCTTCGAAACAATATTGTTTTGTACCATGTGAAAAATTAATTTAAGGGTTAATTTTTGTCGAAATTGTTGATGAAGCGCACAATAAATCAATAAAATTCACTTTTTTTTAAAATTTTTTTTTAAAGAAAAGTAAAAAAGTTGTGGGACAAAAAATGATTCTCATCCCCTATAATACACTTCAATAAAAATAAATAAATTATGATTTTTCTTGAAAGGAAAATAATGTAATCTCAATATTGTTTTAGATATGGTCATCACATTAAGATAGAGTAGACATGCATACTTCATTTGACGTTAACTTTTAGAAATATTTTAAAGCATATATGAGACAGAGTAGACATGTACTCCGTTTGTTCCATTTATATAGGTTATACTTTTTTTTAAAAAACTTATGTCCCAATTATATAAGATTATCACTTTATAAAATAATAGTATTTTTTTATTTATTCACTAATATAATCTTGTTTAATTAATTTTTTTATATAATTAATTTTTTAATATTTGTAAAAAGTCAAACAAGTCTATAATTGTGAAAAGTCAAACACCCTTAAACCAAATGAAATTAACAACTTGACCCCCCACCCACCACCCCCAGCCCAACCATCCTGGAAACAAATATAAACCTATTGTCACTAATACACATTTGGTCTTGTATAACTGTTAAAATAGCCCTTAGAGAGCGGTTATAATAGTTGTCCAAGTAACAGCTGTCCAAACTTGGACAACTACTTAAAAGATAATATATTTGTAAAGATAAATATTTCTATACATTTATTCTACCGTTGAACTTAAGTATATTTTCAAATGATATTAAGTATTTTAATAAAATATATTAGTTAGGTTAGTTTTAGTTAATTTTACCAAATAATATTTCTAATTTTCACTAAACAGTTTCAAGAAAAAATTACTCTAATGCACAAATTTTCCTAATAGATCATTTTAAGGTACAAATGTTGTTTGTTATTAATATAATGTGCAATTGCATTTACACATACATAGTCAAATTTGCATATTCGACTATATAATGTACAAATTCGACTATGTATGTGCAAATGCAAAAAAAAAATTATACTTTAAAGTAATGAGTCTTTCAACTTTGCAACTTAAGTGGTGGCCCAATTATAAATTGCTCATCAATTCTGGATGGAGCATATACTTAAAATTACAAAATCAAAATTTCTTAATAGCCAGATTAATGATTAATTAAAGGCTAAGTCTTGTATACATCCAAATACATCGTGCACTCATACTGCATTTTAAAAATATTTTGTTTACACTGAACCGTGCAACTATTAATATAAAAAAAATAGTTGCACATTTTAATATAAATAAATTGCATATTTCAATATAACAAGTTGCATGTTTTTAAAATGCACTAGTGCATGATGCACTTGTATGCACATGAGATCCACTCCTAATTAAAAGTTCACCCAGAAATTATTGAAGTCCTTTTTATAATTTCATTATTATCATATGTACATACACACAATTAAAATAAATTTCATTATTATCATATGTACATAGATCACTAAATTAAAATAATATGAGTCGAGTGGAGAGAAATTGGTTGTGAGGTTAGCTTCACTCCTCGACATGTCCCATTATATATATATATATATATATATATATATATATATATATATATATATATATATATATATATATATATCCCCATGGGAATAGAGTATGTTTTGTTATATGGTTAATGATTCAATACAATTTGATTCTTATGAATTTGTTTAGGTTGAAAGATACTGTCAAGAACAGTATGACTCAGGAGTATGATATTCCTGAGAATTTAGATCTATTAAATAAATGGACTATACCTAAAATTGAACCTAAAATGGTTTATAAATTAGGAGCTTTTGAAAAGTTAGGTTTTAAACAAATTGTTAAAACCACTGAATCTTCTATACCTCTTCATGAAGAACAAATAATTATTAAATTACTTAGTAAAAATGATATTTTACCTTACAAAAAACCTCATAAGTTCTTACATATTGGATGCGTACAGGTTGCCTTTATACCTCTTACCTTAAACGGTTTACCAGAAATCTTTCTAGCTACCCTTAGGGATGACAGAAACCTTAACTGGAAACAATCCCTTATGGGAATAATATAGTCTAGTTTGGCTTTAGGACCTGTCTATTTTGACGCATATCCTATTTTATCTCTATCTTTATTTGATAGTAATATTCTTGAATCGTTAACATTAAATGTTAAAACTCATGGTTATAATTACATACCAGGTATTGAAGTTATGTGTATCTGTTATCGTATTTATTATAAACCTTTATTTACTCTAAATTCTATGTATAAAAAAATTGAAAAAGACAATAATGAGACTATTCTTATTGAAACTAATTTTGGTAAATCAAACATTACTACCAGGAGATCCATTAAATGGGAAGAAATAATTTTCCCTGAAAATTGGATTATAGAACAATCCGTTCCTAAAATTCCTATTACTAATAGTGTTTTCCAACACATTACTCAAAGTAATGATGGAATTATTAGTATTATTTTCAGAATAATCAAAGAAGACATTCAACTTCTTATTCTAGATCTATGTCTAGTCATTCTTTCATCTCTCCTTTAGATTATGAGGTAGAATTACCTTCTGATTCTAGGGCTTCTACTTCTTCTTATAGAGAAGATATGTTTTGTAAAACGAATAATTACAATAACGAAAGAATAATTATTAATGAAAACAATATCATCCACAAAGATGGAATTGATCCCGAAACAATTTCGGATTGTAACTTTAAAATGTAATTTTATGGATATTACAAACTTTTTAGATTTTTCTAAAGGATCTTCAACTAGAGCTCATATTAATGATGAGTTTAATAATCCTAAATGGGATAATTTTAGAATTTGGTATTTTAAATCATTTTCAAAAGATGATTTAAATTACTTTGTTCACAATTTTTATAAATTATGTGAACAACATAATGAAATCACTTATTATGATCCTTGGTTTATTAAAACATTTTATATAAACCATGTTTCTATTATTGAACGTGATTATAAGATCGTTTCTGGAGGAACACAAAAATCTGTTTACCCTTCACATGTCCCGTTTCAAATTGAAAGAAATGGTAGAATTTTTAATTTTCTTCCATTCTCTAAGATTATTGAGAATGATGTTTTACAAATTACTATGAAACATATTAATCAAATGATTGAGCAAAATAATTTTTGCAATCTTTATCTGTCTATTCTAGGTGAAGAAATTATATCTTTACATGATAAAATAGATAGAATTTTATCTCAAACTAAAACTCAGATTAAATCTGATTTACTTGAAAAAGATAGTATTATTAAAAATACTTCTTCAATACAGTCTCCTGTAGAATTGAAAGACTTCAAAACTGAACCTTCAATGTCTGATTTTGAAAAAAGAATTAGTGACAAACTCAATAATCTGAATATTTCTGCTTTAGATGATGACTTTGAAGAAAGTCCCATTACTAGCCCTATTGAGTTTGATAATACTAATAGTATTAATAAAATGAAATGGGTTGATAAGCCAAATTTGTCTAAATATTATTATAAAAGTCCCACTCCTATGGATGTTCTTCATGAAGAACAAGAAAACTTATTTAATACCTCTTATTCAGGTAAAAATATCTATGAATGGAATATTGATGGTGGTAGTGATAAACATATTTTTACACAATGCCATCGTATGCTTATGTGTAGTTCTGCTTGTAGAATTAGCGGAAATAATGATTTACAAACCGCTCAGACTATTACTGTAGGTTTTACTGGCCAACTTAAAGGTTGGTGGGATAATTATTTAAACCCATTAAATTAACAGGAAATATTTTCTTCTGTTAAAATTAAAGATGGTGAGACCATACCTAATGCTATTTACTCTCTTGTTCTTACTATTCTAGAACATTTTATTGGTAGATTTACTAATAAATATGAAAATACCAAAACTTTTCTTTTAAAGATGAAGTGTAAAACTTTAACTGATTTCAGATGGTACAAAGATACTTTTCTATCTCGTATTTATGATATCCCTGAATGTAACCAGGATATTTGGAAGAACAAGTTTATTGACGGTCTTCCTTATTTGTTTGCTGAAAGGATTAAAAAAGTCCTTAGAAAAGAATCTGACCATATTTCTTATGAGTCTTATACTTTTGGTCAAATCATAAGTACTTATATACAGGAAGGATTAAATCTTTGTAATGAAATTAAATTATGAAATCAAATTAAAAAAGATAATCTTTTGAAAAGAAAACAATTGGGTCAATTCTGTGACCAATTTGGATTAGGTAATCCTAATTCTAAAAATAGTTTTCCTAATACTAATAAAAGAGATTTTAAACATAATTCTACTTATAGGAAAAGAAAACGTTATTCTAATAATAAGTAGAAAAAAGATAAGGATAAAGATCATGATTTTCATGATAAAAATAAAAGAAAATATTTTAAAAATAAAATCATAATACAATTATTTGTAAAAAGTGTAATACAACTGATCATTATGCTAATCAATGTTATGCTAAAGACAAGATTAAAAATCTTGATATTAATGATAATTTAAAAGAAACACTTTATAAAATTATCATGAATTCTGAAGTTGATACAGATCCTAATGAGTCTGATTATGATTCCTCTGAAGAATCTAATTCTTCTGATAATGTTACTACTTGTTCTAATAAAGAAGAATGCAATAATTGTACTCTTGGCAAACCTTGTCTAAATTGTATTAATAATACAGATAATAATATTGAAGATGAGTATTATAAACTCATGAGTCAATTCCAAGACTTGAAAAATCTTGCTGAAGATTCCACTATCTTATATGATAGGCTTAAAAAGAATCATTCTCCTTGGAATGATAATCATACTAAGGTTGTTATTAAAATTAAAGATAAGGTTATGAATATTCCTTGTCTTATGCTTGCTAATCCATCATGGAAAAAAATGGTTGAAACTGATGCTTCAGATTTGGGGTATGGTGGTATCTTGAAACAAATTAATCCTGATAATAAAACAGATTATATTATTAGATTTTATTCTGGTAAATGGAATAATAGCCAGAAGAATTATTCTGCCACTGCTAAAGAAATTTTATATATCGTTAAATGTGTTCTCAAATTCCAAGATGATTTATATAATCGGAAATTTACAATTTATACGGATTGTTTATGCTTTTTAAAGACTTTGTATAATGTTTCAAAACAAATGTTTGCCCGATGGCAATCACATCTTGCTTATTTTGATTTCGACATCATTCATAAGCAGGGAAAAGATAATCATCTTCTAGATTTTTTAACCCGTGAATTTATTTCTTCATGACAGATATGAGCAACTCTGGAAGAAATTCCTATTCCTCTTGCAGAGGAAGAGGAGGCAATCCTTCTCTTTTCCAACGAGGAAATAAATCCCTAGTTAACCAGAATATTTATGGTATTAATTCCTCTTCGTCTAATGATGAAAACATGCATAAGGAATTTCAAGAATTCCTAAAACATAAGCATGAGAAAAATATTTCTGTTGAGGACAATTCCTCAAAATTTGTTGATGAAGCATCATATGCTTAAGCTGTTCAGAAAGTGTATACTTATTTTGATTCTCCTAAGAGGGAATTAATTCTTCACACTGAAGATGACGGTGAAAAGTTCAAAGAATCCCCATGGATTCTTATGGAAATATACATCCCGAATTGTGGATGGAAGGTTGAATCTTATAAGACTAGAGGTTTCTATGAAAACATCCTTATTAGTCTTGGAAGTGTGGAAATTCAACATTTCCCAGTTAAGGGTAATATCATTAATTACTCGAAGTTCATTGTTAAGAAGATAATCTCCATTTAAGAATGGAGTATTTCTCCTTTGGCTGAAAGGAAGATGTTGAATGAAGTCAACATAGTCAATTACCAGTACAATTACTGGGATTATCTTGAAAGTTTTTATAAAACTTTATTTTATCACAATCCCAAGCATTCTAATACTTGGTTGATAAAATTGTGTGAGAATATTGGAAGGAATCAAATTCCTAATTGGTTTTTCTCCTGGTGGGAGATTTTTGGTGCCATGACAAATATTTTGCCAGAAGAGGTCAAACATCTATTAGAAGAATACTCTATAATATCTTCTTCTCTCAAGTCACACAGTACAAGTGGTAAAACCATTTGTATATTTTTTGTTGATTTAGGACTCCCATGGGTTTGGAAATGGAAACCAGATTTTGGTTATATTGAATATGGTATTCCTTGTTTATGGAGAACTTATTCAACAAGTATCTTAATGTTCTTTCTCCAGGTTCCGATGAACTACCTATTCAAGATAATATTGATAGGATAAAATCCAAAATGGATTTTTATAAAAAGAATATTGAGGACCATGCTCCCAATACCCTTTCTTCCTTTTCAGAATACTCTAAAAAGTATTTAGGTATTCTCTCTAAGGAGAAAATTATAGATCGTTATATGGATCTAACTAAAAATGATCTGCTTGGTGATATTGACTTTTCAGATTCAAAATTTGATGTTTCCATGATATCTGGTTCTGATCTTCAGGACGCTCAGGATCCAAACGAAGATTGTCAAGATCTTTCTCTACAAGATAACTTTGACCTGTTAAAGCACTCTCTTAAAGAGAAAATTAAAGAAAAGAAGTAATTATGGAAAGATCTTATCCAAATGGTTTATTTTCATCCATTTCAACAGAAGGATGGGACATTCAACACACGGAATAATCCGTTCTAGGTTATTCTACCTCTTGAGTGATACAGGAGGACTACATTATAATATATGGAGAACTCCTTCTGATATTTTCATTGATAATGAAAACATGTTATTAAAAATAATAATTATCTTAAAATTCTTAACAAGAAGATCAGAGTTCTGGAAGAATGGATTCCATGGATTGAAGCTTCATATAGAAGAAATGAAGGATGGTTTAATGATCGTCAACTGTTGGGAGATGAATTTAATAAAAGATTTTGATTAGATCCCAAAAACCTTGAGTATGACATGTATCAGGACATCTTGATAGTATAGGATCAGGATCAGGTTTCAATAGACACTAGGACTCAGGATTATCTGCACAATGTATAGTCAGCAGATATAGATCAGGGAATTTTTAGTATACTGAAGACTCTGAAGACTCAGAAGAATCCTGAAGACTCAGAATACACTGAGTAAGATCAGAAATATCCTGAAGACCCGAAGATCCTGAAGACTGTTTGTGTACTGAACAAAAAGGACCCTGAACCACTATCTTAATGGAATAGTGTTATGTTCATTCCTAGTACAAACAAACAGAATGTTAGACTTTTGTGGACATTAAGGAACATATCAGATCAGAAAGGTCAACTTAAAAAGAGCCGTTTTGTCTGTCTCTGCTCAAAGGAAGACTTCGACCAATGAGGAGGTAACAACAACGTACTTTACTGACACTGAAAGCGACATCTCACTGAGGAAATGTCAGACTGATATCTTCCAGTTCACAGAAATTGGTGATTGACTACATAGCTGCATATTTCCTAAAACATGCAAGGGTGTGTTCAAAGCACAAAATAGCCGTTCATCAATAACCAGAAGAGGAAACTCTTGATGCTATCTCTTCCAACGGATAGTTTTTCAAAGAGTGACCTTGGAGAAGTTGCCTATAAATACCAGTGACCTTCACCATTGAAAGGTTACGGGAAATCAAAGCAACTCAAGAGCTCATTCGTATTCTTGCAAATTGAAGCACTCGAAAAACCTAGAATTTCCCAAGTGTTTCACATTGGAGAGAGCTCATTCACTAAGCCTAGATTTGATAGAAGTATCCAAAGCTTAGTAGAGATATCCTAGCCTTTGCATTTGTTCTTATTGTAAAGGATATCTCACCCTAGTTGGAAACCAACCAAATCCAAACCCTTTGATAAGGTAGTTTGAGTGTGTGTGATTTGTTGGTGAGTTAGAGTTGTAAAGAGTGAGTAAGCTGCAGTTCAGTCAGCCAGAAAACTCTAGAGAAGAAGCGAGTAAACTGTTTTAGACAGTCAGAAAGCTTGTGTGTGCTGAGTTAGTAAGCTGCAGTGAGTCAGCCAGAAAACTCAAGGTAGAAAAGTTAGTAAGCTGCAGTGAGTCAGCCTGAAAGCTTTAGGAGAAGTGTGTTAAGGAATTTCTCTGAAGATCAGAGAGAGTGGACGTAGGAGCTTGAGTCTCTGAACCACTATAATTGCTGTGTTGTTTGCTTTCTGTACTGCATTATATCTGTTGCATGATTTTCACTGAAAGCACATTTTACTGATATTCAGTTGGAAACAATCCACTGAACTTGCATCAAATTGATCACAGCCTTAACCACTATTTTACTAAGGAAAAGATTTCCAGCAAGCTAAAACGAGTATAAACTTAGGGCCAACTATTCCGCACTCTTGATTAGCTAGAACAGATAGTTACCAAATTGAACTAACTCTACTGAGTATTCAGTAAGATAATTATCTGATCCAAGCTTCTCGGGATCTCTCGATAAAACTTCGAGATCGGTTAGGGCTAATCTGAAGCTTCAAAGTCGCCAGATCATTGTCTCGAAGAGACTCGACTCGATGCATTTGTGCTTCTCAGGGCAAAATTCTCAGGACAACCTGACCCATCTGATCTCATTGAAGAAATTTTTTAAAAAAATCACTGAACACGTGTATTCCCCCCCCATACACGTGTGAGACTCGTTTTCACCGACCAACAAGTGGTATCAGAGCAGTGATTCATTTTGACCACTTGCTTTGGTAGCCATAGTCTATTTGCTGAAAGACTTTGGTGGTCTACTGAATAGATCTTATTGCTGATATCTTACAAGGCTCATTCATCACGCCTTCTAAGAAACTTCCTATGTTCTCTGTTGAGAGCTATGACCTATGGAGACTGAGAATGTAGGCTCATCTGTATTCCAAACATGAGAGAATGTGGAGAGTGGTTTCTGAAGGACCATTCAAATACACTGTTGTGAATCCCAGAATTACTGATACTGAGAGGAATGATCCTAGAGATGAATTTCCAAAACCTGATGATCAACTTACTCCTGATGAGAGAAAGTTAGTCAATTTGGACTACATTGCTAAAAATACTCTATATAACACTATTGATGATGGTGTTATGGGGATGATTTTTCACTGTGAAACTGCAAAGGAAATATGGGACACACTTGCTATCATGTGTCAAGGCACATATCATATTAAATAAAACAAACTTTCTGTTGCTATTGGAAAGTTTGATAGCTTTGAAATGGAAGATGGTGAATCCATTGACAAACTGGAAGTCAGATTCACTAGCATTATGAATGATCTGAATGCTCTTGGGAAAAGATACCCACAGAGAGAAGTGGCACTGAAAATTCTTAGAGGATTGTCTAAGAAATGGGATATACATGCTGTGGTGATTGAAAACACCAAAAATATTGATTCCATGCCATACCAACAAGTTTTCTCTGAACTGAAAGCTTATGAGTTTGTGATTGACAAGAAAACTAAGAAATCTGATAGCAAAAATGATTCTTCATCTAGCAAGAATGTGGCTTTCAAAGCCAAAGAGAAATCCTATAAATCTAGAGAGTCTGAGTACTCACTTGCCAAAAATCAGGATGAGCAAGAGGATAAGCTAGTACTGATGGCAAGGAGGTTTGAAAGACTCAATGCATATATGGAAAATATAAGAAATATTACAGGAACCACAGGTACAAGAACAGGAATAACTCAGAGGCTGATGACTGATCCACTGAGAAAAGGAAGGACCACAAAGCTGAAGGTTCCTCATCCAGGAAGAAGGACTCCAAGACCATGGAGGAAAGTGATCAGGATGATGATACCAACAGATGCTATAACTGCCAGAAGAAAGGTCACTTCCAGTATGATTGTCCTGAGCTGAGTGCTAAAGAAACAAAGGAGAGACAAGCCAAGAGAGACAGAAATATCTCTAGCAAGAAGACTATGATTGCTGAAGAAGAAGAACAATCTGAAGAAGGATCTAGTTCTTCAGATGAGATATTCTCAGATAGTGACAGTGATGATGTCTGCCTTGTTGCTATGGAGGAGGTAAATTCTTCTATCTCTGTTGTTGCTCCTACACAAGCACCTGAGTTTTCAAGTTCAACTGTAACCAGTAACTTTGACCTGATGGATTCTTTTGAGAATCTTATGAAGGACTATTCACTGTTACAAGAACTGCTCACAGAAACTCAAGAGCAGAATAAGGAACTGATTGCTGAGAATCTAAAGTGGAAAGACTTTAATACTGCTGAGATCACTTCTCAATTAATGGGAACTACTGATGAACTAGATGTTCTGAAAGTACAACTCTCAGAAAAGGAGAAGAGATAGAGATCCTGAATGGAAAATTAGAGAAATCCACTAAGGAGATTCAGCTTATCAGAACTGAGTTCAATGACCTCTTTGAGAAGCATGAAACTCTAAAGAAAAGTGAGGATAGTGCGCAGAAAAAGTTAGCTCTATTGAATTCTGCATCTAAAGTAATATATGAAATTCAGAGTTATCAAAGACCTGCAACTATAAAGGCTGGATTGGAATATAATCCAGGGGGAACCTCACAAGGTCTTCTGAATGCTGCTTCTAGTAGCACTAAGACTGTCTTTGTTAAACCAGTGGCTTGAACTAATCTTCTTACTAAAGAACAGCCCAGAGTTTTAGACAAGGGTAAAGGACCTATGGTTTCAGAAAAACTGAAGGTTTAGGGAAGAAAGCCCAAACCTCAGGAAAAGGCTAGAAAACCTGAACACTCAGTAGGAAATTTTCAGGCCAGTACTTCAAAGCCTCAGGCTAAGAATACCAACCTGAAAAAATCTGCACTGAACCATCAGAGGAATTTTCAGAAGAGAAACACTCAGCAGAGATATTCTCAACTGAAAAGACCAAGTCCTCAGATTACTGAAATACCACAATCTCAGTACAGGCAACTTAAACACCACTTGCCTAAGGGTAAAGATTTCTTGAACCCAAGTCAGCAAAGACAGAGACCAGCTGCACCAAAGCCAAGACATTTGAACAAGAGGCCTGAACCCAAGAAGAACTCTAAGGCTCATGTTCATGCTAAGGTTGGCACTCATACACAGGGTACTGCCAAGGAACCTAGGGTGGTGAATGTGTATGTAGATGTTTATGGGAGACAAATCAGCCACTCTAAAGTAATTAGAGTTATCAGGCAGATTTGGGTTCCAAAAGGTACAGCTAACCTGGTAGGACCCTACACCAAATGGGTACCTAAGACCTGATCTGTTTTTCAGGTAAAGGAAAAGGGCACTGAGCTGAATGAAGACAACATAGCCCTGATGAGTGGAAATGAATTGGCTCATGCTGCATGGTATCTGGACAGTGGATGTTCAAGACATATGACAGGATATAAGCAATTACTCACTGACTATGTTGAGCTAAAAGGCCCTCAGATTACATTTGGAGACAACTCCAAAGGACAGACTGAAGGATATGGAACCCTTGAAGTTGATTCTGTTCATATCCATGGTGTTTCTTATGTGTCTGGTTTAAAGTATAACTTGCTTTCAATTAGTGAATTCTGTGACAAAGGATTCAGTGTTGAGTTCTCAAAGAACTTATGTTATGATAAAGATAATGCTTCACAACAAATATTACTAACTGGTACTAGAAAAGGAAATGTGTATCTTGCTGATTGGAGACTATCTCCTAAAGATACATGTTTGGTTGCAAAAAACTCTACTGATACCAGTTGGTTGTGGCACAAAAGGCTGAATCACTTAAACTTCAAAACCCTGAACAAACTTGCAAGATTAGCACTTGTGAGGGGGTTACCCAATGAAGTGTTCAGTAAATATCATATATGTGATGCCTGTCAGAAGGAAAACAAATCAGAGCATCATTCAAAAGCAAAGTAGAAGTTTCTACTGACATAATACTTCAATTGTTACATATGGATCTTTTTGGTCCAGTGACACCTGTAAGCACTAATGGCAGAAAATATACACTTGTGGTAGTTGATGACTACTCTAGATACACATGGGTCATATTCTTACTCAGCAAGAAAGAGACTCAGACAAAACTGCCTGAACTACTGAAAAGGCTCAGTACTGAAAAGAATCTGAGTGTGGTCAAAATCAGATCAGATAAAAGAACTGAATTTATCAACCATATTATATCTGATTATTGTGCAGCAAATAGAATAACTCATGAAACATCAGCTGCAAGGACCCCACAACAAAATGGTGTTGCTGAAAGAAGAAATAGGACTCTGAAAGAAGCTGCAAGAACAATGATTGCTGAAGCTGATATTCTTAAGAGATTTTGGGCTGAAGCTATCAATACTGCATGCTACTATCAGAACAGATCCATACTGGTCAAAAATCAAGGAAAAACTCCTTATGAGCTGTGGAATGAAATGAAGCCTCTTGTTTATTTCTTTCGTGTGTTTGGTTGCAAGTGTTTCATACACAATAATGGTAAAGATCAGTTGAAAACTTTTGATAGCAAAGATGATGAAGGAATATTCTTAGGATATTCTGAAGTCAGCAAAGCCTTCAGAGTTTACAACTGTAGGACTCTTATTGTGGAAGAAACACCTCATGTTGTTTTTGATGAATCTACTTGTGTTCAGAAGAAACAGGAACATGACTCAGGGGAACTGACCAAGAGAATCACCAGACTTAGCCTGAAAAAGAATGATAAAACATCATCTGAACCTGAAAAGAAGAAGTCAACCACTTTCTATGAATGGAGTGAATCAGACTCGGAGGAAGAAGTTCAGGATGGAAATACTCAGGATGGTGAGACTCAGGATGGAAATTCTCCACTGAAGGAAAGCCAACACACTGAAGCTGATCAATCTGAACATACACCAGTTTAGACTCAGGTATGTAATGCCGATGAAGATGTGGTCATAGTTGAGGCAAACTCTGAATCTATCAACCAAGGTGGAACAAATGTCTCTGACAATTTTCTGAATGGAATTTCCCCTGAGGAAGATGATTCACTCTCTCCTTTTCTGTTGTTCCCTGAATTTGATGAATTACCTGAACCTAACATTTCTGATGTTGAGGATACCACTGAAGGGGGAACATCCAGGGAATATGGTTGGATAGTCATCCTACAAGTCAGATTGTGGGTGATCTATCAGAAGGAGTTAAAACAAGAAGGTTCCATGAAAAAAATGCTTTGTTCTGTTGCTTCCTATCTGAAAAAGAACCGATTGAGATTGAAGAAACTCTTCAAGATTCCTTCTGGATTACTGCTATGCAAGAAGAACTGAATCAGTTCACAAGAAATGAAGTTTGGGAGCTAGTGGACATACCTAAGAGGCACAATGTGATTGGAACTAAGTGGGTGTTCAAGAATAAGAGGGATGAGAACAACAACATTGTAAGAAACAAGGCAAGACTAGTTGCACAAGGTTATTCCCAAGAAGAAGGCTTGGATTATGATGAAACCTTTGCACCTGTTGCAAGACTAGAAGCCATCAGAATGTTTCTTGCATATGCTGCCCACATGAAATTCACAGTCTATCAAATGGATGTGAAAAGTGCATTTCTGAATGGTGTGCTTAAGGAAGAAGTTTATGTGGAACAACATCTAGGATTTTGTCAGAATGACCAAGTTTACAGGCTCAGGAAAGCCTTGTATGGTCTTAAACAAGCACCCAGAGCATGTTATGAAACACTCTCTCAATTTCTTACTGACCATGGCTTTATCAAAGGAACTGTTGATAGGACCTTGTTTAGGATATAAGATGGGAAGGATATCTTACTAGTTCAGATTTATGTGGATGACATCATATTTGGATCACCAAATCATCAGTTGTGTGAGAAGTTTTCTGCCCTGATGAAAGGAAAGTTTGAGATGTCTTTGATGGGGGAGATGAATTTCTTTCTTGGACTTCAGGTGAAACAAACTAAGGAAGGAATTTTCATCAATCAAGCAAAATACACCAGAGATCTAATTGCTAAGTATGGTGTACAGAATTGCAATGCAGTTAGAATTCCTATGAATACTAACTACAAGATGGATCCTGATCCTGAAGGCAAATCAGTAAATCACACTGATTATAGAGGGATTATTGGATCATTGCTATATCTCACTGCAAGTAGGCCTGATATAACATTTGCTGTTGGGATATGTGCAAGATACCAAGCTAATCTTAAGGCTAGTCACATGGAGGCTGCCAAAAAGATTCTGAAATATCTTAAAGGCACTGTGAATAGAGGATTATGGTATCCAGCTGATGATAACCTTGAATTAACTGGTTATTCAGATGCTGATTATGGAGGATGTAGAATTGACAGGAAGTCTACTACAGGAACTTGTCAATTTCTTGGAAGTAAACTGATATCATGGTTTTCAAAGAAACAGAACTCAGTAGCAACCAGTACTACTGAAGCTGAATACATGGCTGCAGGAAGCTGTTTTGCACAGATTCTTTGGCTCAGACAACAATTGAGGGATTATAAGATTATAGCCAATGAAGTACCTATATTTTGTGACAATAATAGTGCAATTGCTATTACACAAAATCCGGTATTGCACACCAGATGTAAACATGTTGATATCAGACATCACTTCATCAGAGATCATGTTGAAAAGAAGGATATAAGGATGGAGAAGATTCATATTGATAAACAAAGGGCTGATATCTTGACTAAACCTTTGGCTGAATCAAGATTTCAGGAACTATCAGTAGAATTAGGGATGTTGGATCCAGGTGAATGAATTTCACTGAAGGGAGAAGTCCTTCAGGAGCATGTAGTTATTCAGGAGGAATAACCCAGGACAAAATTATCTCAGGATGGAAACGGAGACTCAGGACGAAATTTTGTCAGGATCAATATTCAGTAAGGTTTATGTATTCAAATAATCCTGAAATTATATTGATACATGCATTAAATTCAGTAGCATTTATTCCACAAAGGATTACTCAGTAATCATTTGAAATAAATGACAAAAGGCCTGAACTTTTAAAGCGGGAATGTTTGAAGTACCATTGACTGAAAAAAGATGAACAGTGGCCTCGATTTCTGAGAAACAACCATTTGTCAACCTATAAACTGCTACTTGCCTATTGTCCAGAAAAATAGCCAAAAATAGCATTTTTTTCCTTGAAATTTTATTTAAAACTCAGATTAAATCTCAACCCTTCATCATATTATCGAGATTTAATCACAACCATTGATCTTTAGTTCACAAATCATATATAAGCCAAAAGTTACCCCTCAATCGTTTATTTCTCACATTTAAACGATCAAAATTCCCAAATTCTTAAACCTTCAAATCTTCAAACCCTTCATACACACTACCCAGAATCTCTTGCTTCTATCATAATGGAGTTCCCAAATTACTCGATGATCAAAGTTCTTGCGGAAATAGAGAAGTCGTATTTTGAACACGTAGTAGCCATGATCGACAATAAAGCTACTATGGTTGAAGAAGAAGCTCTAACCATGTTTCGGATGACTGGATTGTCATGGCTGGTGAGCAATATGCCGGATTCCGAACTATCCCAGGAGGTTTTACAATTTGTTGTTAACCTTCGAGAAGGAGGACGTGGTGGTTTGGTTTCGCAACTAAGTTTCGGAACTTATGCAAAATCAAAAGCGGAGGTGGTTTGCACCAAGCAGGTGATACTCTCTTTAGAAGATATTAATTCAGAATTTGAATTAAATGATAAAGGAGGAGATCCATCATTATATATGTCTGGAAGAGAACAAGAAATTTTGGACCGTTTTGCAGAATTGAAGGTGGAGTTGAAAGGGGCTCTGCATAAACGATGTTTAAAGCCAAAATACGGGGTCTTAATTGACATTGTGGCCAAGTGCTTGATGAGCACCTCTGGAAGTTTGGAACAAGTGAGCCGGAACAAATTGAGGCTCATGGTTGCAATAGTAGACTCTCCTTCTATTGATTTCAACTGGTTAAAATTCTTGGTGGATTGCATTCTTCACCAAAATCAGAAATTAAAGTATGCCAAAGGAGCGTTTACCAAGAATGGGAAGATATTGTTTGGGACAATGATTAGTTTTATAATCGAAACCTTGCCCAAGAGATACCATGTTTTTGTTAACTGGAGAGGAATTTTCACGGAATAGGATCATGTTCCGCAAGCCAATGTCACAAAAAATGGAAATCCGTTCCTTCCGGCAGCCAGGGCTCGATGGCTCAGGAGGAACCTGAGGATCAGGACGATTCTAATTCTGATCAAGATGATGTGGTCATTGCTGAAGTTGTCCAGAAACTAGTCAGGACAACATCAGTAAAAATTCCTGAAGCATCAGGAGAGGAAGAAAGAAGAAAGAAATCCCTTGATTTACTGAGAGTAAAGAGGGAAATTGGTGAGAAGACGAAGGCTCAGGAGGAGCAAAAGAAGAAGAAGAAGAAAAACTCAGAACCATTCGGGAACAAGAGTCGGGAGTAAAATCCCCTCTTGATACACTTGCCAAAGCTGTCTCTCAGGCAACTGCGATAAAGATCACTCAGGACCTAAATCCTTTAGAAGGTGCAGGAGAGGAGGACGTCTTTACTGAAGTACTTGGTACTAGTATTGGCGATGATATGATTACCCGAGAAATCTTCGCAGGTTCTCAAAAACCAGTTGAAGACGGCCAAATGACCCTCCCACCCACACAACCCTCAGAGCCATATATTTCCATTCCTTCAGAGGCTCATTCTAGCTCTGAAGAGGAGGCACCTGGTCCTGAACTCAGGAAAGGCGATGCAGAAGAGAAAAAGTGGAGGCTGAAGGCGGAAAGATTTGTGTTGGACAAATATCCAGTGTTGGAAAAATACCCTGACCTTCAGGATATGTTTTTCAGACTGAAGACCGCAATGTTGATTGTCAATCAATCTTTTGCTATGATGCTCAGGATTGACAACTTCAGAGGTGAGGATTATTGGGCTGAAGAGGTGGCGGAGCTTGATGCTTTCTCAGGGTTAGGAAAGAAGAGGCTCAGGATAAAGCCAGCATAGTTTGACCAACTCGTGCTGAGGAAGCTTGCTGAGAAAGAGCCAGCCACTCAGGATAAAGGTGGAGAAGGAAGTCAGGACAAAGATGATCAGGATCAGAACAGACTTGAGAAAGATATTCCTGAAGAGAAGCAGAAGGAAGCTGGTTCAAGTGTTGAGGCTACACTTCAGGGAGAACAAGTTCAGGATGCTCCTCCCTTGCAAATGATCACATTTGGCAAGACTGTCCAATACCCATTGGAACCTGAGGTGGAGATCATAGAAATGACTGATACAGGGGTACAAACAGATGCTGAAATTCCTGTTCCTCCACCACCTGCTGTTGATCTCACACCGATCTTGGAGAAGCTGACCAAGCTTGAGCCCATTGTTGATCAGATTTCTAAGCTTGAGCCTCTGGTTGATCAAGTAACCAAGATTACTGAAGTGCAAACTTCTCAGGGAGCCATGGTTGATTTTATGAGCACATCAATGGCTAAGGCAGATCAGGTAACTTAATTATCTACATCTATTGATAATAAGTTTACTGAGATGCATGCTTGACTGGGGGATATTTCTAGAGATGTGTTATCAGAGATGGAGAAGAAGTTTTTGTTGAGGACAAGTATGTTGGAAGATTTGATGAAGACCAGGACCGAAGAGTTGATTAAGGCAGCTGTTGAGGAAATGAGTTCATCACTCATGACCAAGATACATGCTACTTATGGTGGTCTTGCTGAGGTACATCCACTGGTCTGAATGTGCTGCAGAGACTTCAGGATGAAAATTTTCATATTCTTTCTTTGAACTTTGATCAAGGCGTGGAGCAACAAGACATGGATAGAACCCTTTTTCAAATTTTGGTCAACTATGATGCCAAAAAGGGGGAAAGTTATGATATGCTCACGAAGCTTCCAGCTATTGAAGGGAAATTACTGACCCAGGAAGAAGTCATTGTATCCAAAGGGAAGAGGAAAGAGCCTGAAGTGTCGGTACATCCTGAGGCTGCTGCTGAGATTATTCAGGAACGTACAAAAAGACAGAGGGCTCATGAGTCAAGCAAGATGGGAGAGGCTCATGGTGTCCTGATTTCTATTCCTGAAAAATCCCAAGATATCCCTACTGCAGATAAGCCAATCAGGAGGAGATTGTCCGGGGAGTTCTCTGAGGTTGAGGCACATAAGAGTGAAGAATCTGAAATCGATGATCTCTTCAAAGAGGGATTTGGTGAATATGATGTGGCCTCCAAGAGACTGAACTGGGATTGGCACAACTCAGTAAAGATGATTGAATCTGAGAAGAAAAGAAAAAAGCCAGATCTCGTCGGTCATCGATCGAGATGACCAGAAAGGCCAGAGAAGATGCTAAGAGGATCAGAGGAGGATTCCAAAGATTTGTTCTAAGGAGGAGAGGTACAAAACCAAGGAAGAGGCAATGACCCCATACTGATAAGTGGATGCCTATTGAGATGAATGATAAATGGGAGCTTGCCAAGAGAGAATTTGTATTCAACTATGATGTTCTACAAGTTTGGCCCCGTCCTATTGCTGACAGAGATGATGCATTTATAGCATATCTTCTGAGGAATTTCACTGATATGTGTCAGAAATGGTTTAATCTGTTTGACACTCTGGGATATTAGTTAAAAGCTCCAGGACAGATGAAGTACCCTCCACCCAAGTTCAGAAACGGGATGATCAACTTCGATTTCATCCATGCAGACTTTGTGGATCAAGCCAACTATTTGGAGCTGAAGGGAAATGATGCAAGGACCATTCAAGAAAGAGAAGAGCTGAAGAAAAGATACTATAGAATGTTCAATCTCGACCCACCAGCTGATGAGATTGAATCTGAAGAAGAATGATGTACCTGATGTATTTTATCTTTTTGATATTCAGTAGAGTAGGATCAACCTTGTATCCTGTACTTAACTTTTCTGATAAATGAAAACTTTACTAATGGCTTTTGTTCTGAAAAGATAATATCTCATTATCTTACTGATTTATAATAGATGGTTGCCATTTAAATCTTTATCTGTTATAGGAATTGAAACCTGAATAGATGATAGGTTCATTATGTTCGCATATCTATAACAAAATGGTTTTGGCATCATCAAAAAGGGGGAAATTATTGGGAGATGAATTTAATAAAAGATTTTGATTAGATCCCAAAAACCCTGAGTATGACATGTATCAGGACATCTTGATAGTATAGGATCAGGATCAGGTTTCAATAGACATTAGGACTCAGGATTATCTGCACAATGTATAGTCAGCAGATATAGATCAGGGAGTTTTTAGTATGCTGAAGACTCTGAAGACTCAGAAGACTCTGAAGACTCAGAAGAATCCTGAAGACTCAGAATACACTGAGTAAGATCAGAAATATCCTGAAGACCCGAAGATCCTGAATACTGTTTGTGTACTGAACAAAAAGGACCCTGAACCACTATCTTAATGTTATAGTGTTATGTTCATTCCTAGTACAAACAAACATAATGTTAGACTTTTATGGACATTAAGGAACATATCAGATCAGAAAGGTCAACTTAAAAAGAGCCGTTTTGTTTGTCTCTGCTCAAAGGAAGACTTCGACCAATGAGGAGGCAACAACAACGTACTTTACTGACACTGAAAGCGACATCTCACTTTGAAAATATCAGACTGATATCTTCCAGTTCACAGAAATTGGTGATTGGCTACATAGCTGCATATTTCCTAAAACATGCAAGGGTGTGTTCAAACCACAAAATAGTCGTTCATCAATAATCAGAAGAGGAAACTCTTGATGCTATCTCTTCCAACGAATAATTTTTTAAAGAGTGACCTTGAAGACGTTTCCTATAAATACCAGTGACCTTCACCATTGAAAGGTTACGGGAAATCAAAGCAACTCGAGAGCTCATTCGTATTCTTGCAAGCACTTGAAAAACCTAGAATTTCCCAAGTGTTTCACATTGGAGAGAGCTCATTCACTAAGCCTAGATTTGATAGAAGTATCCAAAGCTTAGTAGAGATATCCTAGCCTTTGCATTTGTTCTTATTGTAAAGGATATCTCACCCTAGTTGGAAACCAACCAAATCCAAACCCTTTGAAAAGGTAGTTTGAGTGTGTGTGATTTGTTGGTGAGTTAGAGTTGTAAAGAGTGAGTAAGATGCAGCTCACCACCGAAAAAACTCTAGAGAAGAAGTTTAGTAAACCTGCTTTTTAGACAAATCGAAGTTTGTGTGTGCCGAAGTTAGTAAGTCGCAAAGGAGTCACCTGAAAAACTCAAGGTAGAAAAGTTAGTAAGCTGCAGTGAGTCAGCCTGAAAGCTTTAGGAGAAGTGTGTTAAGGAATTTCTCTGAAGATCAGAGAGAGCGGACGTAGGAGCTTGAGTCTCTGAACCACTATAATTGCTGTGTTGTTTGCTTTCTGTACTGCATTATATCTGTTGCATTATTTTCACTGAAAGCACATTTTACTGATATTCAGTTGGAAACAATCCACTGAACTTGCATCAAATTGATCATAACCTTAACCACAATTTTACTAAGGAAGAGATTTTCAGCAAGCTAAAACGAGTATAAACTTAGGGCCAACCATTCCGCACTCTTGATTAGCTTGATTTACCAAACCAAGAAGATAATTTATCCGATCCAAGCTTCTCAGATCTCTCGATAAAACTCTCAGATCACTATTAATCCAAGCTTCAAAAGTCGCCAGATCATTGTCTCAAGAACTCGACTCGTATGCGATTTGTGCTTCTCGTGGCAAAATTCTCGACAACTTGACCCTTCCGATCTCAAAGAAGAAAAAGTTTTAAAAATCATCAACACGCAGTATTCCCCCATACACGCAGGAGACTCTGCTTGGGACCAACATCAACAATTGACAGGATTTAAGGAAACTCTTATGCTCCTGAAAAAGCAAGCCTCCTTAATGACGATTTAAAACCTTGAGGACTTAATCATATGGTGCAAGATATGATTACTGAAAACAACGAATAAAATTCGGCTATCAGATTCCACTTTACGCATTGCATCGCTCATGAATAGTAATGACTATTCAATTTTTTTTTTACTTTTTGACTTTTAAAAAATCACTATTTCTTTTTAATTTTGAAATCTGGGGTTTGATGTTCGGCTCTTTCTCCTATAAATAGGTTTTCATTTTTCTTTTAGAGGCACGCTCGAGTTTAGACTCGCCCCCTCTTTCTCTCTCTAAATCCCTCTCTTGTATAAAACCCTTGTTATCCTTTTTATTTATGTGAATATACTTGTATGCTTGTGGCTCAGTAAGGTATATTATTTTTGTGTTTAAATTTCTGTATTAAACTTTTTATTTTATGATGATCGCCGCCTCAATGGTCGGCTAGATTACTTGTATTGAATCATGACCCGACTTAACAATACTCTACTATCATGTGCATTTGTGAAATGTAAGATTTGTTTTTACTTGGAAGGTAGTGTTTGGTTTAACCGGTATGTATGAGTTTTCGATATTCATTTTAATTTTGAAATGAATAAAGGTTTGATGGCGTTAAGCTTTTTTCAGTTAACTCATGAACTATGGAATTTCTCAGTAAATGACCCTACCTGTGTTTTGTAAAAGATTCAACAGGGTACTATTGATATATCGATTACGATCCTATCTCGTATGGTATGGAGAACTCCTTCTGATATTTTCATACCAAAAATCAAGTCATCTTATATCGATTTATTATAAACCTTTATTTACACTAAAATCCTTTTGAAAAAGACAATAATGAGACTATTCTTATTGAAACTAATTTTGGTAAATCAAATATATATATATATATATATATATATATATATATATAATATAATTCCAAACACACATCCAAAGTGTACAATGTACATTTGTTGCAAGTGGCCCTTTTGCTTTCATAATTTGTCTCCCTCAACCCCTCTCTCTTTCATGTGCACACACATAAAAAAGAGGATACCAATTAAAGAATAGAAACTTCTCATATGGAGGACCAATGATTTAAAAACCGGTTTTTTGGATCGGAACTTGGAACCTTTTTTTACCCATATAAAACCGTTTTTAGGGTTGAACCGGATTGAACCGTTTAACCGGTCAAAACCGGTCAACCGCCAACCCGAAAACCGGTTTTTTTTTTTAATAAATTAAAATTTCAAACTTTTAAGTTTTAACTTTTAGAAATCGATTCAGATCGCTATCTCTCGTTTTCTCGATTTTTTTTTTTCAATTTCAATAGAACCTATTGTATTGAATGACATTAAACAATGTAAGTAAAAACATTGCAACCCTATTTCTAGTAAAAGGTATTGTTCACTTTCATTAATTTTAAATCAAAATGGTTGGTGAATTTGGTATTAACTTGGTGTTTGATTTATTATGGTGATTTGGTCATTTGGTGTTTGATACTTTGATTTATTTTGATAATATGGTTGGTGAATTTTGGGAATATATAACAAGATATTGTTGTTTCAATTTGTTGTTTGAATTTGGGGAATATATAACAATTGGTTGGGGAATATTTGTTGTTTACATTCACTGTTAGTTAAGGTTCAATTTGGGGAATATATAACAAGATATTGTTGTTTCAATTTGTTGTTTGAATTTGGGGAATATATAACAATTGGTTGGGGAATATTTGTTGTTCACATTCACTGTTAGTTAAGGTTCAATTTGGGGAATATATAACAAGATATTGTTGTTTGATACTTTAATTTACAGATTTAGTAAAATCATCAAGGGATTAATGAATTTCTTATCATATTTGTGTTGAAAGATTGCCATGAAAGAGATGATGAGAGGATATGATTAAAATTGTTTGAGAATTTGAAATTGTGTTGCTCATGACTATTATTCTATTATGTTGTGTATGACTATGACTCTATTTTGTTATCTATCATTATGATTTATGACTATGATCCTCTTGTGTTTTTTTAATATGAATATTAGAAGATTTTATTTAAGTGTTAGAATTTTTTTTTATATGTTACATAGGATATATTTAAAAAAATATAGGCAAAGATTATATCACCGGCACACACCGCCGGGTCCGAGAGGATAACCACCAAAGAATAGAAACTTCTCATATGGAGGACTAATAACATTCTCTATTTTCTTTTTCTTTGCTTTATTTGATACTTGAATGACGTCCACAAGATCATATACCATATGTGTCCCCAAATGGAATGTGATCTTAGTAGTGTTGGTTACTGTAATCAAACACAATTTTCTTCCAAATAATAGTGATGACTTAAAATCATTCTTTTGGACAATATTATTTTATTGACCCCAATAACATTTTTGTTATTTATTTATTTTTTTAAATGGGAAACATTGTTGTTATTAAGTGTGTTGTTTGGACAACAATGAATGAGGTCACATTGATTCCAAAAGTTATTCTACACTAACAAAGCCCCTCCCCCAGCCCTATATATATACACTATTGAATATTTTAATGAGAGCCCACTATAGACTAACAGTTCCTGTAAAATATTAAAATTGTTCAGTTGTCCATTCATCAAAAACAAAAAAAAAAGCCCTATAATAAGTAGTTTTCAGATTTTCCAAATTTGTGAAGCATGATTCAGTTCAGAAGTCGACTCTCCAATTTTATCTCGTCCGCTTTCTAACATAATTCAATTTAACTATCATCATTAATTAACACGCAAAATTATCAAGAACAATTCACTACAAAACATCGTGACAAACTTTTATATGAAATATTTCACAAATGATCCAATTGGAGAAGCACATAAACACAAGAGGTAAAATTTGTGAATCCTGTGCGGATCAACTAAGTCAAACATGTTTTATTATAAAATTCGGCAAAGAACAAAACAACAAAACTCGCTCCCAAATTTGTGTTACTGTAAGGGCAAACATGTGTTGCTATAAGTACAAATATGTGTATGTGTTATTATAATGAAAAATAACACATACTTATTTTTATCAGTATACGTATTTGTCTGTAAGATATTGATTATTGTGGTACTATATACATGCATATGTGTCACTGTAAAGAGAAATATGTGGTACTGTATGAACAAAACGATACTCTCTCTATTTGCATTTGCTTTCCTCTCAGTTTTCTATCTGATTCTCCTTTTGATTTGTGACCAACTACTATTAGTAACTGCCTTTAGTAAATGCACATTGAATTAGTAAAATCATATTCTTTTTCCAACATCACGTAGTAACAAATAATTGTCTTTAATGTAACATATACTTACCTAAATAGTAACACAAACTGAAAGCGAGTTTTTCTTTTTTGTGTTTGCATAATTTTTTTTGAAAAAATCTACTTGACCCGATTCGACAGTCCCTTCTCATTTGAACTAATATTATAATTTATTAGTGATAGAATGACGAGAGGTTTTATCCCTCTACGAAAACCTCTCGCCAAACTTTAACTGAGAGACTATTTTCTCACCATATCATTGTGAAAGATCACCATAGGATTTATCTTTTTTTTTTGTTCAACTAAGTTTACTCCGATTTTTTGGTCCAATTACTGTATAACCCCAACAATTATCTACTACAATAAGTAACCAAACCGGTCACTATACATTGTTTCTTTCTTTTAATTTTTTTTTTTTTAAAAATGCATATGCCATTATTTGGTTGGACGTTTTATAATATTGACGCGACTTTTATTATTTCAATCATTTATCAAAATTAAAAAAATCATTAAGATTAATAGAAAAATATCAAAAGATAGAGGAAAAAAATGGTTTATATCTTTTTTTGGTCCACTAGGTTTACTTTTTTTTTTTAAATGGTCCACTTCATTTCATTTCTGTTTTTTATTTTGGTCCACTAAATTGTATATGTTCGGTTTTTTTTTATGTTATTGATTTTATTATATTCATGTGACATTCTCAATAATTAATTAAAATTTAAAAAAATCATTAAAATTGATAAAAATAAATATAAAAAGTTGAAAAAAAATCTGTAACGAACCCTCATTCTCCTATAATTATTTTACATAATTATATTAGTTTTCATATAAATTATTGAATATATACATATATATATGTAAATAATTTTCAAAATGTTTACTTGCCCAATAAAATAATAATAAAATATATAATTTTCATAATCTATTTATTGCCTTCAATCTTTTTTTGCTAATTTTGATTTTTTTAAGTTAATTTTCAAAAGATTTTTGCAAATTAATATTTGACATTTAACTAGTTAAACTTCTGAAATAATTTTTTAAATTAATTTATTAAAATTTCAAAAATATTTATTATTCTATTAAAATATTTTAAGAATATATTAAACTTTTGAAATATACTTTTTTTTCAATATTTGATATTTTTTTATTAATTTCAATGAATTATTGAAATAATGAATGTCATATAAATAAATAAATCAATCTCATATTGCCACTTGGATTAAAAAGTAAAAGGAAATGTCAGATGCGCGGTGACCGGATGAAGTAGGTAATTGGACCAAAAAGTCGAATTTGTACAATTTAGTGGACCAAAATAAAAAGAAACAAAATGGACCATTTTAAAAAAAGGGTAAACTTAGTGGAACCCTACTAATACCAATTGATATACATATATGACGGGAAGAGCTTGTTGTGGCACAAATTATTTTCACGTCACAGTTCGCCACGTGGAGAAAGTCGTTAAATAGGATCCGCCATATGGGAGCAGAAGCCTTTGGAAGAGCCATAGACGAGCAATGAAACTCACGAATGAAGAGTTATACAACGAGTGAGCACTAAAGTGTTAATGAAAACAGTTGAGCATCGATCACCGAAGGAGCTCGGCCTCGCCAAGTACGGAGTCTGACCACCAATAGAGCGTCAATCAGACAAGATCACTCCGGGAAAGGAATACATCCTCATAGTAGTGGTGGTGTTGGGGTTATACTGTAAAGTATGCTTTTACTTTGTATAACCAGACTAAATTTTGGGCTTATTTGCTGAAATAAATTATTTATCACTGTTGCTTTAAATATCATTGAATGTCACATATATTTACTGCATAACTGTTCAATAATTAGTACATGTTACATTGTAGTTAATTTAGTGATACCAGATCATAGAAGATTAAATTAACAGTCCCTTGTAACTAAAAGTACAAAATTCACAACCTAGATGGAAATGAACAATCCATCGTGAAAGGTTGAAGTGTAAGGCTCAGATTGACTTGTCTTGACCAAGAGATTACATTAGTGCATTATGATGCACTGAAAAGGACCTACAGGAGGATAAATTCTTCAGTACTGAATATAGAAGAATTAGACCCCATTGGTTAGTTATTTCTTAATCCCCGTCCTTTAAATAGGATCGTGTGGAATTAATAACTATTGCTTTAACTTACGATGGGTAGAGAATCAATGTGATTCAATACCTTGTATCTTGGGCAATATTATTAGTTACATGACGATTGCTAAGATTTAATACGGAGAATCGGTGTGCAAGTGCGTCTTGTTTGATTAGTCCCTTGGGAGGCTCAGAAGTTTTATCATACCAAATCTTGCAAGTGGAATTAGTTTTCCGGTATGGATAATAATGTTGAGCCGTTCCTGAACCAAGGAAAAATATATTAATTAAAGTGAATCTATTTCAGTGGCTGAAATTAATTAATGGACTGGATAATCTTAAATGCGGGAAATAATAATCGGGAGCCATATTAACTGTAATATGGGTTAAGATGGATAGTGCAATATTAATTATGTAGTGAGATTAATTAATATTTATGGGCTTGAATAATATTGTGGCTCAATATTGGAAATTCAAGGTCCATTAGAAGGTCCAATCTTAATTCTCCTAAAGGCCCCTCAAGTAGCCCAAATATAAAGTCCAATAACTGAAAAAGGTGCTTAAAATAAAATAAATTATTGTTGCCTATTTTTCCTAATTAATTTCGAAATTAATAAATAAAATGGGAGAAAGATTTTCTTTGAATTTTGTTATGGAATGAGGATAAGTATTCTTGGAATACAAGATTATCTCATTAAATTCAAGAAATCTCCCACTTGGTTATTTATTAAGTAAATTTTCGAAAATCCCATAATAATAAGGAGGAGAAGATTTTGTTGGGAGATATTTTGGGAAATAGAATATATTGGATATATTCCAGATTGTTTCTTGGAGAAGAAGCAAGGAAATTTCCCAATGTCCCAATTGACCTAAATTTTCGTCCCCCCTTATTATAAATAGGGGATGAATTTTTCATCTCCAAGGTAACACAAAAATTGATTTTTCGAAAAAATATCAGCGTCGATAAAATATCAAATATTTTGAAACGTCGACAGTCTGTGTATTTTCGAAAAACTTCAATTGTGAGTGTGCAATTCCATGTGTTGGAAAAATTAGAAATCCACAAAGGTGGTGCAACATAATTTTATTTTTCCTTTTGTTAATTGTTCGCGAGCATCCTTCCACCGGATTGTTGAACAAGAATGAGAGAATACTTGAGAAGGCTCTTTGGGTTTGTTCGTGTGAACGACATATCCATCTTCTCAACGGTTGTCACTCCGAGAGGTTAGTTCACGTAAACTCCTAGCTATTCCGCATGCGTAGGATTTATGTGATAAGTTTATATGCATGATTTGTTGTTGAATTATTATTTAAATTAATATAGGATTAATTCGTGCTAGTAATAATTGTTAGAATTAAATTTGTATTTAAATATTCATCCCGAATAGATCCGGGCAATTAATTCCCCAACAACTGGTATCAGAGCCTTGGTTTCGGGCTCTGAATTTTAAATTGTAATTTAATTAGTTTTTCATTAAATTTAAAATTGGATAGTAGAATTGCTAGATCTTTTTGCAGGTATCCAATTGTCATGGTATTTGGTGAATGTTTATTTATGCATGCATATAAATTGTAGTTTTTAATTCGATTCATTCGAATTCATTTTGCCTCGTGAGAAAATCCACGAGTAGATTATGATTTGTTTGATTTGATCAATGTAATAGACTTGTCTAGATCTAGGTTTATTTATTTTGTAAATAAATTGTAACCGGATCGGGAACGAAGACAAAGAATTAAAGATGGGCGACCAAGTGCCCGGACGTACACGAGCCAAAGCACGAGGTGCTAGGCGATCGCGTACGGGGCAGGCCTAGGACACTCGACGCACGCGGGCAAGCCCAGGCGTGGCCGAGCAATGGGCGGGACTTGGGCCAGGGCGAACACGGGCGAGCGCGGGCGAGCGCGCGGATTTGTGCACGCCGCCAAGAGCTGACGAGCGATGGGCGGGGATGGCCGACCTGGACGCGGGCGTGCGCACGGGCACACGCGGATACATGTTCAGGGCCACGAGCTACCCAATGCCGGACGTCGTCTCAGACCTAGACGAAGGGCGTTTTAAAGAACATGTTGCGGTCGAGTGGGAGCCTTTCGAGACGAACGATGAGTGTTACGAAGATGATTTCTCAAGATCAAGACATGATAAAAAATAACCATGACAATTGGATATATGTGCCCATTATATTTAATTTTTTGTTTTGATGTTTGCTTTATTTTTTTTCGTGCTTATTTAATTTGTTTAAATATGCGATGCATGAGAAATTATTGTGAAATAATCTCACTTTCGAAAATTACTAAGTATGTTTTGAAAATAATTAATTGACAATTTTATTCCGGACAATAAAATTGAATTAATTTTGACCTCCATGATTTATTTATTTGTGAATTCTTTTGGAGAAATTCTCCCCACGGGATGGCCAAAAGATGGTTTTCACATGAATAAATTCCGAAGGGATGATTGTGGATTATTATTAGTGGCGACGATGATCCTCCCCACGAGGCTCGTTCAAAGCGAAATAATAATTTTGTATTTAATAATGGTTATTACTTAGGTATAAAATTGATATGCATGTACTTCCCCGAAGTCCCTATCAATTTTATATTGGTAAAGTGGGAGCCAACTATTAATCTGGACATTAAAGGTTTGTAACTGTTCTTGTTTGTAACCTGCTTGAATGTGTTTTAATAATGACCCACCCCACGTGGCTTATTTAGACTGTTTTGAGATGTTGGCTGATGCATGTTCATATTTTTTTTGAGATTTTAATATGAATCATGTGATCGAATTATGTGATAATTTTGTGTTTATACAATAATTATTTATTTCAGTTCAGCATGTCGCAACCTTTTAATCCACTGTTAATATACTTTAAGTCAATAGAGTTATATAGGAAAATATGTCGATTGGAAATTATATATTGTCTTGACCATGCAACACTCATAAGTCCGTCCTTGACGAACCTTGACTCGCTAAGACTACGATTAAAAGGAAAATAAAGTGACATCATAAGCAATGGTTAGGATCCAAGAAAATGGCTAAGTGTATCATCTTGACTTCGACGTCAGGTGTGTTGCAACACCGACACCAGAACTTGAAAACCATTACAGCTATTATGATAGATCTTAACAAATTCTTCACTCACCAGAATCGTGAAGCGAGATAGCCATACTGAATTTGTTCTCGAAGAAAATGGCATTAAGAGGTGTCAAGAAGAAGACCGACAAAAAAAAATGCTTAATTGCGGTCTAAGAAGACATTGGAGGTCAGCCTATCCCAAGCCTAAAAAGATTGGGAAGAAGGGTAATTCTCAAACACTAATTGTTGAAACTTGTTTAGCGGCGTATGCTCCCATCTGTGGGTAGTGAATACGGGAACCACTGATCATGTTTGTTTCAATGTTTTAAGGATTCTGGATAATCCAACGATTTAGTGGGAGTGAGACCATCATCTCCATGGGCAATGTTACGAAAGTAGCGGTTATTGCAATGCTACGTAAGTAGCAGATATTGCAATACTACGTAAGTAACGGTTATTGTAATGCTACGTAGGTAGCGGGTATTGCAAATCCATTTAAAGTAGTGTTCTTTGCCAATATGCTAAGTGAGTAGCAGATATTGCAGTGCTACATGAGTAGTGGTTAAAGCAGCGGGAGAAGTGCACCTATCTTTTAGTGATAGAATTTTAGTTTTGAGAGACGTTCTTTATGTTCCCAGTTTTAGAAAGAATTCACTTTCAGTTTCTAGAATTCTGTTAATGGATACTTAGTTTCTTTTAATAAGAATGACATCATTTCTTGAAATGATGAGTGTATCTGTTATGGGACATTGATGAACAATGTCTACACTATTAAAAGTGCACACCACATGCAAAACGCATCGACTGTTTCAGATAAAAGAAAACGTTCATCAGATGTGAACGAAACACTTCTATGGCATATGAGACTAGGTCATATTAATCCAAAAAGGATCCAAAGGTTGATTCAAGATGGTTCATTGGAGTCTCTCCGGGTTGAACCATTTCGAACTTGCGAATCATGTTTGGAGAGTAAAATGACCAAGAGGGCATTCGAGAGCCAAGGGGAATAGAGCCAAAGAAGTGTTGGAAATCATTAACACCGATGTATGTGGTCCAATATAAATTAAAGCTAGAGGAGGTTATGAGTATTTCTTTACTTTTATCGATGATTACTCAAGATATGGATACATTCACCTTATGAAGCATGAATCTGAGACCTTCGATAAAATTCAAAGAATTTAAGGCTCAAGCAGAGAATCATAGGGAGAAACGTATCAAGTCTCTATGATCTGATCATGGAGGCGAATACCTCAGTGATGATTTTTTGAACTACTTGTCAGATGAAGGGATTGTATCCCAGTTGACTGTCACCCGGAACCCCTCAACAAAATGGGGTTGCAGAACGAAGAAACAGAACTCTTTTAGAAATGGTCAGATCAATGATGAGTTATGCGGATCTACCCAAATTATTTTGGGGTCTCACCTTGGAAACATCGGTTTACATTCTAAACCTGGTGCCATCCAAATCGGTTCCCAAGACCCCTAAAGAGTTGTGGACTGGGCACAAGCCTAGTTTAGGACACACCAGAATCTGGGGGTGTCCGGCATACGTGTTGGACAACGAAGCCGGTAAATTGGATCCACGATCAGAATTAAGGCTGTTTATAGGGTACCCCGAGGGAACGAAAGGGTGCATGTTCTATGGTCCCAAAGATCAAAGGGTGGTAATCAGTACACACTTTAGATTCAGATGAGCAGAGTGGGCTTACCTCAATGCCAACAATACAAGTTGACATACCAAACGACACACTTACACAACCGGAACCTCGTCGTAGTGGGAGGGTCGTTAGACAACCCGAGAGATTCATGGGGACAGGAGAGTCGTCGGACTTGGTCCCCGGTGAAAGTGAATCGGACCCATGGACTTACAATGAGGCAATCCAAGACAAGGACGCGAGTTCTTTGGAAACGGCAATGGAAGCCGAGATAGGTTATATGGATCATAATAAGGTGTGGGAGCTAGTCGAACCACTTAATGGGGTCAAGCCCATTGGGTGCAAGTGGGTATGCAAGAGAAAAAGAGGACCGGACGGGAAGGTAGAAACCTTCAAAGCTAGACTTGTGGCAAAAGGATATACTCAGAAAGAAGGGATCGACTATGAGGAGACCTTTTCGCCTGTAGTTATGCTCAAGTCCATCCGTATTCTCTTGTTGATAGCTATGTCAAGACGGTTTTCCTCAACGGAAGTCTTGAAGAAGAAATCTATATGCAACAACCCGAAGGCTTCATTGAAAAAGGCCAAGAAAATCTAGTTTGCAAGCTCAAGAAATCCATTTATGGACTAAAGCAAGCGTCGCGTGCTTGAAACCAATGTTTTGATCAGGTTATAAAGTCTTACGGGTTCGATCAAAACGAGTTCGAAAGTTGTGTGTATAAGAAGCGTGTCGGAACTGCATTGGTATTCTTAGTACTATATGTAGATGATATATCTTCTGCTCATCGGAGATGATGTAAAGGTATTGTCGGACGTATGGGCATGGCTGTCAAAACAGTTTGATATGAAGGACTTAGGGAAAGCCGGTCACATCCTTAGGATCAAAGTCACTCGAGATCGTAAGAAAAGGATGATAGGCTTATCGCAAGCTTCATACATATACACTGTCTTGAAGCGATTCAGCATGCAAGATTCCAAGAAGGGTTTTGTACCTTTCAGACATGGAATACATATATCCAATGAAATGTGCCCGAAGACGCAAAAGTAGATAGATGACATGAAGGGCATTCCTCATGCTTCGGCTGTCGGAAGCCTCATGTATGCAATGCTGTGCACGAGACCAGTCATTGGAATGGTGGCAAGATATCAGAGTAATCCGGGGAAAGAACATTGGACTGCAGTTAAAAATATTCTGAAGTATCTGAAGAGAACTCGCGATAGAATGTTGGTTTATCAGTCAGATAGTCTAATTCCCATCGGTTACACGGACTCGGATTTCCAATCAGGCATAGATTCCAGAAACTATCTACCTCAGTTAGTGTGTTTTAATTTGGGAAGTGTAGCCATGAAATGGACGAGTGTGAAGTAGAAATGCATCACTGACTCAACCATGGAAGCTGGGCAAGTAGCTGCCTGTGAAGCAGTGAAGGAACTAGTTTGGCTCTAGATCTTCTTAGTGGACTTGGACGGAGTTCCGAATTTTTCTAGCAATATTTGCTAGGGGCAGTTGCAAATTCAAGGGAACCAAGAGTTCAAGAGTCAAACAAGCACACTGAAGGAAAGAAATCTTAGACGAGAAATCGTTAAGAGAGGAGATGAAGAGGTGGCTAAGATCGCATTGGAGGATAACCTAGTTAATCCTTTACAAAGTGTCTGCCTCTGGAAACATTCAAGAGACATGTGGGAGGAATGGTTGTCAAGTGCGTAGCCAATCTGCTTTGAGTATAAGTGGGAGAGATATTATTAGGTTCGTGTAGGTGACATTAGATGACATGTAGATTCTACACGAGACGTGATGTAGTATACTTAAAAGCAGACTTTGAGTATAAGTGGGAGATTGTTGGGGTTATACTGGAAAGTATGCTTTTACTTTGTATAACTAGACTGAATTTTGGGCTTATTTGCTGAAATAAATTATTTATCACTGTTGCTTTAAATATCATCGAATGTTACATATATTTACTGCATAATTGTTCAATAATTAGTACATGTTACATTGTAGTTAATTTAGTGATACCAGATCACAGAAGATTAAATTAACAGTCCCTTGTAACTAAAAGTACATAATTCACAACCTAGATGGAAATGAACAATCCATCGTGAAAGGTTGAAGTGTAAGACTCAGATTGACTTGTCTTGACCAAGAGATTACACTAGTGCATTATGATGCACTGAAGAAGACCTACATGAGGATAAATTCTTCAGTATTGAATATAGAAGAATTAGACCTCAGTGGTTAGTTATTTCTTAATCCCCGTCCCTTAAATAGGATCATGTGGAATTAATAACTATTGCTTTGACTTACGATGGGTAGAGAATTAATGTGATTCAATCCCTTGTATCTTGGGTAATATTATTAGTTACATGACGATTGCTAAGATTTAATACGGAGAATCGGTGTGCAAGTGCGTCTTGTTTGATTAGACCCCTTGGGAGGCTCAGAAGTTTTATCATACCAAATCTTGCAAGTGGAATTAGTTTTTCGGTCTGGATAATAATGTTGAGTCGTTCCTGAACCAAGGAAAAAGATATTAATTAAAGTGAAGCTATTTCAGTGGCTGAAATTAATTAATGGACTGGATAATCTTAAACGCGGGAAATAATAATCGGGAGACATATTAACTGTAATATGGGTTAAGATGGATAATGCAATATTAATTATGTAGTGGGATTAATTAATATTTATGGGCTTGAATAATATTGTGGCTCAATATTGGAAATTCAAAGTCCATTATGTTGGGATATTTTAGTTTTAATGAATTATGCCAAAACATTATCAACTTGTATTTTTGAAGCTAATCTACAGATAACAAGTTGAGGGGGAACAAGAGAACAAGTTGAGGGGGAACTCATGAAAATCGAGGGATGATCGAGATCATAATCGGTCATATACGAGACCATCGAGATCGATGAGTAAGATGAGTTCCGAGGTAAATCGATGAGTCGAAAAAAAAGAACCGATCGAAGATCGATGACCGACGATGATAAGATCGAAGAGGAGGTTGCGCAAGAGGAGAGATTCCGAACATCGGATCGAGATCGACGATCGAGATCGAAACCCGATTAACTTGATATGCTAACCCCGATGTACTAACTGATGCATAAATTGATATGTCGACCGATGTTATACCGATCGACGATCAAGAAGAAATCGATATCGAAAAACCGAACAGATACCGATCAAAGAGAAAAAATCGAAGAGAACATCCAAGTCATGTTCAATCGAGAATCTAACGCCATCGGATGATTAGTTAGGAAAAGCGGACCGAGGGTCGATTGTCTCGGGTTAGAAGAGTCGAACTCGCTTATCCCGAGTGTCAAGATACCCGACGACAAGGTCTGAGAGAAGTCGAATCTCGAGACTCGAGAATCCTCAAGACTCGAAGATCCCTAAGATTATACCAAGTAGATTCAAATTGACGTGACCAATGAGAGGAGGACAACAAGCCCGAAAAGGCCGCAAAAGCTATGAATAGTATGGATTTGAATGTGACTCCATCCAACGGTAATATTCAAATCCACACTATAAATACAAGTTCTTCCTTCATTATTCGCAGGAGAATGTGGAAAAGATGCGCTACAGAGCCAAGAGCCATATACTAAAGCATTCACACCATAGAACATGCGAGCAAGAAATACACGCATATTCAAGAGTGTTCTACCCTAGATCTAAGCACAAATGTAATATCCTATAGAAATTTTCCCATCCCAAAGATTGAGGCTAAAAACAAATGTAAAGAAAAATATCAACCTAATTGAAACCAAACAAACCTTACCCAAATCGGTTTGATAGGTTAAGTTTGTAGGTGAGTGTGAACTTCGGTAAACATCTAAGCAATCCCGAAAGGAGGGTAGGCGATCCCGAGGGAGATAAGTCCCGCTTTGAGTGTGAACTCAGAACACGTTAAACTAAGTCCAGCTTGGTTAAGTAGGTGCCCTCTTTAAAAGGAAGAGCGGATGTAGGAGTTGGACTCAAACCACTATAAAATCGTGTGTTCTTTACTGCTTTATGTTCTTACTTGCCATATGCATTTGATTATAAGCAAAACACACATCGTTCTTAAAAAGAAAAATTGGTACCACCATTCCCTCACCCCTGTTTTATATGCATTACAATTGGTACTTAACGCATTCATGGGTTTTCAAAACGGGACCAACAATTGGTATCAGAGCGGGAGTTCAAAAGTTCACTGATTTTAAAGTGACCACCTGAACTGATCTATTTTAAAACCCATTTCTGTACTGATACCAACAATTGGTATCAGAGCGGTAGTTCAAAAGTTCACTGATTTCAATGTGACAATCTGAACTGATCTATTTTAAAACCTGTTTATGTACTGATACCAACAAATGGTATCAGAGCGGGAGTTCAAAAATTCACTGCTTTCAATGTGATCACCTGAACTGATCCTTTTAAACCAAAAACCGATCTCTGTATAAATGCATATATTTTAATGTTTTAAGGCCATTATCAAAAAAAGGGGGAAATTGTTGGATATTTTAGTTTTGATGAATTATGCCAAAACATTATCAACTTGTGTTTTTGAAGATAATCTCTGATAACAAGTTGAGGGGAACGAGAACAAGTTGAGGGGGAACTCACGAAAATCGTAAGTAGATGATCAAGATCGACGAGGTCATAGGACGCAGACCGACGAGATCGATGAGTAAGATGAGTTCGAGGTAACCGGATGAGTCAGGCAAAATCGGAAGAAGAAAAGCTAAGCCACCGATCGTAAGATCGATGACCGTGATGACCATATCGTAAGAGGAGGTTGCAGATAAGAGGAGGATGAGAGAATGTGATCGAGATCGATAAGCTAACTCGATATGCTAACCTCGATGTTCTAATCTAACGCAGATAAAACCGATCCTCTATAACCGATTGATCGGGAGAGAAGAAATCGATATCGAAAACCGTAAATCCGATCGGGCGTAGAAGAAATCGGAGAGAAGTCATCGGAAGACAAGTCATCTCAAGTCATGTTCATCGAGAATCGTAACGCCATGGATTTGAATGTGACTCCATCCAACGGTAACATTCAAATCCACACTATAAATCGAAGACAAGTTCTTCCTTCATTATTCGTGGTGGAGAATGTGGAAAAAAGACTCTCTGAAGACCAAGATCCAAGATTATAGCCATTAGATTCCCGACGTGGACCAATGAGAGGAGGATAACAAGCCCGAAAAGGTCCGTCAAAAGCTACATAATAGTATGGATTTAAATGTGACTCCATCCAACGGTAACATTCAAATCCACACTATAAATATTCTTCCTTCATTATTCGCAAGGAGAATGTTCTAAAAGATGCTACAGAGCCAAGAGCCATATACTCTTCCCAAACCATAGAACACAAATACACGTAATATTCAAGAGTGTTCTACCCTATATCTAAGCAGCTAATATCCTGTTTTAGAGAAATTTTCCATCCTTAGCATTGAGGCTAAACAAATGTAAGGGAAAATATCAACCTAGTTGGAAACCAAACAAACCTTACCCAAATCAGTTTTATAGGTTAAGTTTGTAGGTGAGTGTGAACTCGGTAAACATCTAAGCAATCCCGAAAGGGAGGGTAGGCGATCCCGTGAGGGAGATAAGTCCCGTTTGAGTGTGAACTCGGTAAACATCTGTTGGGTGTTGGACTAACACATTAAACTAAGTCCAGTTGGTTAAGTAGGTGTCCCTGCTGAAAGGGAAGTGTGGATGTAGGAGTTGGACTCCGAACCACTATAAAATCGTGTGTTCTTTACTGCTTTATGTTCTTACTTGCCATATGCATTTGATTATAAGCAAAACACACACCGTTCTTAAAAAGAAAAATTGGAACCATCATTCCCTCACCCCTGTTTTATATGCATTACAATTGGTACTTAACGCATTCATGGGTTTTCAAAACGGGACCAACAACCATACATAGATTAAAAAGTAAATCAAACAATATATAGAAAATCTGCAGCTACAACTGGCGTACCCAAACTAGCCTGAATCTGTCCATCAAGGACGGATTTGATGCTGCAAACCCAAAATTAATATCTATGCATTTAATGCATGGATCTCCTAATATACTAGGGCAACACAAAGAACATCCCTTGCACTATAAATGTCACCTTTAAGGCACAATAAAAAAGATCACCAACCTTAAGACTGAACCTAACAAGCTCAACAATTCTCTTTGCATTTAATAGTTTTTTAGTATTTAATTGCATTAAAGGTTTAATCATTGGATTAAAGAGTTAGAACATTTATTGTTCTAATGAATTAACCCATTATTGTTTTTTTTTGAAAGGTGAGGATGAAATTCAATTATAAAGTACAAGGGGTACTCTAATCCCAAACAAGAATACAAGCGCAAAGAAACCAAAACAAACCAATTATAATTTTGAAGAAATGCTATCTAATGGACAAGTTTCCTAAAGAGCCTCTGAAGCAATGAACGAAAGTGGGTCCCAAAAACCCATTATTGTTTTATCCGATCCATCGCCACATCAATCCACATTTAATCACTTGAATCTAAATCGAGTAACATTAATTGTCGCTAGAAGGAGAGTATCTTACCTAAAATCACTCGAAGAACACTCATTGTTTCTTCAAGAAAAAATCCCCCAAACTTGAAGAACAGTCACTTTCTCCAAGAAAAACCCCCAAATCTTCATAATATTTGAAGTAACTCTCTACCATAAATAGAGAAAACGAAGTCGGTCCATTGGTCAACCCCATCGCTGACACGCCTTTGGAAAAAGAGGTCCAGTCCTCAACCATCCGATGCACTAGGGGGACCAATCGCGACCCGCTCCAGGACTTTCATACACTGGAGTAGGTTAGCATCGCCATGGCGCAACTATACTTACACGCACGCCACCTTCGGGGAAGTCAAAGCTCTCTGGATATCCCCAAAAAGAAAAACCTCACCAGAGCCCAGAAGGGCAAGAGAAAGGTGGGTGAACGATAAACTAAAAGCTAATTGAGGTATAAGGAGTACTTTCGTCTAGAAAGCTCGTTCTAAATCAGTTTTCAGGCGCATAGGCAGTTGGAATATACAAGCACTAAACACGTAATACATGCGCAACAGAAATAAACAGCTCATCAACAACGAACAGTTAATTGCATAAACGAGTACGAATAATCATAACGAGGAATCTTACAGTAATTCGAAAGCAGATTTCTCAACTATGGTATCCACGTAATCCCCTCGTACGGATTTGCACAGATTTGCCAACGTTGAATCTGAGACAGATTTGCCAACGTAGATTTTATGGAGAAATTAGGTTTTCTTGTAGTGTTTAATTAATCCCTAGGATGTCCTATATATAGGGGAAGCCCAACTTAAAGATTAAGCACTCTTTATTAGGAAGACATTTCCTAATCTTGCAAATCACATCTCTTAGATATGATTTCCCTAAATATATTTTCCTACAATAATATTCCATATATTATTTTGGGATCCTATTTAATTAAATCTAATTTAATTAAACAGTAATAATAATTAATTCCAAATTAATATATTATTAATTAATTTTCCATAAATTAAATATTAAATCCAATTTAATACTTAATCAATCAACTATAATTCATACAAAGGAATTACTTGTTGTGTGACCCGTAGACCCTCATATATCTAGCGATTAGTCAAACTAACGGTCTTAATTGAACCCTAGACAATGAATCATACATTCTCAATATATGAGGTATGTTGCGAGAAACGTGCAACTACCTGTAACTATAACGTGGGCTATTGCGATATCTTCCTTTCATTTACGAATACTCGATTAGTCTTGAACATGATGAAGTGTCTATTCAAATAACTTAATCCTATTATCTCTAATCACTAATTGATCACTTATGTCACACTTGGACACAAAGTCCAAGTTGACGTGCATTGGCCAATGACTTTGATCCAATTATGATGAGAAGATGAGTATTCTCTCTAAATCCACTTTGAGGAATGAATCCTATTCTTGGCTCAACTACCACACACATGCACTTCGTGATGAACCCAATCCAAGCCATATCAACCCGTGGAAGGGTGTAAGCGTCGGTCATGGTCAAAGTTCATCACTCCACACATGTCGTGCGTATTGACCTCAAGTCAAAGGAGTATTGCATCGCTCCCACTAACCGAGACACCCGTAGACACATATAGTGGAACTACATCAAACGGTTTCTCGGATGGGTATACCAATACCCTCTAAGGTATCTGTGCATTCATCATGAGATACCTAGTATCTCGTAGTAAGTGAGATCTTACTACACTCTCTAAGAGTATGATGCAGATCGCACACCAATCTCAATTGCATCATCAATATCCCATTCTTGATGATCCTTGATCGGGGCTATTTGAGAATCATGCTTAAGTCATCTGAGTTCTCACAATCTCAATGACAACAGTGATTCATGGGAACACAGGTAAGAACAAATGCAAACAACCAAACATAATATTCAAACAAGTGTAACGCCATACATTTAATATTAAATAAACGATAAGAATATTAAACCAATACTGAATATTATCTTAGCATTATGTCCTTACAAAGGTCTGTCTCTAGGACACTAACACTAACAATCTCCCACTTGGACTAGAACCAGTCACCTACATGTCTAACCCCTAGACCATTGAAATGTCTAGTGTGTACATGAACACTCAAAGCCTTGGTGAAAGGATCAGCCAAATTATCTTCTTTGGGAACACTTTCTAACTCTATCTATCCTCTAGCAATTATCTCTCGTATCAAGTGATAACGCCTTGGTACATGCTTGTTTCTGTTATTAGATCTCGATTCCTTAGCTTGCGCTACTGCACCAGTGTTGTCACAATACAACTTTATTGGACCGCTGGCACTCAGAACTACCCCTAGTTCACTTAAGAATTGTTTTATTCAGACAACTTCTTTGGTAGCTTCTGCCGCAGCAATGTACTCAGCTTCGGTTGTTGAGTCCGCGGTAGTCTCTTGTTTGGAACTATTCCAACTAACCGCCCCACCATTGAGAACTAAAACATAACCTGACTGTGACTTGTAATCATCACAGTCGGATTGGAAACTTGCGTCAGCATAGCCAGTTGCAACTAGCTCTGACTGTCCCCCGTAAATAAGAAAGCAATCTTTAGTACGTCTCAGGTACTTTAGAATGTTCTTGACTTCAATCCAGTGAGGTTCACCTAGATTCTGCTGGTATCTACTAGTGATGCTGACAGCGAAGGCCACATCAGGCCTTGTGCAAGTCATGACGTACATGATGGAGCCAATTGCAGATGCATATGGCACATCCTTCTTGTGCTGGATATCAGCGTCTGTGGAAGGGCAATCCTTCTTAGAAAACTTTATCCCATGACATGCCAGTAGAGAACCTCTCTTAGAGTTCTCCATTGCAAATCACTTTAACACATTATCTACGTAGGTTGACTATGACAGCCACAACATCCTTTTGGATCTATCCCTATGGATCTTGATTTCTAAGATGTAGCAGGCTTTACCAAGATCCTTCATCATGAAGGTCTTTGATAACCAATCTTTTAACGACTGCATGAACGGAATATTGTTTCCTATAATCAATATGTCATCGACATATACAACTCTGAAGACAATGTTCTTCCCACAGCGTTTATGATAAATGCATAGATCTTCTGAATTTCTGAAGAAGTCAAAAGATTTAACTGTTTCATCAACTCGGATATTCCAACTCCTAGAAGCTTGCTTCAGTCCATAAATGGACCGTTTGAGCTTGCACACAAGATTAGATTTTGGTTTAGATATAAAACCTTCTGGTTGAGTCCTAAGCACTTCCTTGTCAATGTTACCATTGAGTAAAGCTATTTTGACGTCCATCTGCCAAATCTCATAATCGAGGTATGCTGCTACTGCAAGTAAAATTCGAATGGACTTGATCTTAACATCAGGCGAGAAAGTCTCATCATAGTCAATACCTTCGCGTTGACTATAACCTTTTGCCACTAACTTTGCCTTGTAGGTTTGTAATTTGCCGTTTGCATCAGTCTTACGTGTTGTGAGAAGAATAAACCCGACTTGCATAGAGGTCGCAAGGATTGCAAGTCACTACAGGCGACCAGAAAGAGGGACTCGGAACAAGACTCCGTGAGTCGGAGGCCGTGAAGTCGTAGGTCACAGGTCGCAGGTCGTAGGTAGCTCACAGGTAGCCCACAGGCTGCCAGAGGTCGCAGATCTTGTCAACACTTGGAAAACGCGCGATAAGCCGCAAGATCCGCCCCCAAAGTCCGCCCCGCAATTGGCGCCGACTAAATGCAGCGACCTCTGACCCAGTGAGACGGAATTCCCAGCCAGTGGGATTGAAGCCACATTTATTGTACATTCCTTATGTAAATTCCCGCCTGAGAGGCGGGAATCCTTGTATAAATAGGCCACCATGGCCATACTAGAAAGGGGTTGGAACTTTGATCCAAGTCCTTAGTGTTAAAAAGATAGAACATAGTAAAAACACTCCTGGCTTGATTCGCCCCCAGACGTAGTCTCTTCAAAGATGAACTGGGTTACCAAACATTGTCTCTTTTACTAGTTTTGATCTTCTGAATTGCTATCCCATCAATCACTTATTGTTTGTTGGCCGGAAAATGCAAACCGAGCACAACAATTGACGCCATCTGTGGGAAAAATTCTACTGATTTTCCAAAAACTCTTTAGAAAACCCACCATCCAGTCATTCATAATGGCGAGTAACCAGAATGAGGCTGCTAGACGAGAAGCTGATGCTCATGATGGGGCAAAAGCCTCCTTGAGCTCCCATCACACTAACCGAAGGGCTGCTACAACCACACTAGACTGGGGAAATCTCATTCGGACCCCCGAAGATGAAAAAGCTGTCCTGGCCGTCCTCCGTAAGAGGCAGCTTACCTTCGACGGCCCAGAAGATCACTTCCAAACAAGAGGATCACCGAGGAGGCAGGCCCTTCTAAAGTTAAGGGGCACCTGACCCCAAAAGGGTAGTCCATAGGCCGACTGGCCCTCCCGGAGGTGAGAAACATCAATACCAGGGATTACCGGCTCCCTCACACTGAAAAACCAGTGGGTTCGAACAATGTGTCCGACCGCCTCGGAAACCTTGGAGCACTGAAAGCTCCACAGAATGCAGAGGATGAGACCAATTCTTAGCCCCAAAATGACAAATAGCTTGATCGCGACCTCGCCTTCGCATTGGCTGCACACCACCATGAAATGCCGAAGGGTTCTGCGGCCTATCACGGAAATAGGTAGGGCACCTTTCCGACCTCACATCTTCGCGACGCACAAGTCACCGCACTTACCCTCACTGTTCAGGCATTGCTTGAACATATTGAAGATCAGAACGGGATGATGGGGACAGATACCAACCTCATCATCCCGAGATCACCATTTGGTATGCTAATCAGTTTAGCACCTACTCAGAGGAAAGTCGACGCAGCGGCAATAAATTGCTACAATGGGAGCTCTGACCTAAGGATTCATGTATCGAGGTATATCTCTTACATGGCATCTATGGGTGCAACCGACGTGACGAGATGTAGGCTCTTTCCTTTAACTTTGAGTGACCTTGTTCATATGTGGTTCACTTCACTGCCTCCATGCCCGGTGGACACATTCGATCAGCTCGCCAGACTATTCTTGAGTCATTTCTCGACAATGGCTCCCTGACCAGCGAAGAAGCAGGGCCTGATGAATGCTCAACAGGGCAACGATAAGTCTGAGCGATCCTATATTGAAAGGATTGAGAAGCTCATCCTCGAAGGAGACCCCTTAGGGGATGAGGCAAAACTGCTCGGGGCCGTTGGTGGCCTCAAGAAAGGGACCAAGATGTGGCAACGCATGACCGCCGACTATCCGACTAGCTACATCAACTTCAGGAGGTGGGTTGGCGACCTGATACTCACTACGGAGCTTCTGGAGTCCCGGCTCTCCGACACAGAGGAAGTCGGGGCACCAAAGAGGAGTTCCAAGGGAACTGGAAGCCACCAAAAAGCTCCCAACAGCTACAAGCCGTTCGAAGAGTCAATGTCTGTGAAGTTGATGGATGTCCTAGGCATGACACCCATTCATGTCTACACGTAGATCAAGGGTAGGGAGTTACTTCTCCCACCTCGCCCAATGAAGATAAGAACAAGAATAACTCGTACAAGTTCTGCCACTACCACGACTAGGAAGGCCACTATACAAGTGAATGCAAGGACCTACTGAAACAACTTTGGAGGTTGTATGAGGACGGTTTATTGAATGAATTCGTCAAGCGACCTCAAACGGACAACGAGCCAGAGCCTTGAGATTGCTAATCACCCAGCCGTCCCAAACGAGGAGATCTGGCCGAAAGGTCTCTCCACCATTGAAGACACCAAGATGTCTACCTATTAAAGCTTACGAACTCGAAAATTCATATGGCACAAAGACCCAGTACCCATGAAATGTGACTCACCCGAAGAACTATTGTCAGTAGATCGGAGGTCGCCTTTTTGTACTAGTTTAGCCAAGTCAAATGAAATGTCATAGTTCTTTTCAAAATTCCTATGTGTTTAAACTGAAGGAGGTAGCGTGAATAAACAACGCCTTCCCAAGGTATATGACTTTCGACATACTAGGCGGCGAAATTGCCACCCTAGCGGTGCGGTTCTCCCCCGACTTTGTAGGACAACTAAGTAAAGTTCATAAATAAGCGTCATCCAAATAAGACGGTAAGAACACATGCAATTATAAAAGTCGCATAAAGAAATCAAGTCGGCACAATAAAGGGAGGAAAAAGAAACGATTTTCATTACGGACGGAAAGCCCGAAGGCTACTCACATCAAGTCGCAAACCGCTAGGCCATAAATGGTCATCAACAAGCGCAAACAAGACTTGTACAAAGAGGCTCGCTACCTCGGAGTACAAGCACAAAAAAGACTTGTACAAAGAGGCTCACTACCTCAGAGTACAAGCACAAAAAAGACTTGTACAAAGAGGCTCGCTACCTCGGAGTACAAGCACAGTAAAGACTTGTACAAAGAGGCTCGCCACCTCGGAGTATGAGCACATATAAGTCTTGCACAGAGAGATTCAACTCAAAGTGAGAGACAAATAAGACTCACACTAAGGGGTTCACCTCAAAGTGCGAGCACAGACAAGTCTCACACAGAGAGGTTCATCTCAAAGTGCGAGCACAGACAAGTCTCGCACAGAGAGATTCAACTCAAAGTGCGAGCACATACAAAACTCGCACTAAGGGGTTCACCTCAAAGTACGAGTACCGACCAAGACTCTCGACGGGCCCAACCCCTCGACGAGCTTAATCTAGGCAAATAACAATCTCAGATGATCAACCCCCAGACTTGGGGGTACGAGGGAGAATCGAGCCCGCTAAGATGAGTCAAATTTGGAGTTGAAGATCCAAACTTGATACCAAGAGTGCGACCTCAAGCGCGAAACAGGCAAGTCTTATTTGAAGCAGAGGTCATGACCGACCTCCGAACGAAGTCGAAGTCCACTCTTGGGGGCAAATTGTTGTGAGAAGAATAAACCCGACTTGCATAGAGGTTGCAAGGATTGCAAATCGCTACAGGCGACTCGGAATAAGACTCCGTGAGCCGGAGGCCGTGAAGTCGCATCACAGGTCGTAGGTAGCTCACAGGTAGCCCACAGGCTACCAGAGGTCACAGATCTTGTCAACACTTGGAAAATGCGCGATAAGTCACAAGATCCACCCCCGAAGTCCGCCTCGCAATTGGCACTGACTAAATGCCGCGACCTCTGACCCGGCAAGACAGAATTCCCAGCCAGCGGGATTGAAGCCACATTTATTGTACATTTCTTATGTAAATTCCCACCTTAGAGGCGGGAATCCTTGTATAAATAGGCCACCATGGCCATACTAGAAAGGAGTTGGAACTTTGATCTAAGTCCTTAGTGTTAAAAACATAAAACATAGTAAAAACACTCCTGACTTGGTTCACCCCCAGACGTAGTCTCTTCAAAGACGAACTGGGTAACCAAACATTGTCTCTTTTACCTGTTTTGATCGTCTGAATTGCTATCCCATCAATCACTTATTGTTTGTTGGCCGGAAAATGCGAACCGAACACAACATTACGTTTGTAGACCCATTTACAACCTATGTGTTTGACCCCCTTTGGCAATTCAACCAAGTCCCAGACTTGATTGGTGTACATCGAGTCCATCTCAAATTTCATGGCTTCATGCCACTTCTCTGAGTCAACATCTAATGTTGCTTCAGTGTAAGTTCTAGGATTGTCCATATCCGGGATCTCCACATCATCATGTTTCTCTACGAGAAAACCATAATATCTAGTGGGCGAATTACAAATCCTAGTAGACTTACGGAGCTGTGGTTGTGCAGGCTGTACATTCTGATCGTGAAAATTTTGTGGGGCATCGATTTCATCAATGTCCAGAGAGTCCTCAAGAGCTACACTTGCAGATGCCTCTTAGGCGAGAGTTTGAACTATGTTGTTCTCATTCAGCCCACTTGGAGTTTGTTGCGAAGGCAATGCAACTCCAATTACGCTCCTACTGGCTAAAAGAGGATCACTAAGTGATAAACTTCCACCATGAGAGCTGCTGAATGCTCCCACTGATTCCTTGTCACATTTCTTTGACAAGTCATCAGTCTCTTGGTTAGCCTGTGGTTCTTGAATTTCTTCAAGTTCTATTATCTTACGACCTTGTTCCTTGAAGACATAGTCTTCTTCGAGGAACTTGACTTGCCTAGAAATAATCACTGTTTGTTTCTCAGGGAGATATAAATAATATCCTCTTATTTCCTTAGGATATCCCACAAAGTAACCCTTTTCACCTTTTGATTCCAACTTATCAGTGAGCACTTTCTTCACAAACGCGTGGCAACCCCACATCTTTATGTGTGAGAAATTTGGCTTCTTGCCATGCCATAACTCGTATGACGTATGCTTAACTGATTTGGATGGAATCATATTCAGAATGTAGATTGAGGTTTGGAGCATGTATCCCCATAAGAATGTCGGAAGAGAGGAAAAGCTCATCATGGACCTTACCATGTCTAATAGGGTTCGGTTTCTCCTTTCAAAAACTCCATTCATTTGGGGTGTTCCGGGAGGAGTCCATTGTGATTGGATTCCATGCAACTTCAAGTAATCAGTGAACTCATGGCTAAGGTATTCTCCTCCTCGATCTGATCGAAGAGTCTTAATACACTTACCAAGATGCTTCTCTACTTCAGCCTTATATTCTTTGAATTTCTCAAAGGATTCGGATTTGTGTTTCATAAGATACACATACTCGTATCTTGAGAAGACATCAGTAAAAGTGATGAAGTAGCCGAAGTGACCCCTAGCTAGAGTGGACAATGGTCCACAAACATCACTATGGATCAACTCTAGAACTTCTTTGGCACGAACCCCTTTCCCAGAAAAGGGTTTATTGGTCATTTTTCCCTTGAGACAAGACTCACAATTTCCATAAGACTCAAAGTCGAATGGGGTTAAGTAGTCTAACTTTCTCAACCTTGCAATTCTATTCTCATTTGTGTGACCAATTCTAAAATGCCATTACTAAGTTTGAGTCTTTTATTTTGTATATTAAGAACATTATATCCATAATGCAACAAGTATAAACCATTCGATAAAGGAGCATTTCCATACATAACACCATTAAGCGAAAAATAACAGTTATTATTTGCAAAATGAAAGGAAAATCCTCCAATGTCTAACATGGGAATAGAAATAATGTTGCGAGTAATAGATAGAACATAATAACAATTATTCAGTTCAAGTCTAAAACTAGAGGGTAAATCTAAAACATAAACGCCAACACGTTCAACAGCAACTCTTGCTCCATTCCCAACGTGTAGGGCGACTTCACCCGGCCTAACTGCCCTGCTATCCTTGAGACCCTGCACATTAGTACAAATGTGTGAGCCACAACCGGTATCCAATATCCAGCAGTTAGTATCATTTGTGGATATGTTTATCTCAATAACAAACATACCGCTCGATGGGTCGAGACACCTTGTGGTCTTTTTTTTCGCTTGCTAGAACCTTGCGCCCTTTTTTTTCCAATGCCCCTTCTGCTTGCAGTGGAGGCATATATCCTTGTACACCCTCTCCTTCTATTGAACTCGACCCTTGGACTTGAGGAAATTAGGCTTAGAGCCCTTCTTACCCTTGCTCCTTCGCTTCTTCTTTCCTTTCGGAGCAGAGGAAATAAAAGCACTCACTATGAGCACGGGCTTTTCCTTAGCAGTGGAAGACTCAAAAGTCTTGAGCATGTTATGAGCTCGGGCATGGTCGATCCGTCTTATTCATATTAAAGTTTACTACGAACCTCGATATGAATCGGAAAGCGACTGAAGAATGGCATAAACAACAACATTGGTCTTGAGCTCAATGCCCAAACGACCAAGTTTCTCGATTAGCCCAATCATCTTCAAAACATGAGGGGAGACCTTCCCTCCTTCAGGCAGCCGGCATCTGAACAGATCTCTCATCACTTCATAAATCTTTAACGAGATTCGTAAGAGATCCTTCGATGATGCTTGAGCATCTCGGCGGGTAAAGATCTTCTCATGCTGCCTTTGCAACTCGGGAGTCATCCCGAGCAAAATAACACACTGAGCCTGGGAAGCATCCTATTGATGCTTCTTTTGAGCTTCAAAAAAACGCCAAATTTCTTCAAGACCAAATTCGGGGGTAGGGATTGACGTGTCCAACACGTACTCAATCTTTTCTTGCCTAAGCACCAAATGCACGTTTCGGTGCCAGCCGAGAAAATTTGGACCAACCAATTTGTTCGTTTCCAAAACGCTTCTCAGTGATAAGTTCATTTCAACAAGCCTAGAGAAATAAAATAAAACGAGAATTTAAAACACATAATTCCTATGATCAATATTCAGCAATCAAAATAAACATGGCCTTTTAAATTTATTTTGTCTCCATTATTTTCACATACTTAACGACCTCATCGAAAAAGTATGAATTTATACCAAATATAAATTGTAATGGACTAGGATCCACATTACTACAATCATAATCCCAACGAGGGCTAATCATTATAACAACATAACTGGTAGGTCTCCAAACCAATTGCCAAAATGCAATTCCTAGTTAATCGAACCTAGTTCGATTGAAGTCCCTTAACTTTTGTTCCCCGCGAGGGCAAGCGAAACAAAATTAAGTTGGTTTACAACCATCAAACGGCGACATTACATGTCCCTATAAAAGTCCGTTAGATGTAGATCAGAGCAAAAGACGAGGGCCTTAAATACTCATTGGAACGAAATCTCTGGTTTACTTTTAACTTTGATGGAAGACATCTTTTCAATTTAATGAAAAACCGTATTTTAGTGAGGATCATTTTAAAGACGGGGTATTAATTGCTTAATCGAGATCCATCATGCTAATCTACATCACATTTGAGCAATTATTGGGCGTCGCCTACCCAAACATGATTTCATACGAACTAACACTTATATGGGCGTCGTCTACCCAAAAAATTAATACGGTCCGACAAATATTAGGCACCGCCTACCCAAACAATTATAATGCGGACTATAAATGCGTTAACAAATTAATTTAAATAAGTTAACCAAGTGAGATTTAATAATTTATTAAACACTTATCAAAAAGAAATTTTAAAATCCAATTTTAAAATAAATTTGATAATCATTAACCAATTATTAAAAGAATTAATCCAATTAATTTTTATTTATTGGTCCAACCAATAATTTGATTTTAAAATTAAACACTTTATAATAATTTCAAAAATTAGATTTTAATTATTTGTTGTTTAGGGGCTCAGGTACAATTTCCAAAATTGCACGGGAGGGCTTGTCCCAAATCAAATTTGAAAAAAACCCCCGACATCACTGCCCAAATCTGACAACATCTAATCTGTAATTTGGGGCAACCGACTCAAAACCAAAACACCAAATCATAATTCGTTATCACCAATCCAATACATTCAAGATCAAATTTTTTGTATCGAATTTTTTTGAATAATCAAGATTACAGTGCAGAGCAAACGAGGGCAACAGTATGCGAAACAAGACCCAATACCAATCAAGGCGGAAACCAGAGGGTATCAACGTAACGAGTGCGCGCTAGTCACCGCCGCCGCTAGGCGCGTGCGGGCGACTCGCTGCCACAATCGAAGCATAGGGGCGCGCGCAAAGCCGCGACCCCTCCGAAAATAGAGAATTAATCATGAATCGTCACGAACCGGTGGCGCGCCTTCACGAATCAGGTCGAGATAGGGGCGCGCCGTCTCAAATTATAATAGAAATGAAGAGCGCCGCCTGAATCGAGATGAATTGATGACGTCCCACCACGAGTTTGAATTGAATCACCAAAACCCCCATCACGAATCGGATGAAACGAGAGTGGAAGTCCAAAATCGAGATGAAACCAGGTAGCGACACTACATATTGAGGCGAAATGAGTCGGTCCACCATAGATCGAATCCACCATCGCAAGCGGCGAAGCAAGCTCACACGAGCATCGTAAGTCGCGGTGTGAAGCCACCGACTCAAGAGACGTCGCGTTCGCTCACAAACACCGGGCGGCACTGACTGGAACATGGAACGACAAAAAAGGGGTTTTCCAGAAAACCCTTGATGCACGATGAAGACGACCCAATAAACAAAACAAATAGGGGGTGCGGTTTTGTCAAACAAAACAGCCGCACCTGGTTTCAAATTAAAAAATAATAATTTTAATTTAAAAAACCCACATGATATGCAATTAAAACAAGAACCTGAAGCTCTGATACCACTGTTGGAATATAGAAACACGTAAATACGTAATACACGCGCAGTGGAAATAAACAGTTCACCAACAACGAACAGTTAATTGCATAAACGATTACGAATAATCATAACGAGGAATCTTACAGTAATTCAAAAGTAGATTTCTCAACTATGATATCCACGTAATCCCCTCGTACGAATTTGCACAGATTTGCCAACGTTGAATCTGAGATGAAATTTGCTAGGAAAATTCCTATTCTAGATTTTATGGAGAAATTAGGTTTTCTTGTAGTGTTTAATGAATCCCTAGGATGTCCTATATATAGGGGAAACCCATCTTAAAGATTAAACAATCTTTATTAGGAAGATATTTCCTAATCTTGCAAATCATATCTCTAAGATATGATTTCCCTAAATATATTTTCCTACAATAATATTCCATATATTAGTTTGGGATTCCTATTTAATTAAATCTAATTTAATTAAACAGTAATAATAATTCTGCTCGCCAAAAATTAAATTTTGCCTGCCAAGTCAGGCCTCCAAGAGCTCGACATCGAGTCTAAAACCTACACCAGGTCCTCGGCTGAAAATCAGTCTGCTCAACTTAAGCTCTCGGCGAACAATTCTGCTCGCCTAAAATTAAATTTTGCCCAGAGCGCTCTTCTTGGGCAAGGGGAATTTTATGTCGTCATTCAGGACCGTTTGGTCCCTGGGTTTCTTACATACTAGAGCCAACTCGTGACGCTCTGCTAACCATGATGCAATAGAAAATTGACCACATGGAGAACCTCCTCGGAGCTCGCGAAGGTTACCATCAGTGAAATACAGTGGCAAGCGAACCTTTTGCTCATTAGATCAAGCTCACTTTCATTTAGACTAAGATAGTTCCTCCTCTAGCTCCCATTTACGAAGAGAGGGATAACCTCGAGCTCTACTTGAGTAAGTATACGATCTGCATGACATGGAAAGGAGCTACCGATGCAACCAGATGTCGCCTTTTCGCTCACTCTGAGCGAGCTCGCCTACAAATGATACATATCCCTACCTAATCTTTCCATATACTATTTCGATCAACTCAGCTGCTAGTTCGTCACATACTTTGCCACCACGATTGCCCATCCAGAGAATCGACAAAGATTGATGGGAATCAGGCAAAGAAAGAAGGAATACATGTTGGGGAATTATTTTTCCGGATCTATTCGGGGTGAATATTTAAATACAAATTTAATTCTAACAATTATTACTAACATGAATTAATCCTATATTAATTCAAATAATAATTCAACAACAAATCATGCATATAAACAAGCCACATAAATCCTACGCATGCGGAATTGCTAGGAGTTTACGTGAACTGACCTCTTGGAGTGACAACCGTTGAGAAGATGGATACCCGTTCACACGAACAAACCCAAAGAGCCTTCTCAAGTATTCCCTCATCCTTGTTCAATAATTCGGTAGTAGGATGCTCACGAACAATTAACAAAAGGAAAAATAAAATTATGTTGCACCACCTTTATGGATTTCTAATTTTTCCAACAAATGGAATTGCATTGGGGATGAAAAATTCATCCCCTATTTATAACAAGGGAGGGGGGCGAAAATTTTAGGGTTTATGGGCAATTGAGAAATTTCCTTGCTTCTTCTCCAAGAAACAATCTTGAATGTATCCAATATATTCTATTTCCCAAAATAAATCCCAACAAATCATCTCCTCTTTATTACAGTGATATTTTCAAAAATTTCATAATTAAGGGCAAGAAATAAGATCTTTGACTTTTCTTGAATTTATGGGATAATCTTGTATTCCAAGAATACATATTCCATAAAATCTTTCCAAGAAAATTAAGAAAATCTTTTCTCTTTTCTCCATAATTATTTTTGATAATAATTAAAAAATTAGGCAACATTAATTTATTTTATTTTAATCACCTTTTTCAGTTATTGGAATCTATTGGGCTACTTGAGGGGCCTTTAGGAGAATTAAGATTGGACCTTCCAATGGACCTTGAATTATCAATATTGAGCCACAATATTATTCAAGCCCATAAGTATTAATTAATCCGACTACATAATTAATATTGCACTATCCATCTTAACCCATATTACTGTTAATATTGTTGGGATAACATATGCCAGGATCTATCGGGATGACCTCATAAACACAAATTTAAATTAACAATTATTACTAGCATGAATTTACCTAAGTGAATTCAAATAATAATCAATCCAACAACAACATGCAAATAATATTTCACGTAAAAGATCCTAGCATGCGGAATTTCTAGGAGTTTATGTAAACGTACCCGTTGGAGAGATGATCTGAGACAGACAGGATCAAGTATCTGGATACCCACCAAAAGTCCTTCTCAAGTATTCCCAAGTCCTCGTCCAATAACCCCGGTGAAAGGTTCTCCAATGAACGATTTATAAAACAAAGGAAAATAAAATATTGTTGCACCACCTTTGTGGATTTCTAATATTTCCAACACATGGAACACTAGTTGGGGATGAAAAATTCATCCCCTATTTATAAGTGAGGGGGATTCGAAAATTTCAAGACCATTATGGCTAGGAAAGATCTTTTCTTGATCTCCAAGAAATCTTGAATATATCCAATATATTCTTCTTTCCATGTGTATTTTTTCCACAAAAATATCACACCCTTATTTAGCCTATATTTTCGAAAATTTCAAGAAGATTTGCAAGATGGGATCTTTCTTGAATTTATGAGATATTCTTGTATTCCAAGAATACATATCTTTTTCCATAAAATCTTTTCAAGAAAATCAAGAAAATCTTTCTTCCCTTTTTATTCACTATATATTTTCGAAAAATACCAATTAAAGAGACCAAATGGGAGTTTTCTTGAATTTATGGGACAATCTTGTATTCCAAGAATACATTATCTCCTTTCCATAAAATCTTTTCAAGAAAATTCTTCTCCCTCTTTTCTTTAATATTTTCGAAATTATTGAGGAAATATTGCAACAATAATTTATTTTATTTTAAGCACCTTTTATTTAGTGGACTATAATTTGGGCTACTTGAGGGGCCTTTAGGAGAATTAAGATGAACCTTCCAATGGACTTCTGAATTCCAATATTGAGCCACAATATAATTCAGCCCATTAATATTAATTAATACCACTATATAATTAATATTGCACTATCCAATCTTAACCCATATTACGGTAATATGGCTCCCGGTTATTATTTTCCGTGTTTAAGATTATTTAGTCCATTAATTAATTAAGCCACTGAAAAGCTTTATATTAATTAATATCTTTATCCTTAGAGTAAGGACAACCCAGCTTTATTATCCATACCGAAAAATTAATTTCACTTGCAAGATTTGGTATGATAAAGGTTCCGGGCCCACCAAGGGGACCAATCAAGCAAGACATTGCAAGCACACGATTCTCTGTATTAATTTAGCAACTGTCGTGCAATTAATATTATTGCCCAAGATATAGGTATCGAAGTCGCAATGATTCTCTTTCCATTTATAAGTCAAATCAATAATTACTAATCACACACAGTCCTTATTAAGTGACAAAGATTAAGAAATCAAACAACCACTGAGGTCTAACTCTTCATCCCTTAAGTCAGTGCGAATGAGTTTATCCTCTCTGTAGGTCCACTTCAGCACATAGAATGCACTAATGCAATCTCTTGGTCAAGACAAGCCAATCTGAGCCTTACACATCAACTTTTACCAATAGATTGTTCGGATCTATCTAAGTTGTGAAACACGCACTCGTTTACAAGGCACTGTTAATGTGATCTTCTGTGATCTGGTATCGCCACGTTAAATACAATGTAACGCGTGCTACGAACGGTTTGCAATAAATATATATAACATTCAATCATATTTAAAGCAACAATGATAAACAATTTATTTCAGTAAATAAGTGTTTAATACATAGGTTATACAAAGTAAAAACATACTTTCACGTATAACCCCAACAATCTCCCACTTATACTCAAAGTCTACTTTTAAGTATACCACAGCCTGTCTGATGTATTATCTGGTGACATCTAATGTCACCTACATCAACCTAATAACTTTTCTCCCACTTATACTCAAAGCAGATTGGCAACGCTCTTGACACCCATTCCTTCCACATGTCTCTCGAATGTTAACTGAGGCAGACCCTTTGTGAATGGATCAGCTAGGTTATCTTCCAAAGCGATTTTTGCCACCTCTATATCTCCTCTCTTAACGATTTCTAGTAAAAGATGGTATTTTCTTTCAATGTATTTGCTGGTCTTGTGGGCTCTCGGTTCCCTTGAATTTGTAACTGCTCCGACATTATCACAAAAGATCGTGATGGTGCTGGGCAAAGTCGGAACAACGTCCAAGTCCACTAGGAAGTTCTTGAGCCACACCGCTTCTTTCACTGCTTCACAAGCAGCTACATATTCGGCTTCCATGGTAGAATCGGCGATGCATTTCTGCTTAACGCTTCTCCATGTTATAGCTCCTCCCCCAGACAAAACACACTACCCGAGGTAGATTTTCTAGAATCTAGGTCTGATTGGAAATCTGAGTCCGTGTATCCCACTGGAAGTAAACCGTCTGTCTGATAAACCAGCATTCTATCTCGAGTTCTTTTCAGATACTTTAGAATGTTCTTAACAGTAGTCCAATGTTGATTTCTGAGATTACTTTGATATCTTGCCACCATGCCTACGACATAGCAGATATTCGGTCTCGTACACAACATTGCATACATGAGGCTTCCCACTGCTGACGCATAAGGAGTCTCTCTCATGTCATCTATCTCTCTTTGTGTCTTAGGGAACATGTCTTTCGATAGATGGATTCCGTGCCTGAAAGGTACAAAACCCTTCTTGGAATCTTGCATGTTGAATCTCTTCAAAACGGTATCTATGTATGAAGCTTGCGATAAGCCGATCATTCTTTTCTTTCGATCTCGAGTGATCTTGATCCCAAGAATATGACTGGCTTCCCCTAAGTCCTTCATGTCAAACTGTTTTGACAGCCATACCCTTACGTTTGACAAAACCTTTACATCGTTTCCGATGAGCAGAATATCGTCTATGTATAGTACTAGGAATACCAAGGCAGTTCCGTCACACTTTCTATAAACACAACTCTCGAAATCATTTTGATCAAACCCATAAGATTTTATTACATGATCAAAACATTGGTTCCAAGCCCGAGATGCTTGCTTAAGTCCATAAATGGACTTCCTCAGCTTGCACAGAAGGTGTTCTTGGCCTTTTTCGATGAAACCTTCGGGCTGTTGCATGTAGATTTCCTCGTCAAGACTCCCGTTAAGGAAAGTTGTCTTGACATCCATTTGCCAGATCTCAAAATCTAGATGCGCAGTATTGCCAAGAGAATACGGATTGACTTAAGCATGGTTACAGGCGAAAAGGTTTCTTCATAATCGATACCCTCTTTCTGAGTGTATCCCTTTGCCACAAGCCTAGCTTTAAAGGTTTCCACCTTCCCGTCCGGTCCTCTTTTCCTCTTGTAGACCCACTTGCATCCAATGAGTTTTACCCCATTGGGTGGTTCAACTAGCTCCCACACCTGATTATGATCCATTGAGCCCATCTCGACTTCCATCGCAGTTTGCCAGGATTCTGAATTCTTATCTTGGATAGCCTCCTTGTAGGACCAGTGGTCTGATTCACTATTCCCGGGGACCAATTCCAAAGATTCTCCTATCCCCATGAATCTCTCAGGTTGTCGAACAACCCTCCCACTACGACGAGGTTCCAATTGTGTCGGTGTGACGCTTGGTATATCAACCTGTACAGTTGGTATATGAGTTTGCCCTCTTATTTCATTTAAGGTAATCTCACTTTTGGGCTTTCGATTGTTCCTAAAGTCTTCTTCCAAAAATCTAAAGTGCGTACTTATTACCACCTTTTGATCTTTGGGACCATAGAACATGCACCCTTTCGTTCCCATGGGATATTCTATAAACAACCTTAGCTCCGAACGTGCATCCAACTCACCGGCTTCTTTATCTAGCACGTATGTCGGACACCCCCAAATCCTGAGGTGTCTCAGACTGGCTTGCGCTCGGTCCACAACTCTTTAGGGGTTTTGGGAATCGATTTGGATGGTACCAGATTCAGAACGTAAGCCGTTGTTTCCAAATCATGACCCCAAAACGACTTGGGTAGATCTGAATAACTCATCATGGATTTGACCATTTGTAAGAGTGTTCTATTTCTTCGTTCTGCAACCCCATTTTGTTGAGGGGTTCCGGGTGCAGTCAACTGGGAAACAATGCCCTAGTCTGACAGATAGTTCAAAAACTAATCGCTGAGGTATTCACCTCCACGATCAAATCGTAGAAACTTGATACTCTTTTCCTTATGATTCTCCACTTCGGCTTTGAACTCCTTGAATTTATCAAAGGTTTCCGATTTGTGTTTCATGAGAAAAATGTACCCGAACCTTGAGTAATCATCGATGAAAGTCACGAAATACTCATAGCCACCTCTAGCTTTGGTTGACATTGGACCACACATGTCAGTGTGAACGATTTGCAACACTTCCGTGGCTCTATTTCCCTTGGCTCCAAATGCCCTCTTGGTCATCTTACCTTTCAAACATGATTCGCAGGTTGGAAGTGGTTCTAACTGTAGGTCCGACAGCGAACCATCTTTCACCAACCTTTGGATCCTATTTAGATTAATATGACCCAATCTTAGATGCCATAGAAGTGTCTCGTTCACATTTTCTAAACGTTTTCTCTTATTGCATGAAACAATCGATGTGTTATAAGATGCATTTTGTGAGTGGTGTGCACAGTTAATAGTATAGAGATTGCTCCGCAAAATTCCATGATAGATAAACACATCGTTACGGTAAACAGTAACTTGCTTAGAAAAACTAACAGAATATCCATCATTAATTAGTTTAGAAACTGAAATAAGGTTTTTGCAAAAAATTGGAACGTAAAGAACATCTCTTAAAACTAAAATCTTATCTTCAAAAGACAGGTGCATGTCTCCCACTGCTTCAGCTGCTACTCTCGTAGCATCGCCCAGTGTGATGAGGACCTCACTTCCACTAAGTTGTCGGGTTAGTTTGAACCCCTGTAATGTGAAACAAACATGATCAGTGGATCCCGTATCCATTACCCACTAGTGGGTAGCATACGCCGCTAAACAAGTTTCAACAACTAGTGCGTGAGAATTACCTTTCTTTCCATTCCGCTTAGGTTTGGAACAGGCAGACCTCCAATGTCCCTTTTCACCGCAGTTGAAGCACTTCCCCTTTGGATCCTTCTTGACGCCCCCAGCATCCCTCACCTTACTCTTGCCTTTGGCAACAGTTGAGTTCGACTGCTTTTGGCCTTTGGCCTTCCTCTTCTTTTTACCCTCCTTTGGCCTAGAAGATGAAGATGGTCCACTTGCCGCAAAAGCTTGAGTTTGGTGTCCCATCAACATCTCAGCCGAGACCAAAGCATGCAACAAGTCAGCTAGCGTGAACTTCTGATTATTCATCTGATAGTTCAACTGAAAGTGTCCAAAACTTTTAGGCAGAGAGTGAAGCACCAAATCAATCCGAGTCTCCAGATCATAATCTACACCCAGAACCTCAAGTTTATTTAGATGAGCCATCATCTTGAGGACATGATCCCTTACAGGCGTGCCCTCCACCATTTTAGCGAAAGCATTTCTCGCAAGGTGATCTGACGAGCCGTGCGGTTCTGATGTTGGAACATCTTCTTAAGATTTTCCATGATTTCCGCAGCAGTTGCAAATTCTTGGTGTTGGTGTTGCAACACATCTGACATAGATGCCAAGATGGACACTTATCCATATCATTGCAATGCTCCCAGTCCTCATATTTTTTCTTTTCCGCCTTACTCGACTCACCAGTTGGCTCATCAGGTTAGGGAGTATCAAGGATCCATTTGTGCTTTTGTGCAGTGAGGACAATCATCAGTTTACGTTTTCAATCAACATAGTTTTCACCAGTTAATTGATGGTTTTTAATTATAGAATACAGTGGATTAAAAGGTTGCGACATGCTGAACTGAAATAAATAGCAATTTGTGTAAGCACAAAATTATCACTCAATTCGATCACATTGTTCATATCAAAATCTCAAAACAATATGAACATGCATTAGCCGACATCTCGAAAAAGTTTAAATAGGTCACGTGGGGTGAACTGTCTATTTAAACACATTCAAGCAGGTTACAAACAAGAACAGTTACAAACCTTTAATTCAAAATTAATAGTCGGCTCCCACTTGACCAATATAAAATTGACAGGGACTTCGTGGAAGTATATGCATATCAATTTTATAACTAAGTAATAACCATGATTAAATACAGAATTATTACTTCGCTTTGTACGAGCCTCGTGGGGAGGGTCATCGTCGCCACTAATAATAATTCACAATCATCCTTTTGGGAATTTATTCATGTGAAAAGCATCTTTTGGCCGTTCCGTGGGGAAAATTTCTCCAAAAAAATTCACAAATAAATAAATCATGGAGGTCAAATTTGACGTAATTTTATTATCCGGAATAAAATTTGTCAATGAAACATACTTAGTAATTTTCGAAATTGAGATTTTCTTTAGACAATTCTAAATCATGCAAACACATTTAAACAAATAAAATTGCACGAATTTAAAACAAGCATCAAGACAAAATAAATCAAGTTTGGCACATATATCCAACTGTCATGGTTTAAATTCCAAATCTTGATCTTGAGAATTCGTCTCTTCTTTTGCCTTCATCATTCGTCTCGAAAAGCTCCCATTGAATCCGCAACAATTCTTCAAAAAATGTCCTCCGTTTGGGGTTAGGACGACGTTAAATTTCCCGCCACGCCGGAGGCTCCGGCATGGGCACCCGCCGTCCCGCCACGCCGAAAGACGCAGCCCAGATGTCGCCCGCTTCCCAAATGGCCCGTCTCGACTAGGGCGCCAGCCGGCGTCGTCCCGCGCGACGCCTCAAGACGCCGTGGCGCTCTTGTTTAGCGTCGTGTGGTCGCTTTGTGTCGTGGCGCGCGTGACCGCCCAAAGACCATCGCGCGCATCCCACTCGCCCGTCCGCGTCAGATTTAGCGATGCGATGCATCGTCGCAAACCTTTGGCCTTAGCCGCGTCTTTCGCCTTGGCTCGCCTACATCCGGGCACTTGGACTCCCGTCTTTAAATCTCTATCTCCGTCTTCGTTCACGATCCAGTTACAATTTATTTACGAAAAATAAATAAACCTAGATCTAGACTAGTCTATTACATTGAACTGATCAAACAAATTCTAATCTACTTGTGGATTTTCTCACGAGGCAAAACGAATCCGAACAAATCGAATTAAAAACCAACAATTTATTTGCATGTAAATAAGCACATTAAAATACCATGACAATTGGATACCAGCAAAACAGATCTAACAGTTCTACTATCCAATTTCAATTTTAATGAACAACAATTTAAATTACAGTTTAAAAGATCAGAGCCCGAACCAAGGCTCTGATACCAGTTGTTGGGATAACATATGCCAAGATCTATTGGGATGAACTCATAAACACAAGTTTAAATTAACAATTATTACTAGCATGAATTTACCTAAGTGAATTCAAATAATAATCAATCCAACAACAACATGCAAATAATATTTCACGTAAAAGATCCTAGCATGTGGAATTTCTAGGAGTTTACGTAAACGTACCCGTTGAAGAGATGATCTGAGACAGACATGTTCAAGTATCTGGATACCCACCAAAAGTCCTTCTCAAGTATTCCCAAGTCCTCGTCCAATAACCCCGGTGGAAGGTTCTCCAATGAACGATTTATAAAACAAAGGAAAATAAAATATTGTTGCACCACCTTTGTGGATTTCTAATATTTCCAACACATGGAACACTAGTTGGGGAATTAAGATGGACCTTCCAATGGACTTCTGAATTCCAATATTGAGCCACAATATAATTCAGCCCATTAATATTAATTAATACCACTATATAATTAATATTGTACTATCCAATCTTAACCCATATTACGGTAATATGGCTCCCAGTTATTATTTCCCGTGTTTAAGATTATTTAGTCCATTAATTAATTAAGCCACTGAAAAGCTTTATATTAATTAATATCTTTATCCTTGGAGTAAGGACAACCCAGCTTTATTATCCATACCGGAAAATTAATTCCACTTGCAAGATTTGGTATGATAAAGGTTTCGGGCCCACCAAGGGGACCAATCAAGCAAGACATTACAAGCACACGATTCTCTGTATTAATTTAACAACTGTCGTGCAATTAATATTATTACCCAAGATATAGGGTATCGAAGTCGCAATGATTCTCTTCCCATTTATAAGTCAAAGCAATAACTACTAATCACACACAGTCCTTATTAAGTGACAGAGATTAAGAAATCAACAACCACACAATTTAACTCTTCATCCCGTGTACTTTGTTACAAGGAACTGTTAATTTAATCTTCTGTGATCTGGTATCACTAAATTAACTACAATGTAACACGTACTATTTATTGAACAGGTATGCAGTAAATGTATGTAACATTCAATCATATTTAAAGCATCAGTGATAAATAATTTATTTCAGCAAATAAGACAGAAATTCAGGTTGGTTATAGAAAGTAAAAGCATACTTTTCAGTATAACCCCAACAATCTCCCACTTATACTCAAAGTCTGCTTTTAAGTATACTACAACATATCTCATATTCTACGTGACATCTCATGTCACCTACATGAACCTAATAATATCTCTCCCACTTATACTCAAAACAGATTGACAACGCTCTTGACACCCATTCCTTCCACATGTCTCTCGAATGTATTCTGAGGCAGACCCTTTGTGAATGGATTTGCTAGGCTTTGCCACCTCTATATCTCATCTCTTAATGATTTCTCGTATAAGATGTTATTTCCTTTCAATGTGTTTGCTGGCCTTGTGGGCTCTTGGTTCCCCTGAATTTGCAATTGCTCCGACATTATCACAGTAAACTGTGATGGTGATGGGCAAATCCGGAACTACGTCCAAGTCTACTAGGAAGTTCTTGAGCCAAACCGCTTCTTTCGCTACTTCACAAGCAGCTACATATTCGACTTCCCGTGTGATCCTCTTTTCCTCTTATATACCCACTTGCATCCAATGGGTTTAATCCCATTAAGTGGTTCGACTAGCTCCCACACCTTATTGTGATCCATAGAACCCATCTCAGCTTCCATTGCTATTTACCAAGAATCCGTATCCTTGTCTTGGATTGCCTCATTGTATGTCCATGGGTCTGATTCATCTTCACCGGGGACCAAGTTTGATGACTCTCCTATCCCCATGAATCTCTCGGGCTGTCTAACAACCCTCCCACTACGACGAGGTTCCGGTTGTGTAAGTGTGTTGCTTGGTATGTCAACTTGTACAGTTAACATTGAGGTAAGCCCTCTTAGCTCGTCTAAGGTAATCTCACTTCTGGGCTTTCTATTGTTCATATAGTCTTCTTCCAAAAATCTAAAGTGCGTACTGATTACCACCTTTTGATCTTCGGGACCATAGAACACGCACCCTTTCGTTCCTTTGGGGTACCCTATAAACTACCTTAATTATGATCGTGGATCCAATTTATCGGCTTCCTTGTCCAACGCGTATGCCGGACACCTCCAGATTCTCATGTGTCTTAAACTGGGCTTGCGCCAGGTCCACAACTCTTTAGGGGTTTTGGGAACCGATTTGGATGGCACCAGGTTTAGAATGTAAGCTGTTGTTTCCAAGGCGTGACCCCAAAATGATTTGGCTAGATCCACATAACTAATCATGATCTGACCATTCTAAAAGAGTTATGTTTCTTCGTTCTGCAACCCCATTTTGTTGATGGGTTCCGGGTGCAGTTAACTGGGATACAATCCCTTCGTCTGACAAGTAGTTCAAAAATTCATCGCTGAGGTATTCGCCTCCACGATCAGATCGTAGAGACTTGATACTCTTTTCCCTATGATTCTCTGCTTGAGCCTTAAATTCTCTGAATTTATCAAAGGTCTCAGATTTATGCTTCATAAGGTAAATGTATCCATATCTTGAGTAATCATCGATAAAAGTAACAAAATACTCATAACCCCCTCTTGTTTTGATTTACATTGGACCACATACGTCAGTGTGAACGATCTCTAACACTTCTTTGGCTCTATTCCCCTTGGCTCCAAATGCCCTCTTGGTCATTTTACCCTCCAAACATGATTCGCAGGTTGGAAATGGTTCAACCCTGAGTGACTCCAATGAACCATCTTGAACCAACCTTTGGATCCTCTTTAGATTAATATGACCTAGTCTTAGATGCCATAGAAGTGTTTCATTCACATCTGCTGAACGTTTTCTTTTATTACTTGAAACAATCGATGTGTTATAGGATGCATTTCGTGAGTGGTGTGCACAGTTAATTGTATAGAGATTATTCGACAATGTTCCATGACAGATAAACTCATTATTTAGAGCAATGGTAACAACTTTATTAAAAGTAACCGAATATCCATCAAGAAAAAGTTTAGAAACTGAAATTAAATTCTTTCTAAAACTAGGAACGTAAAGAACATCTCTTAAAATTAAAACTCTGTCATTAAAAGACAACTGCACTTCTCCTACTGCTTCAACTGCCACTCTCATAACATCACTTGGTGTGATGAGGATCTCACTCCCACTAAGTTGTCGGGTCCGCTTGAACCCCTGTAAAGTGAAACAAACATGATCAGTGGATCCCTTATCCACTACCCATAAATGGGAAGCATACGCCGCTAAACAAGTTTCAACAACTAGTGCATGAGAATTACCTTTCTTTCCATTCCGCTTGGGTTTGAAACAGGCCGACCTCCAATGTCCTTTCTCACCGCAGTTAAAACATTTCCCCTTAGCTGGCTTCTTGGCTCCTCCATCTCCTTTCACCTTTCTTTTGCCTTTGGCAATGTTTGAGTTCACTTGGCTTTGGCCCTTTACCTTCTTCTTATTTTTACCACCCCTTAGCCTAGAAGAAGAAGAAGGTCGTTTGCCACCAAGGCTTGTCTCTGTTGCCCCAATATCACCTCTGCCGAGACTAAAGCTTGCAACAGATCACACAACGTGAACTTTGATTGTTCATTTGGTAGTTCAGCCTGAACTGTTCAAAACTTTTCAGCAGAGAGTGGAGTATGATATCGATCTGGGTCTCGATGTCATGTTTAGCGCCAAGTACCTCAAGTTTATTTAGGTGAGCCATCATCTGGAGAACGTGCTCCCTTACGGGCGTTCCCTCCACCATTTTCATGAAGAGCAAGTCTCTCATGGTGATCTGATGAGCCACACGGTTCTGATGTTGGAACATCGCTTTAAGACTTTTCATGATGTCTGCAGCAGTTTCAAAGTGTTGATGCTGGTGTTGCAACACATCTGACATAGAAGCCAGCATGGCGCACTTAGCCATCTCATTTGAATGCTCCCAGTCAGCATAATTTTTCTTATCCGTTTTACTGGACTCATCAGTTGGCTTTTCGGGTTTAGGGACAACAAGAATCAAGTTATGATGTTGTGTAGTAATGACAATAGTAAGTTTTCGATTCCAATCAACGAAAAATTTCACCAGTAAGCAAATTGTCTTTAAGTATATTGAACAGTGGATTAAAAGGTTAAGACATGTTGAAACTGAAAATAAACATACATTTTGTGTCAATATCCAGATTAACACAAATAAATCACATAATTCAATCACATGAATCATATTAAAATCTCAAAAAAAAAATATGAACATGCATCAGCCAACATCTCAAAACAGCTTAAATAAGCCACGTGGGCCGGATCATTATTTAAACACATTCAAGCAGGTTACAAACAAAAAAACAGTTACAAACCTTTAATTTCCAAATTAATAGTTGACTCCCACTTGACCAATATAAAATTGATAGGAATTTCGGGGAAGTATATGCATATCAATTTTATACCTAAGTAATAACCATGATTAAATACAGAATTATTATTTCGTTTTGAACGAGCCTCGTGGGGAGGGTCATCGTCGCCATTAATAATAATTCACAATCATCCTATGGAATTTATTCATGTGAAAGCTATCTTTTGGTCGTCCCGTGGGGGAATTTCTCCAAAAGAATTCACAAATAAATAAATCATGGAGGTCAAAATTAATTCAATTTTATTAACCGAAATAAAATTGTCAATTAATTATTTAATCATACTCAGTGATTTTCAAAAGTGAGATTTTTCAAAACAATTTCTCATGCAACGCATATTCAAACAAATTAAATAAGCATGAAAAATAAAGCAAACATTAAAAAACAAAAGAATTAAACACATTGGGCACATATATCCAATTGTCACGGTTAAGTTTTGTCATGTCTTGATCTTGAGAAATCGTCTTCATAGCCTTCAGCGTTCGTCTCGAAAAGCTTCCACTCGACCGCAACAAATTCTTTAATATGTCCTCCGTCAAGGTTCGAGACGACGTCCGGCAATGGGTAGCTCACGACCCGGAATGCGTATCCGCGTGCGCCAAGGCGCACTCTTGCGTCCAAATCGGCCATCCCAATCGGCCATCGCCCAGCAGCTTGTGCCCGGCGTCATGCGCTCGGAGCAGTGCGCGCCCGTCCTCACCTCACCCGCGCGCTACATCCAGCCGCCCGACCACGCCCATCTCCACGCGCTCCCATGCGTGCCACCTGACCATGCACGTCTCCGCGCGCGCTCGTGCGAGCCGCCTCGCCATGTCCCGGCCAGCACGCCTACGCCCACCCAGCCCTCGCCCCGTCCGCGACCACCTGGTGCTGCGCGCGGTCACTAGGCCTTTGGCCTAGCCCGCGTGCACGTCTTGGCTCGCCTACGTCCGAGCACTTGGTCGTCCGTCTTTAATTCTTCGTCTTCGTTCTCGATCTGGTTACAATTTATTTACAAAAAATAAATAAACCTAGGTCTAGACTAGTCTATTACATTAAACGTATCAAACAAATCCTAATCTACTCGTGAATTTTCTCACGAGGCAAAACGAATTCGAACGAATCGAATTAAAACCACAATTATATGCATGCATAATTAAACATTCATCAAATACCATGACAATTGGATACCTGCAAAAAAGATCTAGCAATTCTACTATCCAATTTCAAATTTAATGAAAAATAAATTAAATTACAATTTAAAAAATTCAAAGCCCAAAACCGAGGCTCTGATACCAGTTGTTGGGGAATTATTTGCCCGGATCTATTCGGGGTGAATATTTAAATACAAATTTAATTCTAACAATTATTACTAGCATGAATTAATCCTATATTAATTCAAATAATAATTAAACAACAAATCATGCATATAAACAAGCCACATAAATCCTACGCATGCGGAATTGCTAGGAGTTTACGTGAACTGACCTCTTGGAGTGACAACCGTTGAGAAGATGGATGTGAACAAACCCAAAGAGCCTTCTCAAGTATTCTCTCATCCTTGTTCAATAATCCGGTGGTAGGACGCTCACGAACAATTAACAAAAGGAAAAATAAAATTATGTTGCACCACCTTTGTGGATTTCTAATTTTTCCAACACATGGAATTGCATTGGGGATGAAAAATTCATCCCCTATTTATAACAAGGGAAGGGGACGAAAATTTTAGGGTTTATGGGCCATTGGGAAATTTCCTTGCATCTTCTCCAAGAAACAATCTTGAATGTATCCAATATATTCTATTTCCCAAAATAAATCCCAACAAAATCTTCTCCTCCTTATTACAATGATATTTTCAAAAATTTTCATAATTAAGGGCAAGAAATAAGATCTTTGACGGTTGGGATATTTTAGTTTTGATGAATTATGCCAAAATATTATCAACTTGTGTTATTCAAGCTAATTTATAGATAACAAGTTGAGGGGGAACGAGAGAATAAGTTGATGGGGGAACTTATGAAATCAGAGGAAGATGATCAAGATCGACGAGATCAGAGACGAGGGCCGATCGGATCGTATGAGTAGGATGAGTTCCTAATTAACCGGATGAGTCGAAAGAAAAATAAGAAGAAGAAGAAGAAGAAGGAGGAGGAGAAGGAGGAGAAGAAGAAGAAGAAGAAGAAGAAGAAGAAGAAGAAGAAGAAGAAGAAGAAGAAGAAGAAGAAGAAATCAAGAAGGAAGAAGAAGAAGAAGGTTAAGAAGAAGAAGAAGAAGAAGAAGAAGAAGAAGAAGAAGAAGAAGAAGAAGAAGAAGAAGAAGAAGAAGAAAAGAGGATGATCCGAAAAGTAGCCGATCGACAGCAGAAGAATTAGAAAAACAAATCGATATCGATACCGTAAGGCCTCGACGTAAAATATGCAAATTTAATCGATTTACCGTAAGACCGGGTCGGGTAATATGCATGCCCCATCGATGATCAAGAGGAAGTTGATGATCAGAAGAGGAGGTTGCTGATCAGAAGAAGAGGTTGTTGATCAGAAGAAGAGCAGATGAGACTGATCGAGATCAGACGTGATCGAGATCAGATGAGGTTGAACAAAGATCATAATAGACTGATGGTTTAGATGAAGTGCACAAGTCTACTGAAGACAAGTTCACTGAGAGAAGAAGTCACCTGATCTGATGTCCTCAGAAGACAAGTCGCCTGAAGACAAGTCGCCTGAAGACAAGTCATCTGAAGACATGTTCACTGAACCAGAATACTGATGATCAGATAACCTGAGGGCCAAAGAGTTCAAGTGACCTGAGGGAGTCAGGTATTCTGAAGTCAGAAGAGCTGAACTCAGTAAGCCTGAGTGTCAGTATGCCTGATCAGACAAGGTCCACGGAAGAGAAGTCTGCTGAGTCAAGAATCCTGAGTCCAAGAAAGCCTGAGTTCGAGAAAGTTGAGGATCATAATCCTGAAGATTATAGCCGTTAGATTCAGCTGACGTGGACAAATGAGAGGAAGACAACCAGCCTGAAAAAGCTGCAAAAGCTACAGAATAGTATGGATTTAAATGTGACTTCATCCAACGGTAACATTCAAATCCAAACTATAAATACAAGTTCTTCCTTCATTATTAAAAGTGTGAAATGAGTGAAAACACCATTGAGCTACAGAGTCAAATCATCTAGCATTTCCACCATAGAACACCGAGCAAGAAATACACGCATATATTCAAGAATGTTCTACCCTAGATCTAAGCACAAATGTAATATCCTAAGCATAGAGAGATTTTCCCATCCTTAGCATTGAGGCTAAACAAATGTAAGGGAAAATCTCACCCTAGTTGGACACCAAACAATCTTTACCCAACCGAGTGTTAGGTTAAGTTTTGTTAAGCAAGGAATTTAAGTTAGTTGGACTAACTTAAATTCTGGGTGTGAGTGAGAACTCATTAAACATCTAAGCAATCCAGCAAGGGAGGGTAGGCAATCCCGTGAGGGAGATAAGTCCCGAGAGACTGAGAACTCATTAAACATCTGTTATATTGTGTTGGACTAACACATTAATCTAAGTCCAGTTGGTTAAGTTGCTGATAGGGAAGAGTGGATGTAGGAGTTGGACTCCGAGCCACTATAAAATCATTTGTTATTTACTGCTTTATGTCTTACCTGCCATATGCATTTGGTTATAAGCAAAACACATTGGTTTAAAAGAGAAAAAATTGGAATCACGCTTCCCTCACCCCTGTTTTATATGAATTACATGATTTTTACGCATTTCATGGGTTTTTCACTGGATAAACAATTGGTATCAGAGCAGGAGTTCAAAAGTTCGCTGATTTCAATGTGACCATCTGAACTGATCATTTTTAAAAAACCCGCTTTCTGTAAAAGTGCATATATTTTAATGTTTTTGCATCATCATCAAAAAGGGGGAAATTGTTGGGATATTTTAGTTTTGATGAATTATGCCAAAACATTATCAACTTATGTTATTCAAGCTAGATAACAAGTTGAGGGGGAACGAGATAATAAGTTGATGGGGGAACTCATGAAATCAGAGGAAGATGATCAAGATCAGACGAGGCTGATCATGAGCAGATGAGTAGGATGAGTTCCGAATTAACTGATGAGCTGAGCAAAATCAGAAGAAGAAGAAGAAGAAAAACTAAGCCAACTAATCAGAAGAAGAGCAGACAAACTGATCAGATAAGCTGACCTGATGCTTTGCTGATCTGATCAGGGGAGAAGAAATCAGAAAACTGAAATCAGAAGACATATATCAGATGACCAGAAGACCTGATTAGAAAATATGCATATCTGATCAGACGACCAGAAGACCTGATCAAAAAATATGCATGCCCGATCAGATGATCAGAAGAGGAGGTTGATGATCAGAAGAGGAGGTTGCTGATCAGGAGAAGAGGTTGTTGATCAAAAGAAGAACATATGAGACTGATCGAGATCAGACGTGATCGAGATCAGATGAGGTTGAACAAAGATCAAAAGAGACTGATGGTTTAGATGAAGTGCACAAGTCTACTGAAGATAAGTTCACTGAGAGAAGAAGTCACCTGATCTGATGTCCTAAGAAGGATGGTCCCCTGAAGAGAAGTCATCTGAAGACATGTTCACTGAACCAGAATACTGATGATCAGATAACCTGAGGGTCAGAGAGTGCAAGTGACCTGAGGGGGTCAGAATGTCTGAAGTCAGAAGAGCTAAACTCAGTAAGCCTGAGTGTTAGTATGCCTAATCAGACAAGGTCCACTGAAGAGAAGTCTGCTGAGTCAAGAATCCTGAGTCCAAGGAAGCCTGAGTTCGAGAAAGCTGAGGATAAGAATCCTGAAGATTATAGTCGTTAGATTCAGCTGACGTGGACCAATGAGAGGAAGACAACCAGCCTGAAAAAGCTACAAAAGCTACAGAATAGTATGGATTTGAATGTGACTCCATCCAACGGTAACATTCAAATACACACTATAAATACAAGTTCTTCATTCATTATTAAAAGTGTGAAATGCGTGAAAACACCATTGAGCTACAGAGCCAAATCATCTAGCATTTCCACCATAGAACACTGAGCAAGAAATACACACATATATTCAAGAGTGTTCTACCCTAGATCTAAACACAAATGTAATATCCTAAGCTTAGAGAGATTTTCCTATCCTTAGCATTGAGGCTAAACAAATGTAAGGGAAAATCTCACCCTAGTTGGACACCAAACAATCTTTACCCAAACCGAGTGTTAGGTTAAGTTTTGTTAAGCAAGGAATTTAAGTTAGTTGGACTAAGTTAAATTCTGGGTGTGAGTGAGAACTCATTAAACATCTAAGCAATCCCGCAAGGGAGGGTAGGCAATCCTGTGAGGGAGATAAGTCCCGATAGAGTGAGAACTCATTAAACATCTGTTGTATTGTGTTAGACTAACACATTAATCTAAGTCCAGTTGGTTAAGTTGGTGCCCTTGATGATAGGGAAGAGTGGATGTAGAAGTTGGACTCCGAACCACTATAAAATCGTGTGTTCTTTACTGCTTTATGTCTTACCTGCCATATGCATTTGGTTATAAGCAAAACACATTGGTTTAAAAGAGAAAAATTTAGAATCACGCTTCCCTCACCCCTGTTTTATATTCATTACATGATTTTTACGCATTTCATGGGTTTTTCACGGGACAAACATTGACTTTTCTTGAATTTATGGGATAATCTTGTATTCCAAGAATACATATTCCATAAAATTTTTCCAAGATAATTAAAAAAATCTTTTCTCTTTCCTCCTTAATTATTTTCGAAAATAATTGGAAAATTAGGCAACATTAATTTATTTTATTTAATCACCTTTTTCAGTTATTGGACTCTATTGGGCTACTTGAGGGCCTTTAGGAGAATTAAAATTGGACCTTCCAATGGACCTTGAATTATCAATATTGAACCACAATATTATTCAAGCCCATAAATATTAATTAATCCCACTACATAATTAATATTGCACTATGCATCTAAACCCATATTACTGTTAATATGGCTCCTGGTTATTATTTCTCGTGTTTAAGATAATCTAGTCCATTAATTAATTCAAGTCACTGAAGCGCTTCATATTAATTAATATCTTTTTCCTTGGATTAAGAACGACTCAGCATTATTATCCATATCGGAAACTAATTCCACTTCCAAGATTTAGTATGATAAAACTTCTGAGCCTCCCAAGGGGACAAATCAAGCAATCGTCATGCAACTAATAATATTGCCCAAGATATAAAGTATTGAATCACATTGATTCTCTACTCATCATAAGTCAAAACAATAGTTATTAATTCCACACGATCATATTTAAGGGACGGGGATTAAGAAATAACGAACCACTGATGTCTAATTCTTCTATATTCAGCACTGAAGAATTTGTCCTCTTGTAGGTCCTATTTAGCGCATCATAATGCACTAGTGCAATCTCTTGGTCAAGACAAGTCAATCTGAGCCTTACAATTCAACCTTTCATGATGGATTTGTTCATTTCCATCTGGGTTGTGAATTATGTACTTTGTTACAAGGAACTGTTAATTTAATCTTCTGTGATATGATATCATTAAATTAACTACAATGTCACGTACTATTTATTGAACAGATATGCAGTAAATATATGTAACATTCAATCATATTTAAAGCATTAGTGATAAATAATTTGTTTCAGCAATTAAGACAGAAATTCAGTTTGGTTATACAAAATAAAAACATACTTTTCAGTATAACCCCAACAAAACGATGAAGAATATCTTGACTGTGTGGATGAGATCATCCTCATGGGAAAACCCATGGGGGATGAGCTTCAGTTGCAGGTCGTGCTCAGTGGACTCAAGCTGGTTTCTCCCATGTTTCGGCACATGATCAAAAACCTCCTCGACACTTTAATAAAAAATATTAAATGAACCACCATATTTTGAATACGTGTGTTAAAATATCCAGTAGTGCTGATGCTGCCACCGATGTTAAAACATTGGTTACACCATCAGTATTCGTCCTTTCTTCTTAACCACTAACATTTATGTGTTCAATGTTGTCTTTAATGTTGTTGACTATAGGTTGACGATCTAGGTTATTCTGCAAGATTCCAGAAGGTTTCACAAGCTTTAAGAATCGAGTAGAAGAGACTAGATCATGCGGCTGTTTTCAGAACTTGAAGAACCCACTAAGGGGCGGTTACAAAGATCATGGGTTAGTGGATGGAAGAGTTTCTAGATCCTTCAAAGAGGCTCTAGTAAAGCATACACGAAGTCTATAAATAGAAGACATCGAAGTGCTTATCAATTGCCGTGTATTGTTTATTCGAAGCAATAATCAAGTATCAACTGTTGAGTGTTTAGTGCATCCAGAGTGATAGGGTCGTTGTTGTGAAGTATTTAGCCACAACAAGTAATTGTAGGGTTTACAATACTTCAAGTGGTGATGGATTTATTTTATGTGGAATGGTAGTCTCGGTGAAGATAGTTTCATACACATAGAACAGTCACCTTTGCTCGTGTAGAAATACACTTAGTCTTTAGATCATATGCTTGATCTTGTTTCAAGAGAATTCGATCTGTGAACCTCTTTGTACTCATTATTTTGTTAAATAGTGATTTCGGTCATAAGACATCACAATCTATATTGATATAGATTGTGCAAAGTCTTATTAAACAATTCGTGTGATATGTTTCTGAGTCTTCCGCTATTACTGTCTCTATTTTACTATTGTTACTTTGAGTGTTACAACAATCAGTGTAACATCAGTTTGTTTTACTTAAACAAAACCCCGTTTCAAACACTTTCAGTTGTCACCAAAGCCAAAACTTAATTTTACTAAGTTAGATCCTGTGTCAAGTGTGTTTTTTTTTATTATGACGATGAATATCCTCTTAGTCTACAAAGTTTGAGACCACCAATTCTTGATGGTACAAACTATGCTTATTGGAAACCTAAGATGAGGATGTACATCAAGTCAATTGATGAACGTGCTTGGAGAATTATACTTTCAGGATGGATGCCTCCTAAGAATGCTGCAGATGAAGAAGGATAAGTTACAGTCAAACGCGAACTGGATTAGACTAATGATGAAAGTACAATTGCTAGCTACAATTCTAAAGCTTTGAATGCAATATTCACATCAGTTGATATGACTATGTTCAAGATCATATCAACATGTGTTTCTGCAAAAGAATCTTGGGATAGGTTGCAAGAGCACAATGAAGGTTCGGATAGTGTTCTAAGGTCCAGACTTCGAATCCTTGGGACAAAGTTCGAGAACTTGAAGATGAAGGAGGATGAAACAATCTCTTCTTACAATGAACGGGTCACTGAAATTACAAATGAAGCTCAATCTCTTGGAGATCCAATTTCCAATGTGAGATTGGTTCATAAGATTTTGCGTACTGTACCTAAGCTCTTCGATGCAAAAAATTGTGCAATTGAAGAGGCAAGGGATACAGATACACTAAGTCAAAATGAACTAATCAGTATCCTATGAGCGTATGAGATTAATAAAATTGACAAGGATGAAAAAGTTGATGCAAAGAAAATGGTGGTGTTCAAAGGTGAAACATCTTCAAAAGTTGTACAAAAGCCGATTATGACTGAAGTTGATTCAGAGGATGATGTTGCTGATGTATGTTCCAACCCCGAAGAGTACATTGCTTTAATGACAAGACAATTCAAATCTCTTATGAAGAGGAGGAATAGCAAGTTCAAAGCCAACATTCAATCAAAGATTCAGATCAACAACTCTCCACAAACATTTGAAAAGAAAGGTAATGCATTCCAACCAAGACAAATTGGTACTGGAATCAAAGGCAGGTATGACAAAATTTACCCTGAGTATAGAAATTATATTCAATTTAATGCATGTCATGGGTATGGTCATTATGTGAGTGAATGTGCTAATACCTTGCTTAAACTGAAATTGAACTTCAATGCTACTTTAAGTGATGAATCTGATGAAGAGCATAAAGAACAAAATGAAGAACGTACATTCTATACTAGAATAGACTATGACGATTCCTTAGATGATGATCTGGACTATTCTGATTCAGATGTTGAAACAGATGTTACCACATCTAGAGTAACATTAGATGAAGATTGTTTTGATAAAAATGTTAACTGTTTTAATGGGTTAATTGATGATAAAGGAACGTCTAATGTGAATAGTGAAACAGATTGTAAAGATTTGTTTGATAAATGGGAATCTCAAAATCATATTCTAAAGTCTATGACTAAGGAAAATGATGACTTGAGAGACTCACTAACCAAACTTGAAGTTATCTTAACAAGAAAGGATTTGGAAATTTCTAAACATAAGGAAGAATTGAAAAATTCAACTTTGTGTTTTAAGAAATATGCCAAAGGAACTGAAGTTTTAAAAGATGTTTTGATGATTGGTAAATCTAACACTACTGGTCTTGATTTTGAAACTACTTCTAAAAGCTTTAAACCTGTGAAATTTGTTAAAGTTTTAGACAAGATAAATTTTGAAACTCCAGTGGAAACAAAGGTTCACATCAAAAGAAGAAAAAGAAGTATGTATGTCACTATTGTTTTGATCATGGTCATATTCTTCCATTTTGTAATAAGATGAAAGAGGACATGAAGGTGTTACATACTAAAGTTTCTGAGTCACAATGTGCTAAATCTGAATGGGTCAGTAAACAAGATGTGACTTGTAATGTTGTGTATACATCTCTGAAAGCATGTGTGCCTGGTCTATGGTATTTTGATAGTGGTTATTCAAGGCACATGACTAGACAAGTGAATTTCCTGTCTAATTATGAAAATTTTGATGGTGTAAATGTCACTTATGGTGGTGGTTCTAAAGGAAAGATTGTTGGGAAATGTACTCTTAATGTTGAAGGTATCTAATGTCTTATATGTTGAAGGTTTTCTTGCTAATTTGATTAGTATATATAAGTCAACTATGTGATGACAATTTGCATGTCAAATTTGATATGAATTCTTGTTATGTTCTAAATAATGAAAATGAGTGTCTTATGACAGGTAATAGGTCAATTGATAATTGTTATCATATTGGAACTAACAATGTTTGCAATTTTGCCAAAAATTCTGAGGAAGTTTTATGGCATCAAAAGCTTGGACATGTTAATTTTAGGAACATCCATAAACTGGTAAAAGTTGGGACTGTAAGAGGTTTGCCTAAGCTGAATATAGGAGAAACCATGATTTGTGGTTCATGCCAGAAAGGTAAATAGGTCCGAGTGTCACACAAGATGTTGTCACGTTGCTCGACAACACGGTGTTTTGAGCTACTACATATGGATCTTATGGGTCCTATGGAAACAGAAAGTCTTGGAGATAAAAGGTATTCATTGGTTGTGTTAGATGATTTCTCTAGATATACCTGGATTGAGTTTTTAAGAGAAAAATCTGAATTTTTTGCTGCTTTTAAGGTCTTGTATAAGAGATTTAAAACTGTATACAACTTGAAAGTGAGTAAGATTAGGTCATATCATGGTAGGAAATTTGAAAATAGCTTATTTTCTAATTTCTGTGAAAAGAATAGTATAATGCAGGAATTTTCTTCTCCTAAAACTCCACAACAAAATGCAATAGCTGAAATGAAGAATAGAACTCTTCAAGAAATGGCTAGGGTAATGTTACAAGCTAAACATATTTCTAAAAGGTTTTGGACTAAAGCATTAAACACAACATGCCATATTATTAACAGAGTTTTTATGAGGCCACAAAGTTCAAAAACTGCTTATGAGATTCTGAACAATAAGAAACCAAATCTGAAATACTTTCATGTGTTTGGTTGTGTGTGTTACATTCTGAATGATAGAGACCAACTTCGAAAGTTTGACTCTAAAAGTGACAAAGGTTTTTTCTTAGGTTCTAGAAATAGTAAATCCTATAGAATTTTCAAATATTAGGTTAAACATTGTTCAAGAATCTCTGAATATTGTTTTTGATGATACAACTAACATAGCAGGGAAAAGTGCTAAAGAAGATGTGTCTGAGCATGTTGATATTGATGATAGAACTGAAGTTTTGGAAATTCAAAGGATGTTACACCTAATGCCACGGCATCATGGACAACATTCTCTGAAAATTCAAAAATTGAAAGTTCAGAAGCAATACTCAATACACTCATGATATGGTACCTACTTCCAGAATCATGAAAAGCCATCCTTCAAACCAAATCATTGGTAATTCTTCTGTTGGTGTACAAACCAGAAGAAGGGTAAGCTCAAAAGATGTGGTAAGATTCGTTTGTATGTCTTCCATATGCAACATAGTTAATTCTGAATGTTATCATTCTATAATTGAGCCAAAATATATCAAAGAAGCCTTAAAAGATGAAAATTGGATAAATGCTATGCATGAAGAACTTAATCAGTTTGAAAGGAATGATGTTTGGACACTAGTTCCAAGACCTAGTAATACTAATGTCATTGGAACCAAGTTGATTTTTAAGAACAAAACTGATGAGTCTGGAAACATAGTAAGGAATAAGGCTAGATTGGTTACCCAAGGATACACTCAAGTTGAGGGTATTGCTTTTGATGAAACATTTACACCCATAGCTAGGATTGAATCTATTATATTATTGTTAACTATTGTATGTATTATCAATATCAAATTGTATCAAATGAATGTAAATGGTGCTTTTTTTAATGGTATACTTGTTGAAGAAGCTTATGTTGAACAACCCTTAGGATTTGAAGATCCTCACTATCCTGATCATGTTTATAAGCTTAAGAGAACATTGTATGGCTTGAAACAAGCTCCTAGAGCTTGGTATGGCTGATTGATTGACTTTCTTTTGCAGTTTGGTTTTGTTAGAGGTGAAGCAGACAAGACTTTATTCATTAAAAAAGTTGATGAAGAGTTGATGATTGCACAAATTTATGTTGATGACATAGTGTTTGGAGCAACATCAGACAAGATGCTGAATGAATTTGTTGAGGCAGTGTCATCTACATTTGAGATGAGCATGATTGGAGACTTGAATTACTTTATAGGTCTGCAGATCAAGCAAAAGGATGATGGAGTCTTTATTTGCCAAAGCAAATATCCAAAGAACCTGGTTAAGAGATTTGATCTTGATAATTCGAAGCATATGAAAACACCTATAGGATTATCTCAGAAGTTGAGCAACGACAGTGCTGCTCAAGATGTTGATCACACACTATACAGATCCATGATAGGTAGACTTCTTTATCTAACCTCTAGTAGACCTGGCATTATGTATAGTGTTTGTGTTTGTGCTAGGTACCAAGCTAATCCAAAGGAATCTCACATGAATGTTGTGAAGAGGATTACCAGATATGTTGCTGGGACAACAGACCTTGGTATTTGGTATACAAAGGACACAAGTAGTATACTGACTGAGTATAGTGATGTTGATTGGGCAGGAGACATTGATGATAGGAAAAGCACAAGTGGTGGATGTTTTTACATGGGTAACAATTTGATTTCCTGGCATACTAAGAAAGAAAATTGTGTTTCACAATCTACAGCAGAATCTGAATACATTATTGCTGGTAGTTGTTGTTTACAACTTTTGTGGTTGAAAAAGATGTTTGATGACTATGGACTTGAGAATGATATTCTGACAGTGTTTTGTGATAATACCAGTGGTATTAACATTTCTAAAAACCCAGTACAACATTCTCTCACTAAGCACATACGTATAAAACATAATTTCATAAGAGACCTTGTAGAAAAAGAAATTGTGAAGTTGGAGTATGTTCCCACTGATAATCAACTTGCTAATATTTTTACTAAAGCCCTTGATCATGAAAGGTTTTCCTTTCTGAGAAAATCTCTTGGTTTGTGTACTATCTGAGTTATGTAGGGTGGATGTTGTAACAAATGTGTCAACATTTGAAGCAACACCAGGTTTGATTTTTGTAACACTTGATTGGTTTGATCGATTCTCACTGATTAAATGAGATTTTGGGTAAAATTCTTATTGAGTCTAGTCATTGTGATTTTCTAGACACACACTTCTTAAACGCACAAAAGAAAATAAAAAAAATACACACATTGGATGAATTGTTCACTGAGTAACTATGGAGCACGGAGTTCGCTACTACGATATCTTCTTTTCAAAAGGTGAACAATATATCATCAATTTGCTCATAATACACTGAGTAACTATGGGGCACGGAGTTCACTACTACGATGTTCTCTTTTCAAAAGGTGGATCAATAAGAGTTAAGTGTATGAAAAGAAAAGATAAAAAGTGCAACATTGACTGATAAATTCAAGCAAAATGAATGTTGAAGTGTGTGTGTGTCTTTCTTGATTGCAGCATTGACATGATTTGACTGATTGTACTTGGATAATTATTTAATTGTGACTATTGGATTAAATTGATAATTTAATACAAAAATTGGCCACACTTTATTTAATTTCAGGTATTGCATTGTTTTTTTTTTCGGGCATTTTATTTTCTGTAAAAAAGATAGAACACGTTTTGGATATTGGAAGTAGAGGGAGTGATGATTTCATCACATTGCACCCCATGATCTCCATATCTAGAACATTCACATTGTGGGATCATGGCTTGAAAACTTCCTGATTTCGATTTCTATTTAAGGATTGAATGGGTGTTCCATTTTGTACTTAAAACTTAATTTGAGTATGTGCGTACAAAAGTTTGAAGAGTTTAAAGGTATTTCTGGTTTTTATCATAAAGTAATAGTTGGAATTAATTTTTTAATTCTATTTTGTCACTAACAATTTTGATATATATAGCAAATGGCTGGAAACCAAAACACTCACCCAAACGTGCCTTCAAACCCCTCCTCACCAAACCCTGAAATCGTGAACCCGCTTGATCTTCTTGCATCAATGGCGACTTCGATCGATTCACCCAATGCCACACCTACTACTGAATCATCCAACCCAACACTCCAGGATACTCTGAACCCAGAACCAATTTCGGTTACATTCACTGAAATCGAGCACTTGCTGAATGTGAGCGAGGTGATCATTTTGCTCCAGCGCGTTGATCCTCCAGCGACGGATCACTTTTGGAGAATTCAAGGCGAACATTCTACCATTCTCGAATGTCTCATCCTCAAACCCTCCTCAAGGTGTTTTTCCAGATAATTTCATTATCGGGGCCGAAAGTTCAAAATCCTCTAAAAATGTCAAGCCCGCGCAACCCGGTACTTAAGCAGATGTTGAGATGGAAGATACTTCCATGGGGGAGCCCGTCGAGTGGAGCACGGTTGACAAAACTGCTGCTGGTACTTCCTCCAAGAAGCCGAAGATGAAGAGGAGCCCTGTGAAACCCTAGAACCGCAATGCACCAAGGGTTGATTACTCTGAAACAAAAAGGGGCAAGACTTCTGATTTGGGTTAAGCCTCAAGGCCAATTGTTGTGTCTGATTCATCTGAATCGGAGAAGAGTTCGAAAGAAGCTGAGGAGAGTGAGAAATCTGTTGAGAAATCGATTGTTGAGGAAAGTGAACCGAGTGAAGCATCTGAGCCTGTGGCTGATGATGATGATGATGGAACTGCTAATATCCATGTTGATTCAGAAAGCTCTGATGAAGTTATACCCATTATTGAGTTACTAGCAAGGAATGAGAGAATAACAAAATTAAAAAATGATCCTAAAGCTGCTACAAATGCTAGAGCTGAGTATAGAACAAAAAGAAGGCATGAGCCTGTTGCTGACTCTGATGTTGATGAAGATGTTGCACAAGGTGCTGCAACACCATCAGGAGAACCAGATTACTCTGATGATCCTGATGAATTAGACTCAAGTAGTTCAGGATCAGATTGTTGAGCTGAATGTGATGAAAAACTTATGGGAGAGATTACTAGCACCTGAGGTTCCATCTGAAGTTCTTATTGATGAAGTTGTTCTTGATGTTGCTCCGTTTGCTGTGTATGAAGAGAATGAGCCAGATCCTCCGGTTGGACAAGATGATGGACAAGAAGATGATGAAGAACCAGTGCATGAGAATGATGAAGAAGCTGACATAAATGAACTTGTTGGAATTTAGAGGCACGTAAACACGTAAAACATGCACAGGGAATTAAATAGTTCACCAACAACGAACGTGTAATTGCATAATTGAAATACGGATAATCATAAGAAGAATCCTTACAGTGCTTCGTACACGGATTCCTCTGCCACGGTATCCACGTAACAATAATTCACCCACTCGCACCAATTTGCCAGCGTTGAATCCCGAGATGAATTTGCTAGGAAAATTCTAACTAGAGATTTTATGGAGAAATAAATTTATTGTGTTAATAATGAATTCCCAAGGACTCATATATATAGGGGAAGTCCAGCTTAAATCTTAAGCTATCTTTATTAGGAAATAAAATCTCTAATCTTGCAAATCAAATCTTATAGATTTGATTTCCCTATATATAAAATCAAACGGATTTGATTTCCATATATATCAAATCCTACAATAATATTCCATATATTATTATTGGGAATCATATTTAATTAAATAATAATAATAATTAATTCTAAATATAATTATTATTATTATATTCTCCATAAATTAACTATTAATATCTGTTGGTCCCGGTGCAAACGAGTCTTACACGTGTATGGGGGGGAATACACGTGTTCAGTGTTTTTAAACTTTTTCTTCTCGAGGTCACTTGGGTCGATGATCCCAAGATTAGGTTCGAGAAGCACGGATCGCTTCGAGTCAAAGTCTCTCGAGACAAAGATCCCGAAATCGCTTTTCATACCCTCGAGATAATCCCAACCGAGTCCTGAGTGTCAGAGATCCCGAGTTGCTTGGATCGGATAACTATCTTCTCGAACCTCGTAAGAGTAAGTTCGGTTTGGTAACTATCCGTTTTCTAGCTACTCGGATGTCTTGAATGGTTGGCCCTTTAGTTTATACTCGTTTTAAGCTTTCTTTGAAAACCTTCCCTTTATGAATTAGTGATTAAGTTTGTGATTTCGCTTATGCAACTTCAAAGGATTGATTCCAACTTAATATCGATTGAAAATATGCTTTCAAAATCAAGTCAATGCAACAGTTAAGCACAGATAAGGAAAGCAATAAACAACACAACAATTATAGTGGTTCAGAGACTCAAGCTCCTACATCCACTCTCTCTGATCCTCAGAGAAATTCACTAATCACTTCTGAGCTTTCTGACTACTTCGCGTAGTTTACTTACTCAACTCGGCCCTGAGTTTTCTGACTACCTCTGTAGTTTACTTACTCAAACACAAACAAGCTTTCAGACTACCCCTGTAGCTTACTAACTTCTCCTCTAGAGTTTTCTGACTACTCCGCGTAGTTTACTAACTCTTTACAACTCTTCTCACCAACAAACACACTCCAACTACCTTCTCAAGGGTTTGGGGTTTCTCGGTTGGTTTCCAACTAGGATGAGATATCCTTTACAATGAAGCACAATGCAAAGGTTTAGGATATCTCGACTAAGCTTTGGATAATTCTTATCAAACTAGGCTTAGTATAGTGAGCTCTCTTCAATATAGAAGCACTTGGGAAATTCTAGGTTTTTCGAGTGCTTTAACTTTTGCAAGAATAAGTTTGAGCTCTTGAGTTGCGTATAAATTTCCCGTAACCTTACAATGTAGAGGGTCACCAGTATTTATAGGCATACACCAAGGTCACTCTTGAAAACTATCCGTTGGAGAGATTGCTTCGTGAGTTTCCTCTTATGGTGTGTGAGAAACGGCTATATTTAGGGTTTGAAACTCCCTAACACATTTTAGGCAATAGCCTTTCATGTAGCCGGTCTTCACTTTTTGCAGTCTGGAACTTTTGTACATCTGACATCTTTTTTCAATGACACATCCTTTGTCGATTATTATGGTACGTCTGTCGTCGTCTTCCTCTTTTTGACTTTTGTCTCCAGTTAAAGGTAGACACCTTTCAACGGCTCTTTTGGTTACAAACTCTGAGTTTGATATAACCTTAACAACACTTCTGACTTAGTTCCTTTTGTCTGCATTTGAATGTCTTGGCAAATATCTATTTTCTTAAGGAATCGCGATCTTCTCAGTATTGCATCCTTCAGATAGATATATTCAGTGCCTCGGAACATTGAGTTCATCTTGAGCATTCAAGATATTCTTGAGTCTTCGATAATTACTCTGCGCTTCAAGATTCTTGATCTTCAATCTTGATCTTGATCTTGCGTCTTGAGTCTTCGAGTCTTGAGGTCTTCAGAGTCTTGAGACATCTTGAGTCTTCGAGTCTTCGAGACATATCGACCGACATTGAATCTTCATCTTTGAGTCTTGATTCCTCAAGATCCCTCTTGAGTCTTCAAATATCTCGATTTCTGCTCGAGTCTTGAAACCTTCAGTTTTCATCTTTTGAACTTCGGTTTCTTCTTCGAAACATCTTGAGTTCTTCGAGTCTTGAAACCTATTCTGAACTATATCTGCTGACTATACATTTTGCAGATAACATCCTGAATACTCTAAAACTGAATCCTGATTCAACTATCAAGATCATTCTGAACATGTCATACTCAGGGGTTTGGGATCTTAATCAAAATCATATATCTTTTATTAAATTCATCTCCCAACAATTTCCCCCTTTTTGATGATGCCAAAACCTATCTTGTTACAAACATATAACCTATACTCAGGTTTCAGTTTATCCTATTACAAGATTGGTTGTCTCCCAACAATTTTCTAAATCAGAGAAAACTCCCAACAATTTAAATCATTCAGTAATTTCTTCAGTAATGAATCTCTTTAAGTAGTTCATTACCAAATACTTAAACAATTTCCCATATTCAGACAATTTCTCCCTTATCAACATACAATCAGTTCAGAGACATTCATTCAGCATATCAAAATAAAAGACATGTAAATAAGATAATGAGATATTATCTTTTGAGCATAATGATAAATCTTCATTGATGATGAGTATACCATTACAGATTACAATGAGTTTATCAACAAAATCAAAAAGACAAAAATTTAAAGATTACAGAATCTTCTGAGTCTTCAGTCTTCAGTCTTCAGATTTGGCTCTTCAGTCTTCTGCTCTTCAGTTTGCTTCATTCTCAACTTCATCAGCGGGCACCTCCAGGTCGAACATTCCGAAAAATCTCTTCTTCAGCTCATTTCTCTCCTTAATGATATCCGGACTGTTTCCTGTTAGACCCAACTGACCAGCATACTGAGCAATTTCTTGAGTAATGGCCTTCTCATTTACCAAGCCATTACCAAGTCTTGGAGGAGGATAGGAATATGGACCAGGGGATACTATCTGTACCTCTCCTTCATCCGCAAGGTTAATCCAGCTCTGTAGATACTTTGGATAGAAGGTTAGGAGATATTCAATGAATGTTTCATTCTGATCTGAGCTTTCCCCTCTCCATTCCCTGAGAACATCATAATTGAACCAGAAGGTTCTCTTGACCTCTTCCCACATATCGTTGAGTTTGATAGACATCCATTTATCAACGTGGGGCCACTTCAGTGCTTTTGATGTCCCTTTCCTCTTGCTCGCTGAACTTCTTCCGAATTCACTCCTTCGCTTCTGCTCTTCGTCTATCTTCTTTCTGATCACAGACGCTCCTGAGACCGAAGCAGCAGCTTTCTTAGCTTGTTCTATTTGGAGTGTCTTCAGAGCATCTCTTGTGTTGAAGACTTTCTTTTGAGGTTGAGACTCAGATTCTTCAACATCTACATCATCCAGAATCAGTTTTCTCTGGATTGGCTTAGAAGCCTTCGCACGCTTGCTTACAGGTTGAACAACGCCCAAGGCTTTTCTCTTTATAGGCAAATCAGCAGCAGCTTGGCTTGTTCCAACCTTTGCTCTAGCACTCAGTTTCTCTCTTGCAACATCAAGCATGGTTTGCTCAGAAACTCGAGTGTAGATAGGCTTCTCCACCGAAATAACTTCAATTTCTCGAGTAACCGACTTCTCTTAAGGCTTTGGCTAGGTTATACATTTCAAAGATCTTTCTCGAGCCTTTTTTCTCCAAAGTACGTGCCATGAACTTCCTGAGGTCTTCACCTTCCTTTTCCCCTTGGCACCGTAATTTGGAAGAAGTCTGAGAGTGTTGTGTCCATGTGATATTGCTCTTTGCTCACACAAATAACTTCTCCTCGCTATCTCGATCTTGTTAGTCTTCCAAATTTCCTTAGATGGTTCTTGGCCATAGAAAATTCTTCAGATAAATGGGCAAACTGGCCAGAGAGTGCTTCTTTGAACATCTCTATCATATTGGTCATGAGCATTGAGCTCATTTCCTCAACAACAGATTTTATCATCACTTCATTCCTCTCTGCCAATTTCACATCTAGAAATGCAATTTGACTCTGGTGCTTCGTTTTATTTCAAAGATCGAGCTCATCCTTGACTCCCTCCAAAATTTCATTCAACTTATCTTCCATGGAGGTCATCTCGAGGTCGAGTGTTTTGGATTAGCACCAACCAAGAGTGACTAAGACCTTCCATCTTCTCGAGCTTGATTGACCAATGTTTCTTCCATCCCCGAGCAATCTTGATCATCATTGGCTCAACCTTCTCAAGTTTCTCCATCAAGGGAGTGAGATCAATCTCAGAACCTTCTCGCACCTTCTGTCTTTGTTTGATCATCCCGAAGCTTCACTTTTCATCCCGAGCTCCAGTCTCCAATCGAGCCTCGATCACATTTTATCGAACAATTCAAAATTAAAGATAGAACCTTCAGTAACCTTGGCATAATTGTTAATAGTGCCAAAAGGTACCTGAAGAGTGCTAGCTTCAGTCTGAGGTTGACCAATTTCAGGTTGATCAGCAACAGAAGTCTCCTTTTCCATCTGAGACCGATCCTCGGCGTCTCCCCTTGGGGTCCCCATCTCCATCTTGAGATTTGTCTCCGCTGCTTGGGGCACCAACTTCAGAAGCTTTTCTCTCAGCTAACTTCCTCTGAACCAGCTCATCAAAATCGGAGTTTTTCATCCTGAGCTTTGTCCTTCTGAACCCTGAGAAGTCGATCGAAGGTCAAGTTTCCTCATTCCACCGTCTTCCCCTCCGAAAGCAAAGAATATCAAGCATCTCGGGAAGAGTCCGATTGAGGATAAACACGCTTGTCCTTAATCTGAAGAAAACATCTTGCAGATCAGGGTATGAGCTGAGCTCAGGGTAGCGGTCAAGAATGAATTGTTCCCCCTTGCTCCTCCACTCGCCTTCTTCAGCCTCGCCCTTCTTCCATCTCGGGCTCTCGGGTTCGGTTGAAGCTGTTTGAGGATCAAGAAGTAGATCACTCAGAGCTCATCAAGAATATTTTGCTCCCGAGTCTCAAAGACCTCTGAAGGTTGTGGCAACAGTCCTCAACAGATCTCGAGTGGGTTCTCGAGGCTCGAGTGGCGTATCCTCAGATTGACTCGAGTTGGCTCTTCTCTTTGCCTTAGCCAAGACTTCTTTTGGAAGGAATCTCTGAGGCCTGAGTTCCTTTGAAAATTTCCTGAGAAATTTTATCTGAACTTAGAGATGTCTCAAGCACCTCAGAGAAGACCTGCTCCTCACTCTGTTCTTGTGCCTTTGAGATAACCTGAGCCAAAACTTGCAATGGCAAACTCGAAAGCGGTTTGGCCCTCGGGTTGAATCTCCTCGAATCATCCTTATCTTCATCGGTGAGAACCACCAATCTTCTGCGCTTTGGGGCAAGGTTCTTCTGCTTCATTATTTTTGCACCTTGCTCCATCTTTGCCTCCAACAAAACCTTCCCCCTGGTTTGTTGAGTCTCTTTTTCAGCCGTAACCGGTGATTCTACCTTCTTTTCTCTCTTCCCCGATGGCCTGCTTCTTTTGGCAAAGAATGGGCTTAAAGAGAATTTGGACTTAGGAATGAGGTCGAATTGGCGAAGATATCCTCCTCCTCTCGCACATTTCCAAAATATAAGCAATTTTGGTGGCATGGTGGATCTTGCCTTATATTGAGATCGCCCACAACCTTCTTCAAAACTTTAGTTCTGCTTTCACTCACCGTCTCAATAAAAAAATTTCAGCCAGTTGAAGTCGGTGGTGGGTGAGGCCTCGATTGCCGCCATCAATCTGAGCTTCGGGGTACTGATCTGCTCAAAACTCCCCGCAAGACTCATGATGCTCTTGCTCACAATATCCATCAACACACAATATTGTGGCTTTAAGTGCCTTTTATGCAATGTCGCCTCAAATTTAACAGATTCTCAAAAATCCTATCTAATTACTCCTCTCTCTACCCCACATATACATCGCAGGATCCTCTCCTCTATCACAGAGCTCAAAAACATCATTCAGATTTTTCGGAACTATATACAGATCCCTCTCAAAATCGATGTATTTGGATGACTGCTCTAAATGTGATACAGTAATCTTAGAATGCATACAGTCCTCTTCATCTATCTTCAAGTTATAGATGAATTGACACCTCTTTCGCAAACTCCCGTCCGCAGTGTCGACTTGCGACTAGATGGGTGAGTTTAGCCATTCGAATCATGTGCAGAGCCTCCTCTTCTGGCTTTGAGTTGGTTGTGCTTTCGAGTGAGACAACGAACTCGTACCAAGGCTTGTTGGTTTTGGCTAATCGCTCGAACAAGGTTGGGGCCATTTTAGAGAATGATTGAAGAAATGAAGATTTTAGGGTTTGGGAATTTCTGGGCAAAGGGGATTTATTTGCAGAGGATTTGGGAACGAAGGGTTTGATAAAATTTTGGCTTGAATGGCTTATTGGGGTATAAATAGCTTCGAGATCGTGGGGAATCACGTTGGTTAGGTGAAAAACAACGGTTGAGATTAATCTTCGATTAATCGGGTATACGAACCGACGATCTCCGAAAAGTAAGCCGCCAAAACATCCTCATTGGTCATTAATGTAACAGAGCATTAAATGACTGTTGACCTTCTTCGGAATTTAAAACGATCCCGCCCAAAAACATTCCTCAGGTGTTTTGTATTTATTGCGAATGATTACTGAGTTTTACTTAAGCAATAAATGATGTATGAGTAATTACTTCTTCGGACTAATTTTCCTCTATCAGTCTTTTATCGAGTCTTCGACCTTGATAAAATGTCAAGATAATAATCGAAATCTTGAATGGGTTCCATGTATTCTTTCGAAGTCTCGACCTTCAAAGAAATCTGAGTTTCGAGACTCCGATTCAAGATTTCCATTTTATCCTGAGATTCTCAGTAGAATTCTGAGAAAACTTCATGCATCTGAAAATCTTCAATTTTTCAGATTTTACTCTATGCACCTGGTTCTAACATCCCTAATTCAACTGAAAGTTCCTGAAATCTTGATTCCGCCAAAGGTTTAGTCAAGATATCAGCTCTCTGCTATTCAGTATGAATTTTCTCCATCCTTATGTCCTTCTTCTCGACATGATCTCTGATGAAGTGATGTCTGATATCCACATGCTTGCATCTGGTGTGCAATACCGGATTTTGTGAAATAGCAATGGCACTATTATTGTCACAAAATATTGGTACTTCATTGGCTACAACTTTATAATCCCTTAATTGTTGTCTGAGCCAAAGAATCTGAAAGCACAGGCGGCTTCTCGCAACCATGTATTCACCAAGAGTACTTGTTGCTCCGAGGTCTATTTCTTCTTCGAAACCAAGATATCGACTTACTTCCTAGAAATTGACAAGTTCCCGAAGTGGACTTCCTCACAATTCTCGAACCTCCATAATCGATCCGAGTAACCGGTTAATTCAAGGTTATCATCACCGATACCATAATCCTCTATTCATTGTGCCTTTAAGATACTTCAAGATCTTTTTGGCGACCTCCATGTGACTAAATTTAGGATTAGCTTGGTATCTTGCACATATCCCAACAAAGAAATGTTATATCCGCCTACTTGTCAGAAGATAGAGCAATGATCCAATGATTCCTCTATAATCGGTATGGCTTACTGATTTGCCTTCAGAATCAGGATCCATCTTGTAGTTAGTATTCATGGGAATCCTAACTGCATTGCAATTCTGTACACCATATTTGGCAATCAGATCTCTGGTGTACTTTGCCTGGTTGATGAATATTCCTTCCTTTGATTGTTTCACTTGAAGACCTAGAAAGAAATTCATCTCTCCCATCATTGACATCTCAAACTTGCCTTTCATCGATGTTGAAAACTTTTCACACAAAATGATGGTTTGAGATCCAAAATGATGTCATCAACATATATCCGAACTAGTAAGATATCTTCCCCATCCTCTATCCTCGAACGAGTTCTATCAACAGCCTTTTGACAAAACCATGGTCAAGAAGAAACCGAGAAAGAGTATCATACCATGCTCCGGGTGCTTGTTTGAGACCATACTGAGCTTTTCCGAGCACTCAGAAACTTGGTCATTCTGCTTTGAAACCGGAGGTTGTTCCACATAAACCTCTTCTTTAAGCACACCGCTCGAAATGCACTTTTCACATCCATCCGATAGATCTGTGAACTTCATGTGGGCAGCATATGCAAGAAACAATCGATGGCTTCTAGTCTTTGCAACAGTGCAAAGGTTTCATCATAATCCAAGCCTTCTTCTTGGGAATAACCTTGTGCAACTAACCTTTGCTTTGTTTCTTACAATGTTGTTGTTTTCATCTCTTTTATTCTTGAAAACCCATTTGGTTCCAATGACATTGTGCCTTTTCAGTCTATCTACCAGCTCCCATACTTCGTTCCTTGAGAATTGATTAAGCTTTCATCTTGCATAGCAAAGAATCCAATGAGAATCTTGTAGAGTTTCACCAATCTCAAAAGATGGGTTCTTTCTCCTCGATAGGAAGCAAAGGAATAGTGCATTCTCACCATGGAACCTTCTTGTTTTAACACCTTCAGTTAGATCACCCATAATCTGACTTGTCGGATGACTATCTAACCATTTCCTTCTTGATGTTCCCCCTTCAATAGTATCCTCAACATTTGAAATGTTAGGTTCGATTAAATCAAGAACTCGAGGAACAACAGAAAGGAGAAAGGGAATCATCTTCCTCGGGAAATTCTATTCAGAACATTGTCAGAGACATTTGTTCCCCTTTGGTTGATAGATTCAGAATTTGCCTCAGCTGTGACCACATCTTCATTGGCATCACATACCTGAGTCTGAACTGGTGTTTGTTCAGATTGGTCACCTTTGGAGTGTTGGTTTTCCTGAGTCTCACCATCCTGATTTCCATCCCGAACTTTTTATTCGAGTCTCGAGTCACCCAATCATAGATAGTGACTGACTTCTTCTTTTCAGGTTCAGTGGATGATTTATCTTTTTGTTTCAGGCTTAATCTGGTGATCCTCTTAGTCAGTTCATCTGCATCATGTTCCTGTTTCTTCTGAACACAAATAGATTCATCAAAAACAACATGAGGTGTTTCCTCCACAATAAGAGTCCTACATTTGTAAACTCGAAAAGCTTTATCGACTTCGAATATCCTAAGAATATTCCTTCATCGCCTTTTACTATCAAATGTTTTCAACCGATCTTTACCATTATTGTGTATGAAACACTTGCAACCAAACACACGAAAAGAAAGAAACAAGAGGCTTCCTTTCATTCCAAAGCTCATAGGGTGTTTTGCCTTGAATCTTGGTCGTCAAGATGGATCTATTCTCGAGAGTAGTATGCGGTGTTGACAACTTCAAATAAAATCTTTTAGGAATATCGCCTTTCACTATCATTGTCCTTGCGGCTTCTTTTTTCGTAGTCATGTTCCTTCTTTCAAAGAACACCATTTTGTTGAGGGGTCCTTGCAAAATTTATGTTTCATGTGAAATTCCATTTGTCTTTGCACAATAATCGATATGATATGATTTATAAACTTCGATTCCTTTGTCGATCTCGATTTTGACAACATTCGATTTTTCTCAATATTTGAGCCTTTTCAAGAATCTCCGCAAACTTTTATCTCGAGTCTCTTTCTTCTTGAGTAAGAATATGACCCAAGTATATCTTGAGTAGTCATCAACTACTACCAATGTGTATTTCTGCCATTAGTGCTTCTTGGTGTTATAGGACCAAAAAGATCCATATCACGATGGAATCAAGTATTCTTTCAGTAGAAACCTCAACTTTGCTTTTAAATGATGCTCTTATTTGTTTTCCTTTCTTGCACGCATCACAAATATGTTCCTTACTGAACACTTCATTAGGCAACCCTCTCACAAGAGCTAATCTTGCAAGCTTGTTCAGGGTTTTGAAATTTAGGTGGTTCATTCTTTTATGCCATAACCAACTGGTATCTGTGGAACTTTTAGCAACTAAACATGTATCTTTAGGAGTTGAACTCCAATCAGCAAGATACACATTCCCTTTTCTTGTACCAGTCAGTAATACTTTCTGTGATGTATCATCTTTCACAAAACATAAGTTCTTAGAGAACTCAACATTAAAACCCTTATCACGGAATTGGTTAATTGAAAGCAAGTTATGCTTCAATCTAGATACATATGAAACACCATGGATATGAACTGAATCGATTTCCAAAGTTCCATATCCTTCAGTCTGTCCCTTGGAGTTATCTCCAAAAGTGATATGTGGGCCTCTTTGTTCAACATAGTCACTGAGTATCTTCTTGTATCCTGTCATATGTCTTGAACATCCACTGTCAAGATACCATATATCAAAAGCTTTTTCATCTCTCTTTCATCGATTGCCATGGGATCTTTAGTCGATTCAAGGCCCTTGTTTTTCTCCCTGAAAAAGCAGATCAATTCTTAGGTACCCAGTTTGTGTAGGGTCCTACAAGGTTAGATGTACCTTTCGGAATCCAAATCTGCATCACTTTAGAGTGGCTAATTTGTCTTCCATAAACATCAACATATACATCCACTACTCTGGGTGCCTTAGCAGTTTTCTGTATATGTGTGCTAACTTTAGCATGAACATGGGCTTTTGAATTCTTCTTTGGTTCAGGCCTTCTGTTCAGATGCTTAGACTTTTGTGCAGCCGGTTTAAATCTTTGATGACTCGGGTTCAGGTAACCTTTACCCTTAGGCAAGTGGGGTTCGTGTTACTGTCTTTGAATCTGGTCTTTTCAAGATAATCGAGGACTTGGTCTCTTCAGTTGAGAATGTCTCTGTTGAGTGTTTCTCATCCGAGGATTCCTCCGATGGTTCGATGTGGGAGCCTTTCGGTTTGCATTCTTATCCCGAGGCTTTGAAGTACTTGCCTGAAACTTTCCAACTGACTGCTCAGGTTTTCTAGCCTTCATCTGAGGTTTGGGCTTTCTAACCTGATCATTCAGTTTTACTGAGACCATAGGTCCTTTTCCCTTGTCTACAACCTTGGGCATTACTTCAGTTTGAAGTGTAGGTGCCACTGGTTTTACAAAGATTGTCTTTTTGCTACTTGATGCAAAGATTCGAGATGACCTTGTGAGGTTCCCCGAATGTATCCCAATCCAGTTTTATAGTGGCAGATCTCTGATAACTCTGAATTTCATCTATTACATTAGATGCTTTATTCAATAGAGTTAACTTCTTCTGTGCTTCTCAGAGAGGTCATTGAACTTAGTTCTGATCAGCTGAATCTCTTCAGTGGATTTCTCTAGCTTTTCAGTTTGGGACATTATCAACTTCTCTTTCTCTGAGAGTTGTACTTTCAGAACATCCATTCATCAAGAGCTCCCATTAATTGAGAAGTGATTTCAAAGATTGCTAGAGTCTTTCCATTTTAGATTTTCAAATTTTCGGTTCCTTATTCTTCGCTCTTGAGTTCTATTTAGCGGTCCTTGTAAAATAAAGACGATCCTTCATCGATTCTCAAAAGAATCCATCAGGTCAAAATGATTGTTTTCAGTGGAACTTGAAAACTCTTGTGCTAGTGTAGGAGCAACAACAGAGAAAGAAGAGTTTACCTCCTCAATGGCCATCAGACAAATGTCATCACTTTCACTGTCTGAGAATATCTCATTTGAAGAGCTAGATCCCTCCTCAGAGTGTTCTTCTTCTGCAACCGTGGCCTTTTTGCTAGAGAACTTCTTGTCTCTTTTAGCTTGCCTTTCTCTTCTCTCCTTAGCACTCAACCGACAATCATCTTTGAAGTGACCTTTCTTCCGCAATTATAACATCTGTTGGTATCATCATCCTGATCACTTTCTTCTTTGGACTTGGAGTCCTTCTTTCTGGATGAAGATCCTTCAGCTTTCAGGTCCTTCTTCTTCTCAGTTGATCTGTCCTCAGGTTTCTTCTGGTACCTGTGGTTCCTGTAATAGCTTTTGTATTTTCCAAATCTACTATTAAGTCTGTCAAACCTCCTTGCCATCAGTGATAGCTTTTCCTCAAGCTCATCCTGATTTTTGGCATGGGGGTTCTCAGACTCTCTAGTTTTTTGAGTTTTATCTTTGGCTTTTAAAGCCACATTCTTACTAGATGATGAATCATCTTTCTTTGTCGACCTTTTTTTGGATTTCTTATCAATTACAAATTCATAGGCCTTCAAATTTCGAGAGAAGACTTGTTGGTATGGCATTGAATTAATGTTCTTGGTGTTTTCAATCACCACTGCATGAATATCCCATTTCTTAGAAAGACCTCTAAGAATTTTCAATGCAACTTCTCTTTGTGGATATTTCTTTCCAAGTGCATTTAGATCATTCATGATGCTAGTGAATCTGACTTCCAATTTGTCTATTGATTCACCATCATACATTTCAAAAACTATCAAACTTTCCAATTGCCAATTGAAAGTTTATTTTCTTTTATATGATCTCGTGCTCTGGCACATTCATGACTAGTGTATCCCAAATCTCTTTAGCAAGATATTACGGTGAGAGATCATTCCCATCACACCATCATCAATTGTCTTTGTATAGTGTGTCTTTTTGCAATGTAGTCTAGATTGACTAACTTTCTCTCTCAGAGTCACTGGGTCATCGACTTAGGAAATTCTCGCTCTAGGATCAATTCTCTCATCTTCTTTCCTCGAGATTCACCACAATGAATTGGAATGGTCCTTGAGAGACCACTCTCCACATACTCATGTTTGGAATACAGATGAGCCTGCATTCTCAGTCTACATAGATCATAGTTCTCCACTGAGAACATGGGAAGTTTTTTAGAAGACATTTTTATCTGATCTTTTGGAAAGAGAAAAATTCAGCAAATAAGATCAGTTCAGATAGACCACAAGTATTTTTGAAAATAAAACTCTGGTCAACACAGCAGGTGGTCAAGTTGAACCACTGCTCTGATACCACTTGTTGGTCCCGGTGCAAACGAGTCTTACACGTATGGGGGGGGAATACACGTGTTCACGTGTTTTTAAAAAATTTTTTCTTTGAGGTCAGCTTGGGTCGATAATCCTTAAGATTAGGTTCTTGAGAAGCACAGATCGCTCTGAGTCAAAGTCTCATCGAGACAAAGGATCCTGAGCTACTTTCAGATACCTCATATAATCCCAACTGAGTCCTGAGTGTCAGAGATCCTGAGTTGCTTGGATCAGATAACTATCTTACTGAACCCTCAGAAGAGTAAGTTCAGTTTGGTAACTATCTGTTCTAACTACTCAGATGTGCGGAATGGTTGGCCCTTTAGTTTATACTCGTTTTAAGCTTTGCTGAAAACCTTCCCTTTATGAATTAGTGATTAAGTTGTGATTTCAGTTATGCAACTTCAGTGGATTGATTCCAACTGAATATCAGTGAAAAGTATGCTTTCAAAATTAAGTCAATGCAACAATTAAGCACATATAAGGAAAGCAATAAACAACACATCAATTATAGTGGTTCAGAGACTCAAGCTCCTACATCCACTCTCTCTGATCCTCAGAGAAATTCACTAATCACTTCTGAGCTTTCTGACTACTTCGCGTAGTTTACTTACTCAACTCGGCCCTGAGTTTTCTAACTACCTCCGTAGTTTACTTACTCAAACACAAACAAGATTTCAGACTACCCCTGTAGCTTACTAACTTCTCCTCTAGAGTTTTCTGACTACTCCGCGTAGTTTACTAACTCTTTACAACTCTTCTCACCAACAAACACACTCCAACTACCTTCTCAAGGGTTTGGGGTTTCTCGGTTGGTTTCCAACTAGGATGAGACATCCTTTACAATGAAGCACAATGCAAAGGTTTAGGATATCTCGACTAAGCTTTGGATAATTCTTATCAAGCTAGACTTAGTATAGTGAGCTCTCTTCAATATAGAAGCACTTGGGAAATTCTAGGTTTTTCGAGTGCTTTAACTTTTGCAAGAATAAGTTTGAGCTCTTGAGTTGCGTATAAATTTCCCGTAACCTTACAATGTAGAGGGTCACCAATATTTATAGGCATACACCAAGGTCACTCTTGAAAACTATCCGTTGGAGAGATAGCTTCGTGAGTTTCCTCTTATGGTGTGTGAGAAACGGCTATATTTAGGGTTTGAAATTCCCTAACACGTTTTAGGCAATAGCCTTTCATGTAGCCGGTCTTCACTTTTTTCAGTCTGGAACTTTTGTACATCTGACATCTTTTTCAGCGACCTGTCACTGTCAGTGTCAGTATGGTACAGTGTCGTCTTCCTCTTTTTGACTTTTGTCTCCAGTTAAAGGTAGACACCTTTCAACGGCTCTTTTGGTTACAAACTCTGAGTTTGATATAACCTTAACAACACTTTTGACTTAGTTCATTTTGTCTACATTTGAATGTCTTGGCAAATATCTATTTTCTTAAGGAATCGCGATCTTCTCAGTATTGCATCCTTCAGATAGATATATTCAGTGCCTCGGAACATTCAGGTTCATACTGAGCATTCAGTATATTACTGAGTCTTCAGTAATTACTCTGCCTTCAGTATTCTTGATCTTCAATCTTCAGTCTTCAGTCTTGCGTCTTCAGAGTCTTCAGAGTCTTCAGGGTCTTCTGAGTCTTCAGGGTCTTCAGAGTCTTCAGAGTCTTCTGAGACATACTGACTGATACACTGAATCTTCATGCTGAGTCTTCAGTTCCTCAGTATCCTACTGAGTCTTCAGTATCTCAGTTTCACACTGAGTCTTCAGAACCTTCAGTTTCATACTGAAACTTCAGTTTCTTCAGAAACATACTGAGTTCTTCAGAGTCTTCAGAACCTATTCTGAACTATATCTGCTGACTATACATTTTGCAGATAACATCCTGAATACTCTAAAACTGAATCCTGACTCAACTATCAAGATCATTCTGAACATGTCATACTCAGGGGTTTTGGGATCTTAATCAAAATCATATATCTTTTATTAAATTCATCTCCCAACAATATCCAATATAATATTTAATCAACCAACTATAATCAGTAAACAACTGTTACTTGTTGTGTGACCCATAAGCCATCGTATATTGAGCGATTAGTCAAACTAACGGTCTTACTTGAACCCTAGACAATAAATCAGACGTTCTCAATATACGAGGTACGTTGCGAGGAATTCTGCAACTACCTGTAACATGTAGGCTATTGTGATATCTTCCCTTCATTCGCGAATACTCGATTAAGTCTTGAACATGATGAAGTGTCTATTCAAATAACTTAATCATATTATCTCTAATCACTAATTGATCACGTATGTCTCACTTGGCCACAAAGTCCAAGCTGAAATGCATCGGCCGATGACTTAGATCCAATTATGATGAGAAGATGAGTATTCTCTTTAAATCCACATTGAGGAATGAATCCTATTCTTGGCTCAACTACCACGCACATGCATTTCGTGATGAATCCAATCCAAGCCATATCTACCCATGGAAGGCTACAAGCGTCGGTCATGGTCGAAGTTCATCACTCCACACATGTTGTGAGTATTGACCTCAAGTCAAAGGAGTATCACATCGCTCCCACTAACCGAGAAACCCATAGACACATATTGTGGAATTACATCAAACGATTTCTCGGATGGGTATACCACTACCCTCTAAGGTATCCGTGCATCCATCATGAGATCTTACTAAGTGAGATCTTACTACACTCTCTAAGAGTATGATGCAGATCGCACACCAATCTCAAATGCATCATCAACATCCCATTCTTGATGATCCTTGATCGGGGTTATTTGAGAACCATGTTTAAGTCATCTGAGGTCTCACATCCTCAATGACAACATCGGTTCATGGGAACACATATAAGAATAAATGTAAACAATCAAACATAATATTCGAATAGGTGTATTGCCATACATTAATATTAAATGGATAATAATATTAAATCGAACTGAATATCATCGAGTATTATATCCTTTCAATAGATTGTCTCTAGGACACTAACACTAACAGAACTCATAGATGAGATCTATGGTGATCTCCCATGATGGCTGAATGGGAGAGTTTGATTTGAGATCATGAAGGTAGGGAGAGTTAAGAATAAGTTGAGGAGGAGCATGTGCAGGCCTTGATGATGTTGCAGTTGACATATTTCAGTTTGATCACCTCCTACTCTCTTTGTTTGTTCTTCTTTATTCATGTGATCTTATTTTTGTTTTGCAAGTTATTTACTAATATATGTTCATTTGGGTATGTAATTATTGAACAATAGTTGGTAGGTTTGCTTGTTTATGTTTACGAGTATTAGTGCTTACTCTGATATTCTGTTTTTTTAGTATTGATTATTAGTTTATTTTGATGATCATACTCTGATTATTTAGGTTAAGATATTTAGTTTCATTTCTTTGATATCCTTGGTTTCATTGCCCTGGTAGTCTTTACCTTGATGTTTTGGATAAGAGTAATTTGTGTAGATTGTTCAGTGTGATCTGTTCACATCTTCCTGACAGCTCTACTCTAGTCCTTGATTGATTGAAATATGTTCAAGTAACATAAGCTCTGGTTTGTCTGCAGGTATAAGGATTTCTACATGTTGTAATTTTACCATTTTCCCCTTTGCTCTAATAAGTTTTAACATGCTCCATAATGCTCTGATAAACTTTTCTGCAGATTGAAGTTTCTCAAACAAATAAAATTGTTTGATGATGATAATTTGATTCTTGATAGCTACACAATGGTTTGACACTTAGTAGTGCACCTGATATGATTATGAGCTCTATCATGCACAATACCTGATGTATTTGTTATTTCAAGTGTGTTGTAGCAGAAAGATCGAATGGGGGAGATTGATGATGCTGCCACCGATGTTACAACATTGGTTACAACATCAGTATTCGTACTTTCTTCTTAACCACTAACATTTATGTGTTCAATGTTGTCTTTGATGTTGTTGACTACATGTTGACGATCTAGGTTGTTCTGTAAGATTCCAGAAGGTTCCACAAGCTTCAAGAATCGAGTAGAAGAGACTAGATCATGCGGCTGTTTTAAGAACTTGAAGAACCCACTATGTGGCGGTTACAAAGATCATGGGTTAGTGGATGGAAGAGTTTCTAGATCCTTCAAGGAGGCTCTAGTAAAGCATACACGAAGTCTATAAATAGAAGACACCGAAGTGCTTATCAATTGTCGTGTATTGTTTATTCGAAGCAACAACCAAGTATCAACTGTTGAGTGTTTAGTGCATCCAGAGTGATAGGGTCGTTGTTGTGGAGTATTTAGCCACAACAAGTAATTGTAGGGTTACAATACTTCAAGTGGTGCTGGATTTATTTTATGTGGAATATTAGTCTCGATGAAGATAGTTTCATACACATAGAATATCCACCTTTGGTTGTGTAGAAATACACTTAGCCTTTAGATCATATGCTTGATCTTGTTTCAAGAGGATTCGATATGTGTTCCCTCTTTGTACTCATTATTTTGTTAAATAGGGATTTCGGCCATAAGGCATCACAATCTATATTGATATAGATTGTGCAAAGTCTTATTAAACAATTCGTGTGTTGTGTTTCTGAGTCTTCCGCTGTTATTGTCACTGTTTTACTATTGTTACTTTGAGTATTACAACATTCAGTGTAACATCAGTTTGTTTTACTTAAACACAACCACGGTTCACACACTTTTAAGTAGGATGAAGCACCAATGGAATACAAAAAGTAGAATAGGGGAATCGAACATGTGAATTGAGAATGTTATGTTAAAACTGTTGTGCCCGGTTTAATATTCCGGCCAACAAGTAAATTAAACAACGAATTGAGAATAGAAAACGATAAAGAACTCAGAAAATTTGTTGATCCAGTTCGTCTTTAAAGAGACTACGTCTGGGGGCAAACCAAGCCAGGAGTGTTTTTACTATCTTCTCCATTTTAACACTAAAGACTCGAACCCTTTTCTATGTGGCCATTGAGGCCTATTTATACAAGGATTTCCGCCTCTTGGTGGGAATTTACATAAGAAAAAACAATAAATGAAGCTTCAATCCCGCTGACCGAGAATTCCGCTTTGTCGAGTCAATGGTCGCTGTAGTTAATAAGCGACATTTGCGGACCGGGCTTCACGGGCAGATCTTGCGGCTTGTTGGGTGTTTTTTATAACTGATGGAATTTGCGACCTCACGTTCTCCGGCTTGCGGAGTCCTTATTCCGAGTCGCTCTTCCTGGTCGTCTGTAGCAACTTGCAATCCTTGCGATCTCCAGATATGTCGCCTACATACGTGTTAGGGCAGTGATTTTCTAATCTGGTTGTCAGGCCATCTGGTCTCTAAATTGGTCTTCTGATCATCTGGTCTTCAAGCCCCCTGATCTCCCGACTTCCGGCTTCTGGGGTCTTGCCCCAGGGTCGCTCTGCCTGGCCGCTACCCGGCGACTGGTAGGCTTTACAAGTCGGGTTTATTCTTCTCACAACAATGGCCCCCAAGAGTGGACTTCGATTTCGTTCGGAGGTTGGTCTTGATCTCTGCTTCAAATTAAAACTTGTCTGTTTTCCGCGCTTGAGGTTTTACTCTTGGTATCAAGTTTGGATCAACTTTAGATTTGACGTCTTAGCAGGCTCGATTCTCACTCGTGCCCCCAAGTCTGGGGGTTGATCATCTGAGATTATTATTTGTCAAGATTGAGCTAGTCGAGAGGTTTGGTCGGTACTCGTACTTTGAGGTGAACCTCTTTGTGCGAGTCTTATCTATGCTCGCACTTTGAGGTGAACCTCTCTATGCGAGTCTTGTCTATGCTCTCACTTTGAGGTGAACATCTCTGTGCGAGTCTTGTCTATGCTCGCACTTTGAGGTGAACCTCTCTGTGTGAGTCTTATTTGTGCTCACACTTTGAGGTGAACCCCTTTGTGCGAGTCTTATCTGTGCTTCACACATTGAGGTGACCTCTCTCTGTGTGAGTCTTATTTGTGCTCGCACTTTGAGGTGAACCCATTTGTGCGACTCTTGTCTGTGCTCGCACTTTGAGGTGAACCTCTCTGTGCGAGTCTTGTCTGTGCTCGCACTTTGAGGTGAGCCTCTTTGTGTGAGTCTTATTTGAGCTCGCACTTTGAGGTGAACCCCTTTGTGCGAGTCTTATCTGAGCTCGCACTTTGAGGTGAACCTCTTTGTGCGAGTCTTATCGGTGCTCGCACTTTGAGGTGAACCCCTTTGTGCAATTCTTATTTGTGCTCGTACTTCGAGGTAGCTAGTCCCTTTGTACGAGTCTTTTTTGTGCTTGTACTCCGAGGTAGCGAGACTCTTTGTACAAGTCTTTTTTGTGCTCACACTTTGAGGTGGTGAATGTTGGGGAATGAATGCCTGGATCTATTCGGGATGAATATTTAAATATAAATTTAATTCTAACAATTATTACTAGCATGAATTAATCCTATATTAATTCAAATAATAATTCAACAACAAATCATGCATATAAACAGTTCACATAAATCCTACGCATGCGGAATTGCTACGGGTTTACGTGAACTAACCTCTTGGAGTGGCAATGGTCTTGTCGATGAAAACACACCAAAAAGCCTTCCCAAGTATTCCCTAGTCCTTTCTCGTCAATCCGGTGGAAGGAAGCTCGCGAACAATTAACAAAAGGGAAAATAAAAATTTGTTGCACCACTTTTGTGGATTTACGGATTTTTCCAGCACATGGAATTGTACTTGGGAATGAAACATTCATCCCCTATTTATAGAGGGGTGTTGGACGATTTTTTTGCATGGAATAGGGGGAAGAAAATCTTTTTCTTGATCTCCAAGAAATCTTGAATATATCTCCTATATTCTTTTCTCCATAATTAAAATATTCCATAAAAATCCCAACTCCTGTAGGTCCTCTTCAGTGCACTAGACATGCACTAGTGTAATCTCTTGGTCAAGACAAGTCAATCTGAGCGTTACACTTCAACCTTTCACGATGGATTGTTCATTTCCATCTAGGTCGTGAATGGTGTACTTTTGGTCACAAGGGACTGTTAATTTAATCTTCTGTGATCTGGTATCACTAAATTAACTACAATGTAACACGTACTATTTATTGAACAGTTATGCAGTAAATATATGTAACATTCGATGATATTTACAGCATCAGTGATAAACAATTTAATTCAGTAAATAAGTCCGAAATTCAGTTTGATTATACAAAGTAAAAGCATACTTTCCAGTATAATCCCAACAATCTCCCACTTATACTCAAAGTCTGCTTTTAAGTATACTACAGCATGTCTCGCGTAGATACGTGACATATAATGTCACCTACACGAACCTAATAATGTCTCCCACTTATACTCAAAGCAGATTGGCTACGCACTTGACAACCATTCCTCCCACATGTCTCTTGAATGTTTCCAGAGGTAGACACTTTGTGAAAGGGTTAGCTAGGTTATCCTCCAATGTGATCTTAGCCACCTCTTCATCTCCTCTCTTAACGATTTCTCGTCTAAGATTCCTTTCCTTAAGTGTGCTTGTTTGACTCATGGACTCTTGGTTCCCTAGAGCCAAACTGGTTCCTTCACTGCTTCTCAAGCAGCTACTTACCCGGCTTCCATGGTTGAGTCAGTGATGCATTTCTGCTTCACACTCGTCCATTTCGTGGCTACACTTCCCAAATGAAAGCACACTAACTGAGGCAGATAGTTTCTGGAATCTAAGTCTGATTGGAAATCCGAGTCCGTGTAGCCTATGGCGATAAACCAACATTCTATCTCGAGTTCTTTTCAGATACTTCAGAATGTTTTTAACTGTCGTCCAATGTTCTTTCCCCGGGTTACTTTGATATCTTGCCACCATGCCAACGGCAAAGCAGATATCCGGTCTCGTGCACAACATTGCATACATAAGGCTTCCAACAGCCGAAGCATAAGGAATGCCTTTCATGTCATCTATCTCCTTTTGTATCTTAGGGCACATTTCCTTGCTTAGATGGATTCCATGCCTGAAAGGTACGAAGCCTTTCTTGGAATCCTGCATGCTGAATCGTTTCAAGACAGTGTCTATGTATGAAGCTTGCGATAAGCCTATCATCCTTTTCTTGCGATCTCGAGTGATCTTGATCCCAAGGATGTGCCCGGCTTCCCCTAAGTCCTTCATGTCAAACTGTTTTGAAAGCCATGCCCTTAAGTCTGATAACACCTTTACATCGTTCCCGATGAGAAGAATGTCATCTACGTATAGTACTAAGAATACCAATGCAGTTCCGACACGCTTTTTGTACACACAACTTTCGAACTCGTTTTGATCAAACCCATAAGACTTTATAACATGATCAAAACATTGGTTCCAAGCTCTGGATGCTTGTTTGAGTCCGTAAATGAGCTTACAAACTATGTGTTCTTGGCCCTTTTCAATGAAGCCTTGGGGTTGTTGCATATAGATTTCTTCATCAAGACTTCCGTTAAGAAAAGCTGTCTTGACATCCATTTGCCAGATTTCAAAATTGAGATGCGCAGCAATCGACAAGAGAATCTGGATGGACTTGAGCATCGCTACAGGTGAAAAGGTTTCCTCATAGTCGATCCCTTCTTTCTGAGTATAACCTTTCGCCACAAGCCTTGCCTTGAAGGTTTCCACCTTCCCGTCCGGTCCCCTTTTCTCTTGTATACCCACTTGCAACCAATGGGTTTGACCCCATTAAGTGGTTCGACTAGCTCCCATACTCTGTTATGATCCATAAAACCCATTTCGGCTTTCATTGCCTTTTGCCAAGAAACTGCATCCTTGTCTTGGATTGCCTCATCATATGTCGATGGGTCTGATTCGTCTTGACCGGGAATCAAGTCCGAGGACTCTCCTATCCTCATGAATCTCTCGGGCTGTCTTGCAACCCTCCCACTATGATGAGGTTCCAGTTGTGAAAGTGTGTCGTTTGGTATGTCATCTTGTACAGTTGGCAATGAGGTTAGCCCCCTTAGCTCATTTAAGGTAATCTCACTTCTGGGTCTTCTTTCGTTCATATAGCCTTCTTCCAAAAATCTAAAGTGGGTGCTTATTACCACCTTTTGATCTTCGGGACCATAGAACATACACCCTTTTATTCCCTCGGTGTATCCTATAAACAACCTTAATTTTGATCGAGGATCCAATTTTCCGGCTTCCTTGTCCAACACGTAGGCCGGACACCCCAAAAATTCTCATGTGTCTCAAACTGGGCTTGCGCCCGGTCCACAATTCTTTGGGCATTTTGGGAACCGATTTGGATGGCACCAAGTTCAGAATATAAGCCGCTGTTTCCAAGGCATGACCCTAGAACGACTTGGGAAGATCCGCATAACTCATCATTGATCTAACCATTTCTAAAAGAGTTATGTTTCTTCACTCTGCAACCCCGTTTTGTTGAGGGGTTCCGGGTGCAGTTAGCTAGGATACAATCCCTTCATCTGACAAGTAGTTCAAAAACTCATCGCTGAGGTACTCACCTCCACGATTGGATCGTAGAGACTTGATACGTTTTTCCCTATGATTCTCTGCTTGAGCCTTAAATTCTTTGAATTTCTCAAAGGTCTCAGATTTATGCTTCATAAGGAAAATATAGTCGTACCTTGAGTAGTCATCAATAAAAGTGACGAAATACTCACAACCTCCTCTTGATTTGGTTGACATTGGACCACATACGTCTGTGTGAACGATTTCTAACACTTCTTTGGCTCTATTCCCCTTGGCTCCGAATGCCCTCTTGGTCATTTTACCCTCCAAACATGATTCGCAGGTTGGAATTGGTTCAACTTGGAGAGACTCCAGTGAAACGTCTTCTACCAACCTTTGGATCCTCTTTGGAATAATATGTCCCAATCTTAGATGCCATGGAAGTGTTTCGTTCATGTCTGATGAACGTTTTCTTTTATCGGAAACAATTGATGTGTTATAGGATGCATTTCGTGAGTGGTGTGCATAGTTAATTGTATAGAGATTGTCTATCAATGTCCCATAACAGATACACTCATCATTTCAAGAAATTATGTCATTCTTATTAAAAGAAACTAAGTATCCATTAACAGAATTTAGAAACTGAAAGTGAATTCTTTCTAAAACTGGGAACATAAAGAACGTCTCTTAAAATTAAAACTCTGTTTTTAAAAGACAGGTGCACTTCTCCCACTGCTTCAGCTGCCACTCTCGTAGCATCGCCCAGTGTGATGAGGATCTCACTCCCACTAAGTTTCCGGGTCAGATTGAACACGTGAAACAAACATGATCAGTGGATCCCTTATCAACTACCCACGAATGAGAAGTATAAGCCGCTAAACAAGTTTCAACAACTAGTGTGTGAGATTACCTTTCTTTCTGGCCCTTTTGGGGTTGGAACAGGCAAACCTCCATTGTCCTTACCGCTGTTGAAGCACTTCCTCTTTGGATTTTCCTTGACACCACAAGTGATGGTCCCGATATTTATGTGTCGAAAACCCATTTGCGCATGCGGAAGACTTGTGTAATGCATATAAAACAAGGGTGAGGGCAGAGTGATTCCTATTTTTTGCGTTTAAGAACGAGGTGTGTGTTGTTTTGCTTATAATCAAATGCATATGATAAGTATAAACATAAAGCAGTAAAGAACACACGATTTTATAGTGGTTCGGACGAAACCCGTCCTACATCCACTCTTCCCTTTCACAAGGGGCACCAACTTAACCAACCTAACCAAATGGACTTAGTTTAACGTGTTAGTCCAACACCCAACAGATGTTTACCGAGTTCACACTCAAACGGGACTTATCACCCTCACGGGATTGCCTATAGATGTTTACCAAGTTCACACTCAACCGATCCCAGAAATCAGAAACTAGAATCCCTAGTCTGAAATCTTGCGGTAACAAACTTAACCTAACTTTGAGTTTGGGTAAAGATTTGTTTGGTTTCCAACTAGGTTGAGATTTTCCCTTACATTTGTTTAGCCTCAATGCTAAGGATGGGAAAATCTCTCTAAGCTTAGGATATAGCATTTGTGCTTAGATCTAGGGTAGAACACTCTTGAATATATGCGTGTATTTCTTGCTCTGTGTTCTATGGTGGAGATGCTAGATGATTTGGCTCTGTACGCATTTCTCACACCTTTCCACCACTGATAATGAAGGAAGAACTTGTATTTATAGTGTGGATTTGAATGTTACCGTTGGAGAGAATCACATTCAAATCCATACTATTCTGTAGCTTTTTGCAGCTTTTTCAGGCTTGTCGTCTTCCTCTCATTGGTCCACGTCAGCTGATTCTAACGGCTATATTCTTCAGGATCTTCTGTGTCTCAGGATCTTCAGTTCTATCTGAGCCTTCAGGTTATCTGAGCTATCTGAGCCTTGAGTTATCCCGAGCCTTCAGTTATCTCGAGCCTTGAGTTATCCCGAACCTTGAGTTTTTCTTGATTGACGGACTTCTCTTCGGACCTTATACGTCGGGCATCTTGACACTCGAAGCTTCTTGAGTTCAGCTCTTCCGATCCGGACATCGACCCTCAGTCACATTGACTTCGAACTATCCGATTTCTTCTTGCGACCGATCGAATCGGCGATCGTCGGATCAACATATCTTCAGGATCATCTCAGGATAGCATCAGGTCATCTGCATCAGGTTAGCATATCAGATTATCATATCTGGTCTCGATCACGTCTGATCTCGATCAGTCTCATCTGCTCCTCTTCATATCTGATCTCGATCACGTCTGATCTTGATCAGTCTCATCTGCTCCTCTTCTGATCTGCAACCTTCTCTTCTGATTTGCTGGCTTTAGCTTTTCTTCACTTTTGATTTTGCCGCTCATCATCGTTAACTCCTAACTCATCTAACTCATCCGATCTCGTCGGTCTCATCTCAGAGCCTCGCCTCGATCTCGATTATCTTCTTCTGATTTCGTGAGTTCCCCCTCAATTTGTTCTTTCGTTCCCCCTTAACTTGTTATCTGTAGATTAGCTTCAAAAACACAAGTTGATAATGTTTTGGCATAATTTATCAAAACTAAAATATCCCAACAATTTCCCCCTTTTTGATAATGACGCCAAAACATTTAAAATATATGCATTTATACAGAGATCGGGTTTTTGTTTTAAAAGATCAGTTCAGGTGGTCACTTTGAAAATCGTGAACTTTTTGAACTCCCTTTTCGATACCGATCGATCGATTCGAACCAGTTGGTTAAAAGACTAACCAAAGTTAAGAGGAATCACCAGTTAGAATTTCAACCGATCGACGATCGATCGAGATCAAATATCGCGATAAGGAGCCGATAAAGATATACCAGTTAAGGGGAACTGATCAGATTGGAAGGTCATACTTTATAAGTCGATTAAGCTACAGTCAACAAGCAAGTCGTATAAGTTTAAGGCTACAAATCGCATAAGTCAGTAGAGGCAACACAACAATGAGATAATAGAACTTTTCATTGATAAGGACCCGGAGGTCAGATTTACATTACAAGCTACAAGTACAAGAAGACCCGTAGGTCAATACATAAACCATAAACCCTAAGCCTAACCCTAGGTAGGGAAGGGGAGAGAGGCTTTAAAGATTTTAGAGCTTGATGCTTTATCCCCCGACCATAAAAGGGGCGTGAGAGGCCTTAAGGAAAATCCTGAGCCACCCTCAGAGCTTTGGAGTGAGGAGCGAGAGCGGCCTTGAAGGATTTCTATGCCAGGAGCCCCTACACCTAAAATCAATGGGCTCTCCAGCTGTTAAATGGGACACCAGTGCCACAGGTTTGGTCACAAGGACCATACGGCCACTAGTGTCGCATGCAAATATTGAGTTTGATATACGAAGATCAGCTATTATCTGATCAAGATCGTATACCAAACCCATGTTTTGTTTCATACTGAGTCTGTTGATGCTAATTTCGTCATCTCGATAGGCACACAAGGTGCATACGGTTAGGAGAAGTGCCTTCTCATTTGCTATAGCAGATCCGCCGCCTTGGTGGTAAAGAAGCTTTGCATTGATCGTATGTGTAATCTTCGATGACGACGAAAGCAGTGTGAAGGAACACACAGGGTTGATTTGAGAAGCTGAATTCATTGGAAAAGGGTTAAAGGTTTTTGCCGGAAGTTTCACCGTAAATAAGGAATTCATCGGAAAGCATGGAGTATAAGCTAAAGAAGATGAATGGTTTATGTTGTGTTGATTGCCTAACACCCCAGGCTAATTTATAGGAGAAAATTAGGTGTATAAATGTAAATTTATTTTCTCAGAAGACCTTAAGAGAAATTTGCATCGACAACTCGTAAGGAACACGCGGCTAATGGTTGGATGAGTTGACGGTGTGAGTAATCACAGCGTATCTATGCCATTATTACAGAATGTCAAATCGCGCCGATTTGGGAATCGAGGCGACTTTTTGACTCCCCGAAATAAATGTTTTGGCGGGAGTACACTTAAGTGCATAGGAAATGCAGCCTGAATAGAAGAAGATTGAAGAATGAAGTGGATCAGATAAGAGAATCAGATAAGTGGATCAGATAAGTGGATCAGATAAGTAACGAAGTGGATCAAACAGGAATCTGATCAGATGAGTGGAATATTGTTGGGAAATGCTAAAGGGTACCATCAGTAAGGTCAACAAGTACCAGATCAGATCACAGTGGTAACTGGTTGATTACAATATCAATTAGTCAGATACGTTTCTTATTTATCCCTTTCTGAACATCTTATATGCGTTATTTATTTAAATTGGTTTTCACTCTGCCTTCTTTACTTTATGACGCATGCACTGCAAAACATTTAATGCGGACATGGGAATATGTATTTAATGCGTTTTATTGCAAATTTTTGAGTTCGAAATACGAGAAGACTATTTTTCTCAACCGTGCGATAAAAACACTTTTCGGTCGACTAATCTCAGCCACTGATTTCAAAACACGGATACTTGAGTACCTTTGGAAAGTTGTGCAAAATGTTTTCTCTCGCATACTATATATCCAAATCTTTCTCAGAAAACTTCTTTCCACTACTTCGTCTTCTCAAAACTCTCAAAAGATCAAAACTTTCAAAATCTTCAGAAATTTACTTCCAAAATCAATTGATTCTATTTTCAAAATTTCTCAATCCTACGAATCAATTTCTGGTAATTTCTCGTTTAAATACTGCATGATTTCAATTCACTCTGGTACCTAGGTTTACAAGTCGTGTTGCTATGTTTATGTAATTTATATGCGATCTATACGCTTACTTGCTTAATTGATGTTTAGATTACTGGTTTGACTGAGTTTATTGAAATAATTTACTCAAACTAACATCAATTTGCATATCATACAGAAATGACATATCTTGTTCCACGACAGGGCCAAGGGAAAAAGTTCTGCAACTTTGCATCAATGAAGAAAGATATCATTGATGAGAAGTATGTAGTATTCTCAATCACCTCAGATCCTGAATCGCTGGAAATTCTGGAGTGCTTGCGAGCGTGTGGGCTTGAACAGTATTGCTCGAGACATCAGAACATTGTCCACACACATGAAGCCCTAGAGTTTCTATACAATCTACAGAGGGATGAAAACATTGATGCTGACTTGATTTCTTCCGTTGGTGGACTAGAAGTACGAGTGTCGAATGATGATCTCCAGAGTGATTCCAATTTTTCGCGTTTAAGAACGAGGTGTGTGTTGTTTTGCTTATAATCAAATGCATATGATAAGTATAAACATAAAGCAGTAAAGAACACACGATTTTATAGTGGTTCGGACGAAACCCGTCCTACATCCACTCTTCCCTTTCACGAGGGGCACCAACTTAACCAACCTAACCAACTGGACTTAGTTTAACGTGTTAGTCCAACACCCAACAGATGTTTACCGAGTTCACACTCAAACGAGACTTATCACCCTCACGGGATTTACTATAGATGTTTACCGAGTTCACACTCAACTGATCCCAGAAATTAGAAACTAGAATCCCTAGTCTGAAATCTTGCGGTAACAAACTTAACCTAACTTTGAGTTTGGGTAAAGATTTGTTTGGTTTCCAACTAGGTTGAGATTTTCCCTTACATTTGTTTAGCCTCAATGCTAAGGATGGGAAAATCTCTCTAAGCTAAGGATATAGCATTTGTGCTTAGATCTAGGGTAGAACACTCTTGAATATATGTGTGTATTTCTTGCTCTGTGTACTATGGTGGAGATGCTAGATGATTTGGCTCTGTACGCATTTCTCACACCTTTCCACCACTGATAATGAAGGAAGAACTTGTATTTATAGTGTGGATTTGAATGTTACCGTTGGAGAGAATCACATTCAAATCCATATTATTCTCAGAGCTTTTTGCTTTTTTTCCTCTTGTTGTTTTCCTCTCATTGGTCCACGTCAGCTGATTCTAACGGCTATATTCTTCAGGATCTTTGAGTCTCGGATCTTGATTCTATCTTGGTTATCTAAGCTATCCGAGCCTTCAGTTATCCCGAGCCTTTTATCCCCAACGCCGGGCTCTTGATTTCAAGGACCTTGTCCTTCAGTTCTCGAACGCCGGAGTTTCACATCTTTCTCATTCAGATATCCCCATCGACCCTCAGTCACATTTATCGATTTTCGATTTCTTGACTACACGGACCTTCAACATATCTTCGGGATCATCTCGGGATAGCATCGTCATCTCGCGATCAGTTAGCATATCGATTATCATATCGATCTCGATCACGTCTGACTCTTCTCCTCTTAGATCTTCCTTCAATCACGACATCTTGATCACCTCCCCATCCCTCTTCCGATCCGCAACCTCTCTTCCGACGGTTGGCTTTAGCTTTTCTTCACTTTTTGTAAAATTTCATAACTCCGGAACTCATCTTCTCATCTCGATCTCGATGGTTCTATGACCTCGCCTGATCTCGATCATCTTCTAATTTCGTGAGTTCCCCCTCAATTTGTTCTTCGTTCCCCCCTTAACTTGTTATCGTAGATTATCAAAAACGGTTGATAATGTTTTTTGGCGTAATTTATCAAAACTAAAATATCCCAACAACAAGCATTCCTCATCTTACCATTGTTAGCATATGGAGTTTTTATTGCTTATGGCTTTTGGTTCTTCTTCTTCTTGCCATCCCTTGGCCTAGAAAAATGAAGACGACCACTTGTCTTTGAGTTTGGTGCCCATCAACTCTCTCTTGCAACAAATCAACTAGCGAGGCTCAAAAACTTTTGGGCAGAGAGAAGCACCAAATCTTAACTGCTTTTCGTAATCCTCGAGTTTGTTCCGCCAACCTCATCTTCTCCTCTTCAATATAGTTTCCATCACCATTCGTCTTCAAAACATCTTGAGTTGGTGCCCGTGATCGGTCTCATCTTTCCTCTTCCGATCGCAACCTTCTCTTAACGATTTTGACTTTAAAATTTAGCTTTTCTTCACTTCGATTTTGTAAAGAATCATCGTGATTAACTCCCGAACTCATCTAACTCATTTATTCGATCTCGATCGGTCTAAAAGGTTCACAACCTCGTCGATCTCGATCATCTTCTTCTAATTTCGTGAGTTCCCCCTCAATTTGTTCTTTTCGTTCCCCCAAAAAATTAAACTTGTTATCCAATAGATTAGCTTCAAAAACACAAGTTGATAATGTTTTGGCATAATTTATCAAAACTAAAATATCCCAACAACAATCATTCCTCATCTTACCATTGCCCTTGGCAACAGTTGAGTTTTATTGCTTATGGCTTTTGGTTCTCTTCTTCTTCTTGCCATCCCTTGGCCTAGAAAATGAAGACGGACCACTTGTCGTCAAAGCTTGAGTTTGGTGCCCCATCAACATCTCTGTCGAGACCAAAGCTTGCAACAAATCAACTAGCGAGGCCAAAATGCTCAAAAACTTTTGGGCAGAGAGTGAAGTACCAAATTCATCTGAGTCTCCAGATTATAATCTGCACTCAGAACCTCAAGTTTGTTCAGATGGGCCATCAATTTTGAGGACATAATCCCTTACGAGTTTGCCCTCCACCATTTTCAGCGACGTCATCTCTCGCAAGGTGATCTGACGAGTCTCGCATTTTTGACTCGTCAGTTGGCTCATCTGATTTTGGTGTGTCAAGAATCCACTTGTGCTTTTGTGCAGTTAGGACAATTATAATTTTTCATTTCCAATCAATATAGTTTCCATACTTATTCTATTGACTTTAAGTATAATAGTAGTGGATTAAAAGGTTACATGACATCTTTGAAATAAATAAATAATAATATTTCAACATAAGCACAAATATATCACAAGGTTCGATCACATGTTTCATATTCAAATCTCAAAAAATATGAACATGCATCCCCCTTACATCTCAAAAAAACATGCATTAAAAATTTTAAATAAGCCCGTGGGATGGGTCATTATTTAAACACATTCAAAAAAAAATCTTTCTCCTTTATTCAGGGAAAATAAAATTACAAACAAGAATTTATTTTATTTTTAAACCTTTAATAACTAGATTAATAGTTGGCTTCCACTTGACCAATATAAAATTGACCAGGGGACTTCCATAAAGTATATGCATATCAATTTTATACCTAAGTAATAACCATGATTAAATACTGAAATTATTATTTCGCTTTTGAACGAGCCTCGTGGGGAGAGGGTCATCGTTTAATGATAAATCTTTACTAGTTATAATCCACAATCATCCATTTGGAATTTATTCAAATCCAGGCGAAAGTTATCTTTTGACCGTCTCCGGACTTAGGGGAATTTCTCCAAAAGAATTCACAAATAAATAAATCATGGAGGTCAAAATTAATTCAATTTTATTATTCATAAAATTGTCAATTAATTGTTTAAGCATACTTAATAATTTTCAAAAGTGAGATTTTTCAAAACATTTTCTCATGCATCGCAAATTTAAACATAATTTAAATAAGCATAAAATAATGCATAACATCAAAACAAAAAATTAAACATATTGGGCACATATATCCAATTGTCATTTCACGATGGTTAATTTTTTTTGGTCATGTTAATTTTGTTCAATGTAACACGTCTTATTTATTGATCTTGAAAATATGTAACATTCTTACGATATTTAAAAGGTTGTGTCGTAAAGGTTTAATTCAAAAATAAGTCCGAAATTGAAAACTTGATTATACAAAGTAAAAGCGTACTTTCCAAAGATAATCATTTGTATGGTTTTATTTGCGCTATGACCATTCGTCCAGCTATTTTGTCGACTCCCCATGTGCTTGACCGTCTTATGCTTAATTTCTTAAATGGCAATGAGGTTGTATCGTTAAAAAAAATTGAAACTCCTTCCTGGGGAGGTCGCTGTCTTTCTTTCATCGCCATCTTAAGAGCTCGCCCAAGCTTTCCATTAGTGCACCTTGGTATCTAACATGACCTTTGTGCCATGGTCAAGAGCTCCATTAGGTAGACACCTTGGTTTTTAATTCTCCGCTCGCCTCCATTTCCGATCCGTCCAACAATTTATTTACAAAAATAAATAAACCTAGATCCTCCGAGACTAGTCTATTACATTGATCAAATCAAAACAAATTTAATCTATCCTCGATCGGGCGGCTTTTTGAGCGGTTCCCCAACCTTTATCGGCAAAAACGACCGATTCATGCTTGAGGGCTTCCATCAATCTTTAATTAAAAACCACAATTTATATGCATGGTTAAATAAACACATTAAATTCCATGACAAAAGTTTGATGATCAAGTCGCAAAAAGATTTTCGGTAGTCTAGCAATTCTACTATCCAATCCTTCAAATTTAATGAAAATTTTGAATTAAATTACTTCAAGGATTTTGTCGATCCTTTCAAAGATCGACTCATTTTTCCTTGCCGACCATCAGGCTCGATAATTAATTGTTGGGGGAATGAATTGTCCGAAAGTGTCCATCTATTCAAAAAGAGGGAACCACAATATTTAAATACAAATTTAATTCTAATGTTAGGATTACTAGATCATGAATTAATCCTATATTAATTCAAATAATAGATGACAACAACAAATCATGATCTAAAGGTTGGTGTCCGCCCCGGGTTTTTCGTGCATTCTCCAATGACAGTCTCTGGTGATCCGGGAGCAAATCCCAATCGCGCATGCCTCATTTGATGTACATCAATGCGAGGATCCAAGGTCGAGGGTGCCCACGGGATGAAATTGGCCAATTTTTCCCCGGCATTCTGCGATGAACTAACCTCTTGGCGCTTTCCCTTCATCTCCGAACTGGGTTTTCAAAGCGATGAAAACACACCAATGTTTCGTCCAGATGGTCGGCTGTCCTGCAGAAACGATTTTTTTACTATCGGTGACCCTTTAATTGCAGCGCTCTTTTTTTGGGAGTGGTTCCCATTTTTACGATAAGGAGGTTAGCTACCTCTTCGAAACAGCCGTCTTCATGGGGTTTTTCCCCATTTAATGATTTTGGCCAATAAGTGATTGTGATGGGAGGATTACGCCCCCATCCGTCTTTTAATTCTTTTAACGATCGGATGGTGGGTTTTCTTATCTGCGTTACAGAAAAAATCAAAATAATTTTTCTCATTGATCTTCTGTTATTGTTGTGCCGGTTTAATATTTTTGGGCAATAAGTAAATTAAACAATTAATGAGAATAAAAACGATAAAGAACTCATAAAATTTATTGACCAATTTATTTACAAAAAACCCTTTTCTACATTTTCTTGTCTACTATTATCTCGTATACACGAATAATAAATGGAATCCTATTTTGTATCTCCGATTCTTATCTTCTTCTGGTTTTACACTTGAATCAAATCAATACAAATTCTAATCTAATCTCGTTTGGTTTTTCTCTTGCCCTAGGTCGCTCTGGCAAAACGCAATCGAAGTCGGGTTTATCAAATTAAAACTAAACCACAATTTATAATCATGGTTAAATAAACACATTAAATTCCATGACAATTGAATACGAAAAAAAGATTTTTTCTAATTAATTCTACTATCCAATTTCAAATTTAATGAAAATGAATTAAATTACAATTTAAAGATCGAGCACGGGTTTTATAAACAAATTTTTATCGATACCAATTGTTGGGGAATGAATTGCACTTTTATTGGTCTATTCATTCCCCGATGAATATTTAAATACAAATTTAATTCTAACAATTATTACTAGCATGAATTAATCCTATATTAATTCAAATAATAATTCAACAACAAATCATGCATATAAACAAATATATAAAATACACATAAATCCTAAAATGACAAATTAATCAAATCCCAGTAGTAATTTATCTTTCGGTTTTCCACGTGAACTAACCTCTTGGAATAGTGGCAATGGTCTTGTTGATGAAAACACACCAAAAATGTCTTCCCAAGTATTCCTAGTCCTTGCTCGTCGTCAATCCGTTGGAAGGAAGTATGTAGTTGATGAACAATTAACAAAAGGGAAAATAAAAATTTGTTGCACCACTCTTGTGGATTTACTAATTTTTTCAGCACATGAAATTGTACTTGGGAATGAAACATTCATCCCCTATTTATAGAGGGGTGTTGGACGATTTTTTTGCATGGAATAGGGGGAAGAAAATCTTTTCCTTGATCTCCAAGAAATCTTGAATATATCTCCTATATTCTTTTCTCCATAATTAAAATATTCCATAAAAATCCCAACTCCTCTTGTTATGGAAATTTTCGAAAATAATAGGAACAAGAAACCAAGATTTGGATCTTCTTGAATTTATGAGATATACTTGTATTTCAAGAAATACATATCTTCCATATTATCTTTTCAAGAAAATCAAGAAAATCTTTCTTTCCCTTTTATTTCAAAAATTTCGAAAATATCGATATGAATAACCAAGTGGGATATTTCTTGAATTTAATGAGATAATCTTGTATTCCAAGAATACATATCTTCATTCCATAACAAAATTCAAAGAAAATCTTTCTCCCCTTTTATTCATAATTTTTGAAAAAATGAGGAAAAATAAGCAACAAAATTTATTTTATTTTTAAATACCTTTTTTTAAACGAGCGGAAGATATTGGACTTTATGTTGGGCTACTTGGGGGCCTTTAGGAGAATTAAAGATTGGACCTTCCAATGGATCTTGAATTATCAATATTGAGCCACAATATTATTCAAGCCCATAAATATTAATTAATCCCACTACATAATTAATATTGCACTATCCATCTTAACCCATATTATAGTCAATATGGCTCCCGGTTAGTATTTCCCGTGTTTAAGATTATCTAGCCCATTAATTAATTCAAGCCACTGAAATAGCTTTCCATTAATTAATATGTTTTATCCTTGGTAAAGGAACGGTTCAAAATACCGGAAACTAGTTCCACTTGCAAGATTTGGTATGATAAAACTTATGAACCTCCCAAGGGGAAATAAAACGAACAAAACCGTTGAGGATTTAAACTTTGCACGATTCTCCGTAGATAAATCTTAGCAACACATGTGACCAATAATATTGCCCAAGATATAAAGTATTGAATCTCATTGATTGTCTACCCGTAATAAGTCAAAGAAATAATTACTAACCACGCGATCCTATTTAAGGGGATTTAAGATTAAGAAATAACGAACCAATTGAGGTCTAATTCTTCCTAGTTAAGTTCTCCCCTCTGAAATTTGTCCTCCTCAGGGTCCTCTTCGATTGCACTAGACATGCACTAGTGTAATCTCTTGGTCAAGACAAGTCAATCTCGAAAGTTACACTTCAACCTTTCACGATGGATTGTTCATTTCCATCTAGGTCGTGAATGGTGTACTTTTTTAGTCACAAGGACCCATTAATTTAATCTTACGTGATCGGCGGACATGGTATCACTAAATTAACTACAATGTAACACGTATTATTTATTGAACAATTATGCAAAGAAATATATGTAACATTCGATGATATTTACAAACATCGATGATAAACAATTTAATTCAAAAATAAGTCCTAAAAAAACTTCGGTTTTGATTATACAAAGTAAAAGCATACTTTCGAAGATAATCCCAAAGATGAACCCCTTTATGCGAGACTTATTTGCGACTATCAACATAGCCGAGGAACCAAAGAGATCGTTGATGACCATTTCTGGTCGAGCTATTCGTGAATTGTTTTACTTCTACGACTATAGGATGTGCTATGTTCTTATCGTCTTATTGTCATTGCGATTTAATTGAACTTTTTTTTGCCGTCTTATGTGGGTGCAACTTATTTGTGAACTTATGCTTAGTCATCTTACGAAATGGCAATGAGGTTGTATCGTGTAGGTTGTGACCTGATCGCCTAACAAATTGAAACTCCTACCTCGGGAGGTCGTCGTTTTCCCCAAGCGACCTCCTTTGGTTTTGGACTTGTAGGAGATTTGCAAAGAAAGGTATGCCTTTTTTTTTTTGCATCAAATCTCTCCAATCTTAAGCCAGAATGAAAGAAACTGATTCATCTAAGAGATCGGGAAATTTAAAAACTAGTACAAAATGGCGATCTCCAACCCGTTGATAACATTTCTTTTTTCAAATCATCTCAAGTCGACATGAACCTATATTTTCGAAGTCTTGAGCCTTTGTGCCATCCTCAAAAGCTTTCAAGCTAATGAATCTTTTGAAAAAGATACAGCTCCATTAGGTAGACACCTTGGTATCTTTAATGGGGAGGGTCCTTCCTTAAAGAACTAAGTCGGGAACCCAAGGTTTCACGGTTGGCGATCTAACAACCTTGGTTCATTGTCCGCTTGAGGTCTCTTGACAAATTCATCCAACAAACTTTCCTCATACATCCTCCAAAGTTGTTTCCTCAAAGGTCCTTACAATTCGTTGAGGATAAGTATGATTATGTGTAGTGGCCTCAGATGACAATGGTGATAGTAAAGCGAACTTGTTGGGGTTCTACTTAAAACTCTTATCCTTGATCGGAGGCAAAAAAGGGAGGAGCAGTTCCCAACCTTTAATCTGGCGTGTAGACATGACCGAAGTGTCATCTTGAGGACTTCCATCAACTTTACCCACTGGAGTATCGACTCTTGAGCGGTTTGAAGTTGTCGGGTGCCTTGTAGTGGCCCCGGTTTTCTTGGAACTTCTTTTTGGATAGTTCTGTTTTTAGGTTATATTCTTACGACTTCCTTTGTTTTGTAAGTCGGGATTCTAAAAGTTCCAAAAAGACCGGTATGGATCAATCGCTCTAAACTTTGCCTCCTGAAATCGATATTCCAATAGCTTGTTCGGTAGTCAGCGGTCATGCGCCGCTATATCTTGGTTCCTTTCCTGAGGCCTCTAACAGCACCGAGTAGTTTTGCCTCATCCCCTAAGGGATCTCCTTCAAGGATGAGTTTTTCATACACCGATCCTTTCAACGTAAGATCGATCGAGGACTCATTTTTATTCCTCATCTTCTTGAAGTATTCATCGGTATTTCGCAGTTGCTTGGCGGGAGCCATCGTCGAAATGAAGCATCTTACGATCAAGAGTGGCTTAAGACGATCTAGCGAGTAACGATCGTTCGCCATATCGAAAGAAAGTGTCATTCGAGGAAACACTGATTCTGGGGCAAAGAGGTGAACCACAGTGGGCTTGGTAATTCAGTGTTAGTGAGAAAAGTCTACACTTGACCTGCGTCGGTTGCTACCCCTCGACTGGATGCCATGTAGGAGTTATACTTAAATTACATGGATCCTAACCCGATCATCCAAGCCGACTCCCATTATAGCGATCTATTAAAACTAGAATCATGTCGGCTCTTCCGGGTGGGTGCTAAGATGACTAGCATACCCAATGGTGATCTCGGGTAGACGAGGTTGGTGTCGCCCCGTCATCCCGTTCTTATCGTGACATCCGCTCAAGCAATGCCGAAAGCATTACAAGACGAATTGATTCTGATGGAACCTTTGCAGAAGCTTGAAGCCATTCGGGCCAGAAATGGGCTAGGGTTCACGGAAACTTGGCGTAAATCGCGAGGATCCAAGGTCGGGGGGAGTTTATACCCGCCGCTATCATCGCAACAGCCATTTTGGCACCTCGTTGTGATGTACATCAATGCGAAAAGGGAGAAGATGTCGCGATCAATCGTTAAACAAAACCTATCAAAGATTTCGATGGTTCAGAACGGATGCAAAGAACTTATGGAAATTCAAAGAAATGGATGAGAGAATTGGCCTCCATTAAACAAAGTCCTATTCATCGCGCCAAAAGGGTTTCAAAATAGTAAGGAAGCCAAAATTCTTTGATGATTTGGATTCAAGATGGATCTCGGGGTTTCGAAGGAATATCGAACACATTGTCCTATTATACCCATTATCTTTCAATATGAGGAAGCCGATAATCCCCGGTGTTGATGTTTCTCGGGATGGTCGATTGTCCAAGATCGACAAAAATCAACCGCCCTTTAAACCGATCTCATGGTTTTCAAAAACCCTTGCCATCTACAAATCAAGCGTGGTATGGCATCTTGAGTGGCCCTCTTGTTTGGGGAGTGGTTCCATTGGGTAAACGTCCTATATTAGCTACCTCTTTTGGAGGATAGCGATACGACCCTTTGTCGACACCACTTCACTCACGGGTTGGATGAATTCCCCGTTCGAATTCAACAAATGGCGGCATTCATACCATGTGATGGGAGCTCGGGGATATTTCTCGCCATCCACGAGCATTTAATCGATTCATGCCTAGCTTGATTTCATTCGCTTGTTTGCCATTTCAACGATTTAATCTTAATCGATGGTGGGTTTTCTAACTGATTAATTTAGTTTATCGAAAAAAAATCAAAATATTTTTTTTAAAGTCATAGATAGTTTTCTTTTGTGATTCGCGCAACAAGCAAGATTGTTGTTGTGCCCGGTTTAATATTTTTCATTGATAAAAACCAATAAGTAAATTAAACAATTAATTGAGAATAGAAAAATGTTATAAAGAACTCATAAAATTTATTGACCCCCACTTAACAAGGGGTAAGTCTTTAAAGAGACTACGTCCAGGGAGCGAAAACCAAGCCAGGCCTTGTTTTTACTATCTTCTCCGTTTTAACACTAAAAGACTCGAACCCTTTTCTATGTGGCCATTGAGGCCTATTTATACAAGTGTCTTTCCGCCTCTTGGTGGTAGAATTACATAAAGGAAAAGCAATAAATGAAGCTTCAATCCCGGCCGTAAAATTGCTTTCTTGGGTCAATGGTCGAAACAAGATTATGTAGTTAATAAGCGTCATTTGCGGACCCAAGCTTCATGGGCGGATCTTAAGCGGCTTGTGAATGGGTGATTGTGTAAAAACATTGGTCCAATTTATAGAGGTGTTTATTATAAATCACGCGATAAATTGATAAATTCGGTTGATTGATGGAATCTGCGACCTCACGCCTACGATCTACTCTCTAGACTAAGTTTTGGCGGTAACACTTATCCCAAGAATTGGCTTAATCTGAAAAAGAATCTGAGGTCAACCAAAATCATTAGTCCTTGTTAGAGAGATCTTCTTAAATCAGATATATCGATCTGTCATTGAAGGGGAACTTCACTTGTAATCCTTACTTTCAAGACCTCCAAATATGTCGAGCCTACATAAAGTGTTAGGGTAGTGATCTTAAGATCAACGATCAACATTGACAAGTAATATTGATCGATAACAACATCAACAACCGGACCATCTAATCTCTAAATTGGTCTTTTGATCATTTGGTCTTTAATGCGAGCCCTGATCTCTCGTTTTTCCGACCCTACGATCAAACTTCCGAGCTTCTTGATCTTCAAAATCTTGTCTTGTACCCTCGCTAGGTCGATTCATCAAACCTTACTCTTTCACTAAACTTGCATTACTTCTGTCGTTCGGCTTTTCAAGTCGGGTTTATTCTTCTCATAATTAAAACTAAGCTAATCAAGTCTGATCAATCATAGGTGCCAGCCAATTAATATACTAAAAAAATATCTTTGTTTCATTATTAAAAAAACGTACCCTTCCCTTCCCCAAGAGAAATGATTTTTTTTCTCTTAATTAATTTCTTGTCTACTATTATATATACACGAAATAATATTCTCGAAAGCTTATTGTCCAAAATATACTCTCTTCGTCCATTAATTTTATATTTAAATTACTTTGACTTTTCAGAACGATCATAGTTTTTTTGCGAATTTTGTATTAATAATTGAAATGTAAAAAGAGTGACTTTTAAGGAGGTGTCTTAACCTTAAAAGTCACTTTATCATTTAATTAATTAAAACTTTGAACTTCCACACCATCTTCAAAACAACGCGAAAAGTCAAAAAGAAGATAAAGAATGGTGGACGGAGGTAGTACATCATATATAATCACTGGAGACGCCAGATGATCTTCCCTTTATTCAAATTAAATATATAACATGAAAAGTTTCTAAATTCTTACGTAAGAACACACTTATGCATGCATACAAACATACCTATATATAAAATACACATATTCAATAAAATGACAAATTAATCAAATCCCAGTAGTATAATTAATACAACAGTTTATCCACCTTGCACGAACAAGATAAGTTTGATAAGATTCACAAGAATAGTTAATATAATTAATGCCCATGGTGCTAATGGCCTATTTGCCAAGTAAAAAAAAGATGCCATAATCCAATGGTTTGGTTCATTCCCAAGTGATTTTCCTTTTCATATTCTCGTTGTGGGTCCCTATGATGCCACACTCCATATATACATATCTTTTTTTTCTCATTATTAGTATGTAGTTGATGTGTCCAAAATTGGAAGGCTTAGAAAGGATTTCGTATCATCTAAAAAAATCCAAAAAACAGTGGATCAAAATCAAGCTTGTAAAGGCTCGAGGAAAGAAAAATTATATCATTAATTTAATATTCTGAACCCTCCCCCAATTAATGTGAGTTGAATTTTCTTACTCTATCATTGTTGAGAGACCCATCGAGTGGATAATTTAATATGAATGAAATTACTTTTCGAAATCGAACTCGGGATCTCGAGCGCTGAAAAAAGTTGAAGTTGAAATAGTTCTAATCTTATGAAAAATTAATTTAAATCACATCTAATGTCTCGAATAAGATTATAGAGGCGTGTAAAATTAATTCATTTATTTTATAATTTTCCTAACATATGTCCTCTTCAACCCCCACTGATGGCGATAACGCTATAATGACATAAATTCTATCGTTATAGTTGATTTACAAAGTTTATATGTAATGACATGAGTCCACGCTCATTAAAATGAGGTTGTTTCTTTTAGAACCTCTCGTCAAATACTATGAGCATAATGACATAATCGAGTATGAATCATAAATGGTTCCATAATTTTGATTCATCAAAAAAGGAAATTGTTGAATAGATTTAGTCATAAGTTTTTGTCATGATTTAGTCCCAATAACTTTGATAATGTCGAATTTTAGTCCCAAATCGGTAGGAACAACGTTATAGTTTACATGTTTTTATTTGGGGCTTTTTCACCCGGTAGATGCTTTCGATTTTGGTTACATCGCGTGTATTTTTTTTAACAAATTGGAATTTCGTTGCATATAAAATTAAAGTTTTAAACTTAAAACTAAAATAGAATTGACGGCAAAAATTAGTCAAATATACTTAAAAATACACGCGATAAAATAAGTCACAACATCCGGGATCTAGAAAGCCCCAAATAAAAATGGCAAACGATGTTTGTTTCGGCGATTTGGAACTAAAATTGACCTTGTCAAAGTTATTGGGACTAAATCGATATAAAAAAACTTATAGGACTAAATCTATTTAAGATCGGTTGAAAGAACTTTAAAACATGGGATCATTTGTGATTCAAACTAAGTCGACAGAATCGTTTCCTGTACTTGTTCTTTCCACAATTACTACTACCTTTGTAACCACCTTTCCCCCTACCAAAAAGGATAAAATTTCATATGAGACAATCTAATATATGAGAAATAAATTTTCTTAGTTCCATAATTTTTCTGTAATTTATTTTTTGTCCCAAAAAATTTAACTATTTAAATTTGGTCTCATAACTATCTTGATTGTCCAATTTCTATCTTATTTTTGTCAAAAAATATAAATTTTTATCGTTCTCAATCATCTTATTTTTGCACACATAAAGTGCCAGTTAAAATTGAGGGTTTTCAAGCTCATAGTTGACGTGGACGCTGGTTGTTGCACAATTTTTTTTTTTTAATTTGAAAGAGCAAGTAAATTCCTCCTAAGTTAAGGAAGGAATGAATTTTTGTTTTAACAGTTAGCGTCCAAGTCAACTACGAGCTCGAAAACCCCAAATTTTAACTAGACGTAACTTGCGCATGATCGAAAATTACAAAAGTTATTTTTTTTGTCGAAAATTAGAGCAAAATTGGATAGTTAAATTTTTTGGGACGAAAAAATGGATTACAAAAAAATTATGGGACCAAAAAACTTTTTTTCTCGTCTCATACATTAAACAGGGTACAAACTAATACAAATCAACATCTATCATTTTCAAAGTGTTAAAGTATCAAGTCAATTTATGTTTCATCTCATTGTGAGACCGTTTCACACAAGTGTGCCTCCTTTCAGGGGCGGACGCAGGAATGTAGTCCAGCCAGAGCAAAAAAAGAATCGATAAAAATATATAAAATAAAAAATAATTTATAATTAATTAATAATTTAAATTACAATTGAACATGACAATTTGCTAAATTAGCATTCCTCCATTCAGTACCGGGTCTAATTTTTACACTACAAAAAAAAAATTGACTTTTCTAACATGGCTATTAAATTTTCCTACAAAATAGTTACATCCTTAATTACTCTACAAATTGCCTACGATAACATTCTAGGCAAACATATTGCATACGGATTCTTAAAGATAAATAATTATCTATGAGCAAATTGCCTACACATTTATAATTGTTGTAGGGAATTACATTTGTAATTAGGGGATTGAAATTGTCTATATAATTAGAAAAATATGTGATAGGCAATCATAACTATTTAAGGACGAAATTATTTTCATCAAAATTTTGTAAGCAAGCACGTTAAAAAAAAATTGTAGACAATTCTCTATTTTTTTGTAGTATTAAAAATATTTATAATATTTAAAAAAATTAGAGGGTTATGTACTATATTTCGCACTGAAAATTGGTACGTGCCGCCTATGCCTCCTTTCAAAGACCACCTCCTGAAGCCGCTGGAACCCGCAACCCCTGAACTCAAGAAAGTCTTCAATTAATTGTTGCTTAAACTATTTATTTATTTTGGTTAAATTAATTGGGTGGTGTATTTTATTTGAGTGGAAATTTTGCTAGTTAGTGTGTCTTTTGTTTAAAATTACGTGATCCACATCAGCAACTTGAGTTGTCATGTTATTAAATTATATTTTGGAAATAAATTGCCACTTATTTGGGATTCACGTCATTCATTCCTCCAAATTCTAACAAATTGAGAGGTCACTTGACCACGTGCCATTTTTTGGCGATTGGTACTTAAAATTGAAAATTTTAGGAGTAATTTTTTTGGGATAGAAAAGATAAAAGTTATGGGATTAAAAATAATGACAAAGTCTAATATGAAAATTTTCATACATGAAAAACTTTAATTTTATGTGCGCAAATTAAGGGCGGTACACAAAAATACTTTGTGAATGTATAATGTACGACTTTGTAAATTAGTGATAAACATGCATGTAGTGCAAACACATCAAGTGTAATATCATGTTGACCTCATAGAGTGCATGTGTGTGTGTTTATTTAAGTGGACTTAATTGGAAAGTGGGTTTTCCCACTAAGGGTGGCTAATGTGTCATCCCAAAATGACAAGATTCATTTTCGTGTAAATTTCTTTATACAGATTTCTTTTCTTTCTTTAAATTTTGGATTCTATTCCCATGATTTTGGATGCAACTATGCAAGGTGAAGAGGGTACATTTGCCCTAAAGTTACATACCTTTTGCACCCTCTTCATATTCAAATATTCATCATAGTTTTGCCTTTATTGGTTGAACTTATAATTCTCTTGGTATTGTCCTAAAGTGGCTTTGAAAGGTTGTTGCCTCCCTTTTTCTTTTCTTTTTTAATTGCGTCTTTTCATCCAAACAACTTAGAGGAAATATTCATTTTTCCACATTGTATTTTATAATGTTTTAACGTCCATAAACATTCAATATTAAAATATACATATAATGATTATTTAATAAAATATCTCAATATATCCTACTAGTTGTGACTCATAAAGATAACATGTTACAATTAGCCTGTTCATCGATATAGCATTTATATTTACAAGTTTTATTTGTCATGTCGGGTATGTACGTACATCTATTAACGACGAAATCTACTTTTGTCCACTTCTGAAGAAAATAGAGAATTGCCTAATAATATTCCAATATGTCTATGGAATTTTCAAAAAAAGTTTAGTTCTTAAATAGTATGGATTGTCTACGACTTGCCTCTGAAATTTTCTAATGATATAGGTTTTATTTTATAGATAAATTTGCCTCACGTAAATATAATTCATAGGTAAATTTGTTTGTAGGTAATTTCTAAACAAAAATTTAATTGCTTATGAAAATGTAAGTTTCCTAGGAAATCATCCCCTCATGCTTGATGAAACTCACGTCTTCTTCCTACCATCTATCTATCTCTGTTGTTTTTCTTGATCACCCAATGAGAAAAATCATCATCTCCTATCAACAAGAGACTATCTAGAACACCTTCAAGGTATCTTACATACACTAAATCCACTTTGATCCACGGAAATTTAAAGAAAAATAATCACTTGGTTCATCGTTGTTTTGATCGATTCTTTTGGCTCATCACTAACTTCAATTTGTTTCTTCTACTAAATTTTTGGATGAATTAAGTTATCCTACTCCCTGATTGACCAAACCGTTTCCAAGATCCCAAACGTTAGAAGGTCCTAGCTAAAATCAAGAAGAAATAACAACAAAGGTAATCACCAAACTCGATATTAAAACTGTGTCCGTATGATTTTCGGCGAAGTGGTTGAATGTTTTAACTTGATGGAAATTGCTAATTTGAAAGACCTACGTGTTGTTTGGTGTATATATTTCGTGCTCGTGGTTTTAGTTTTCGATTATAGTAATGTTATGCTGCCTATGCTCAAACATTCTAACTCGAATTTTGGAAAACTGAAAATCTAGTTAAAACTGAAAGTTTAGAGCTGATAACTTTTAAAGGAAATATATTTTGGATGTAAAACTAATATGATAACGATCTTCATTTGTTGAACTATATATGTATAAAACTTGGCAGAATTTGAGTGGTTAAATTAAAAGATATGTTTTGTTGAAGTTGGTTTGGAATTTTCAAAAAGTTGTCAAATAGAGTTTTCCTCTTTTCTGGTACACTCTTTCAAAATCATTTTACCCAACTTAGAGATGTGTTTTTCATAGAAATTCTCATTCCAAGAAACCTGATATGATGAAGTTTGATATCCCTAAAGTTTCACCCTTTTTTTTTTTTTGGTCAGTAAAGTTTTATTAAAAACTGGAAGATTAACTTCCAAACACAGATATACAGCAGTACATATTTACAACAACATTACAGGTCTAGATATAATCTAGGAAAAACTAACCAGTTTTTTAAAGAGGATCATCTGGAACACCGAATTTCGCAGAAAACCAACTCCAAAATCTACCCTTAATTTCCTCAATGATCCTATCTATTTTTATGAAGCTTAACGCGGAATTAAAGCATTCAAACAGTTTTCGATATGAGAAAACATTTAGAAACGAAACCAGATTATTGTAAATAACATGGTATTAGCACAAATTATACATTGGAATATACTGAACATTGGAACACACTCAGTGGCACAATGACGGATCAACAAATTGTAATTTTAGGAACCATTGATCATAAGTTATTTAAGCGATAAACGAATAAAAATAACAGATATAATAAAGCATAAATTACATTACGTGAGAGCAGTAGATATATATATATATATATATATATATAAAAATATATACAATACAATATCATGATATAGGCCAACAATAGTCATGGCTTTACTTAGGTTGGCTGGACTATCTAGGGATGTAACACAGTCCTATAAAAAAATAATTTTTGCTCATCATTTTTATTCACGTAAGTAAATAGTTTTTTCCACACATAGTTCAATTAATATGCATATAAGCAAATAGCCTTTCTACATGCAATTCACGTAATTCAATTAAGACAATTATTATCAATCTGTATGCATTTTCCTATTTTATGAACTCTCTCGTCTTGAGGTATGACTCATTAATCTTGCGTTTGTATCTTTCGTAAGTTATGCGGTTAAGTCCTTGTAAACGTTTATCATTAATGCAGTATCGGAACATACCTTGAGGTGTTTCGGCAGCAGCAGTAGACACAATATTTTTCCATATGTAATTTAGTTTAAGTAGTTTATAGGTGTAAGATTTTAATAAGCATTTTATACTCATCATTTATTTTATTTTTTTGACCTTCCAATTACTTCTACACTAAAGTAAACTCTTTTATGAAAACTTTTTCTGAGAAAGAGTTTCAATTATTTTAATACGTTTCAATTACAGATTTTGGAAAAGCCTACAACAAGCCTTGAGAATTAATGTAAATTTCAGCACCGCATATCACCCTCATATAGACGGACAGTCAGTACGGACTATTCAGGCTCTCGAAAACAAGTTGAGAGCATGCACCTTGGATCTCAAAGGAAGTTGGGAGACTCATCTTCCTTTGGTCGAATTCACTTACAACAATAGTTAGCAAGCTACCATACAAATGACACTGTTTGAAGCACTCTATGGGAAGATGTGCAAATCACCTATTTGTTGGGACGATGTTGGAGTTCGTAAAATTCTTGGATTAGAACTCGTGGTAGTGGAGATCGTCTCGAGGATCAAGGAAAGAATCAAGGGGACACAAGATCGTCAAAAATCTTATACCGACACTCGGAGGAAGGACTTGCATTTCGACATTGGTGAGAAAGAACTGGCCGGCTTTCTTCAAGTGAATTCTTTAAATCGTATGATCAGAAGTCTCGCTCGCTGCCTCCACGCTCAGAGAGAGATGCGAAGATGCTAGGCTCAGCCGAGCCGCTAAAGGGTACAGACTAGGGTGGGATACTTTCTGCAATTGCAGAAAGCGGGCAATTGAAAGTCTCTCTTCATTTTTAGAGCTATAGGCACGGCGTCACTCATACCGATCTTACTCACTGCTCCTCAGAGTTGCACCAACGAAAGCACTAATTCGCTTTGGAAAGAGGGGTAAATTGAAACCTTGCTACATTGGACCATTTGAAATTTTGGATAAAGTTGAAGATGTGGTTTACCTACCGCCCGAATTATCTCAAGTACATAACGTTTTTCATGTGTCTACCATTAGAAAGTACATGAGTGACTCCGATCATGTCGTCAGTTATAGAGACTTAGAAATAAGTCGTGACTTAACTTACGAGAAAGTTCCAATGACCTAGGGAGGAAGTTACACATTTTGAGAAATCGAGAAATATCTTTGTTCTTAGTCCATTGAAGTCGACATGGAAAAGAAGAGGCTACTTGGGAAAGGGAAGATGAGATTTTGGCGAAATACCCACAATGCCCAAGAGAACTTAGTAAGTGAAATTTCTTTTGAAGGAGGTAAGAATGTAATACTCCGTCCCAAAAACTTTTAATAAGAATAACAGAAACTCTTTAAATAAATAATTATGTGTGTTTTTCATTCCAAATTATTTTTAGAGTGTATATTTGAAAAGATTTTTATTTCAAGGAAACGAACGGGTACTTTGAGCCGGAGAACTCCTAGCATGCCTTAAATAAAATATTTAAATTAAGGTTTAAGTCATAAGATAATAAATAAAAATATTCAAAAACATAATATTCAATCATTCAATGAATTTGGATTTTTGATATAAAAATCAAAAAATCCAGCGAATAATAAAAACAACAACGAGAAATCTACTTCGTTCAACTAAATTAGAATTTTTAATAAAGTTAAAAAAAATTGATTTTTTTTTATTTAATTAAATAGTTTTTGTCTCAAAACGTGACAAGTCAGCCACAAAAAATTCTAAACAATAAATTCTAACAAACTCGTAATTTTTAATTAGTGAAACCACGATTTTATAATACAAATATAAGGTGGGTAAATACCGAGTGGTAATAAATATGATGTACACAAAATATGTTGGGATTATACTTGAAAGTATGCTTTTACTTTGTATAATCAAACTGAATTTTGGACTTATTTACTGAAATAAATTGTTTATCACTGATGCGTTAAATATCATCGAATGTTACATATATTTACTGCATAACTGTTCAATAAATAGTACGTGTTACATTGTAGTTAATTTAGTGATACCAGATCACAGAAGATTAAATTAACAGTCCCTTGTAACCAAAAGTACATCATTCACGACCTAGACGGAAATGAACAATCCATCGTGAAAGGTTGAAGTGTAACGCTCAGATTGACTTGTCTTGACCAAGAGATTACACTAGTGCATGTCTAGTGCATTGAAGAGGACCTACAGGAGGACAAATTCTTCAGAACTGAACTAGGAAGAATTAGACCTCAATGGTTCGTTATTTCTTAATCTTCGTCCCTTAAATAGGATCGCGTGTGGTTAGTAATTATTGCTTTGACTTATTACGGGTAGGGAATCAACGAGATTCAATACTTTATATCTTGGGCAATATTATTGGTCACATGTGATTGCTAAGTTTTAATACGGAGAATCGTGTGCAAGTAAGCTTGTTCGATTTGCCCCCTTGGGAGGTTCATAAGTTTTATCATATCAAATCTTGCAAGTGGAACTAGTTTCCGGTATGAATAATAATATTGAACCGTTCCTTTACCAATGATAAAAGATATTAATTAATGGAAAGTTATTTCAGTGGCTTGAATTAATTAATGGGCTAGATAATCTTAAACACGGAAAATAATAACCGGGAGCCATATTAACTGTAATATGGGTTAAGATGAATAGTGCAATATTAATTATGTAGTGGGATTAATTAATATTTATGGGCTTGAATAATATTGTGGCTCAATATTGATAATTCAAGATCCATTGGAAGGTCCAATCTTAATTCTCCTAAAGGCCCCTCAAGTTGCCCAACATAAAGTCCAATAACTGAAAAAGGTGTTTAAAAATAAAATAAATATTTGTTGCTATTTTTTCCTCATTTTTTCGAAAATCATAAATAAAAGAGGGAGAAAGATTTTCTTTGAATTTTGTTATGGAATGAAGATATGTATTCTTGGAATACAAGATTATCTCATTAAATTCAAGAAATCTCCCACTTGGTTATTTATGGTGAGATTTTCGAAAGTTTTGAAAGAATAAGGGAAAGAAAGATTTTCTTGATTTTCTTGAAAAGATATTATGGAAGATATGTATTTCTTGGAATACAAGAATATCTCATAAATTCAAGAAGATCCAAATCTTGGAATCTTGATCCTTAATTTTTCGAAAATTCCCATAACAAGAGGAGTTGGGATTTTTATGGAATATTTTAATTATGGAGAAAAGAATATATGAGATATATTCAAGATTTCTTGGAGATCAAGAAAAGATTTTTTCCTCCCTATTCCATATGGAAAATCGGCCAACACCCTCTATAAATAGGGGATGAATGTTTCATTCTCAAGTACAATTCCATGTGCTGGAAAATTTAGTAAATCCACAAAGGTGGTGCAACAAATTTTTATTTTCCCTTTTATTAATTGTTCGCGAGCTTCCTTCCACCGGATTGACGAGCAAGGACTAGGGAATACTTGGGAAGCCTTTTTGGTGTGTTCTTATCGATGAGACCATTCCCACTCCAAGAGGTTAGTTCACATAAACCCGTAGCAATTCCGCATGCGTATGATTTATGTGAACTGTTTATATGCATGATTTGTTGTTGAATTATTATTTGAATTAATATATGATTAATTCATGCTAGTAATAATTGTTAGAATTAAATTTGTATTTAAATATTCATCCCGAATAGATCCTGGCAATTAATTCCCTAACAATTGGTATCAGAGCCTCGGTTTCGGGCTCTGATCTTTTAAATTGTAATTTAATTCGTTTTCATTAAATTTAAAATTGGATAGTAGAATTGCTAGATCTTTTTTGCAGGTATCCAATTGTCATGGAATTTAATGTTTTTATTTATGCATGCATATAAATTGTTTGTTTTAATTCGATTCGTTCGAATTCGTTTTGTCTCGTGAGAAAATCCACGAGTAGATTAGAATTTGTTTGATTTGATCAATGTAGTAGACTAGTCTAGATCTAGGTTTATTTATTTTTTGTAAAATAAATTGTAACCGGATCGAAAACGGAGGCGGAGACGAAGAATTAAAAGCGGGATCGAGAATCCAAGGCGTAAGCGTCGTCGTCGAATGTGCCAAAGGCACGCGTCTTGACGCGACGTCTTGGGCGGGCGCCGATCGTAAGGGGCGAGGCGCTGGGCCGAGCGCGAATCGATCGGGTCGAGCGCGTCGATCGCAAGACTTGCGCGTGTGGCGACATAACGGGCGGACATGGGCGAGGCGGCATCGCAAGCGGGTCGGCATGGGCGGGTCTTGCCAAGCGCCCTTATGACATCTTATTTGATCTTGTGGCGCTTTGCCAACAACGACGAAACTTCTTTGTCTGCGAAGGGGCTCGATCTGCTTAGGGCGACGTCTGGCGCGGGCGCTTCGGCAGCAACAAGACGGATGCCACTCGACACGGCGGGAGTGCTAGGCGGACACTCCGACCATGAGCTGGTCGATGACGGTCTTGACAAGGCATTTTTTTTAAGACGGTCAAGTGGGAGCTTTTTCGAGACGAAAGATGAAGGCTATGAAGACAATTTCTCAAGATCAAGACATGACAAAAAATTAACCATGACAATTGGATATATGTGCCCAATATGTTTAATTTTTTGTTTTGATGTTATGCATTATTTTATACTTATTTAAATTGTGTTTTAAATTTGCGATGCATGAGAAAATATTTTGAAAAAATCTCACTTTTTAAAAATTACTAAGTATGCTTAAACAATTAATTGACAATTTTATGAATAATAAAATTGAATTAATTTTGACCTCCATGATTTATTTATTTGTGAATTCTTTTGGAGAAATTCCCCCCCGGGACGGTCAAAAGATAGCTTTCACATGAATAAATTCCAAATGGATGATTGTGGATTATTACTAGTGATTTACGATGACCCTCCCCACGAGGCTCGTTCAAAGCGAAATAATAATTTCAGATTTAATCATGTTTATTACTTAGGTATAAAATTGATATGCATATACTTCCCCAAGTCCCTCATTTTATTTTATATTGGTCAAGTGAGCCAACTATTAATCTAGTTATTATAAGGTTTGTAAATCGTTTTGTTTGTAACCTTTCTTGAATGTGTTTAAATAATGACCCACCCCACGTGGCTTATTTAAACTGTTTTGAGATGTTGGCTGATGCATGTTCATATTTTTTTAGATTTTAATATGAAACATGTGATCGAACCTTGTGATATATTTGTGCTTATGCATATTATTATTTATTTCAGTTCATCATGTCGCAACCTTTTAATCCACTGTTCAATATACTAAAAGATAATTTGCTTACTGGTGAAAACTTCGTTGATTGGAGTCGTAAACTTACTATTGTCCTCACTGCACAAAGCCATAACTGGGTTCTCACTACACCTAAACCAGAAAAGCCAAAAGATGAGTCAACTAAAACGGTTAAGAAAGAGTATGCTGACTGGGAGTGTTCCAATGAAATGGCAAAGTGTACCATCTTGGCTTCTATGTCAGATGTGTTGCAACACCAACACCAGAACGTCGAGACCGCTGCAGATATCATGACTAGTCTTAAAGCGATGTTTCAACATCAGAACCGTGTGGCTCGTCAGATCACCATGAGGGACTTGCTCTCTATGAAAATGGTGGAGGGAACGCCCGTAAGGGAGCACGTTCTCCAAATGATGACTCACCTTAACAAACTTGAGGTACTTGGCGCTGAATACGACATCGAGACCCAAATCGATTTCGTGTTCCACTCTCTGCCGAAAAGTTTTGAACTGTTCAGGCTGAACTACCAGATCAATAATCAGAAGTTCTTGATGCCTGATCTATTGCAAGCTTTGGTCTCGGCAGAGGCGATATTGGGGCAAAAGAGCCAAGCCTTGGTGGCAAATGGACCTTCTTCTTCTTCTGGGCCAAGGGGTGGTAAGAACAAGAAAAAGGACAAAAACCACAAGCAAGTGAACTCAAGTGTTGCCAATGGCAAAGAAAAGGTGAAGGGAGGTGGAGGAGTGAGCAAGCCAGTTAAGGGGAGGTGCTTCAAATGCGGTGAAAAAGGACATTGGAGGTCAGCCTGTTCCAAACCCAAAAGGAATGGAAAGAAAGGTAATTCTCACGCACTAGTTGTTGAAACTTGCTTAGCGGCGTATGCCTCCCATTTATGGGTGGTGGATACGGGATCCACTGATCATGTTTGTTTCACTTTACAGGGGTTCAAGCGGACCCGGCAACTTAGTGGGAGTGAGATCCTCATCACACTGGGCGATGTTACGAGAGTGGCAGCTGAAGCAGTGGGAGAAGTGCACCTGTCCTTTGAAGATAGAGTTTTAATTTTAAGAGATGTTCTTTACGTTCCGAATTTTAGAAATAATTTAATTTCGGTTTCTAAACTTTACCTTGATGGATATTCGGTTACTTTTGATAAAGTTGTTACCATTTCTCTTTATGATAAATTTATCTGTCATGGAACGTTGTCGAATAATCTCTATACAATTAACTGTGCACACCACTCACAAAATGCATCCTATAACACATCAATTGTTTCCGATAAAAGAAAACGTTCATCAGATGTGAACGAAATATTTCTATGGCATCTAAGATTGTGACATATTAATCCAAAGAGGATCCAAAGGTTGGTAAAAGACGGTTCACTGGAGTCTCTCCAAGTTGAACCAATTCCAACCTGCGAATCATGTTTGGAGGGTAAAATGACCAAGAGGGCATTCGGAGCCAAGGGGAATAGAGCCAAAGAAGTGTTAGAAATCGTTCACACAGACGTATGTGGTCCAATGTCAACCATGGCAAGAGGAGGTTATGAGTATTTTGTCACTTTTATTGATGACTACTCAAGGTACGGTTATATTTTCCTTATGAAGCATAAATCTGAGACCTTTGAGAAATTCAAAGAATTTAAGGCTCAAGCAGAGAATCATAGGGAAAAACGTATCAAGTCTCTACGATCCAATCTTGGAGGCGAGTACCTCAGCGATGAGTTTTTAAACTACTTGTCAGATGAAGGGATTGTATCCCAAATAATCGCACCGGAACCCTCAACAAAATGGGGTTGCAGAGCGAAGAAATGAACTCTTTTTAGAAATGGTTAGATCAATGATGAGTTATGCGGATCTTCCCAAGTCGCTTACGGGGTCATGCCTTGAAACAATGACTTACATTCTGAACTTGGTGCCATCCAAATCGGTTCCCAAAACGCCCAAAGAATTGTGGACCGGGCGCAAGCCTAGTTTGAGACACATGAGAATTTGGAGGTGTCCGGCCTACGTGTTGGACAAGGAAGCCGGGAAATTGGATCCTCGATCAGAATTAAGGATGTTTATAGGATACCCCGAGGGAACAAAAGGGTGTATGCTCTATGGTCCCGAAGATCAAAAGGTGGTAATAAGCACCCACTTTAGATTTTTGGAAGAAGACTATATGAACGAAAGAAGACCCAGAAGTGAGATTACCTTAAATGAGCTAAGGGGGCTAACCTCGTTGCCAACTATACAAGATGACATACCAAACGACAAACTTACACAACCGGAACCTCGTCGTAGTGGGAGGGTTGTGAAACAGCCCGAGAGATTCATGGGGATAGGAGAGTCCTCTTGACTTGATTCCCGTCAAGACGAATCAGACCCATGGACATATGATGAGGCAATCCAAGACAAGGATCTCGGTTTCTTGGCGAAAGGCAATGAAAGCTAAAATGGGTTCTATGGATCATAACAGTGTGTGGAGCTAGTCGAACCACTTAGTGGGGTCAAACTTATTGGTTTGCAAAAGTGGGTATACAAGAGAAAAAAAGATCGGACGGGAAGGTGGAAACCTTCAAGGCAAGGCTTGTGGAAAGGTTATACTCGAAAAGAAGGGATCGACTATGAGGAAACCTTTTCACCATTGTAGTAATGCTCAAGTCCATCCGGATTCTCTTGTCGATTGTTCACAGATCTCGATTTTGAAATCGGCAAATGGATGTCAAGATGGCTTTCTTTAACGGAGTCTTGATGAAGAAATCTATATGCAACAACCCCAAGGCTTCATTGAAAAGGGCCAAGAACACCTAGTTTGTAAGCTCATGAAGTCCATTTACGGACTCAAACAAGCATCCAGCTTGGAACCAATGTTTTGATCATGTAATAAAGTCTTATGGGTTTGATCAAAACAAGTTCGAAAAGTTGTGTGTGTACAAAAAGCATGTCGGAATCGCATTGGTATTCTTAGTACTATCGTGAGATCTACATTCTCGCTCATCGAACGATGTAAAGGTGTTATCGGGCGTAAGGGCATGGCTTTCAAAAACAGGTTTGATATGAAGGACTTAGGGGAAGCCGGGCACATCCTTGGGATCAAGATCACTCGAGATCGCAAGAAAATGATGATAGGCTTATCGCAAAGCTTCATACATAGACAATTGTCTTGAAACGATTGAAATCTTGAGATTCCAAGAAAGGCCGTACCTTTTCGGACATGGAATCCATCTATCCAAGAAATGTGCCCTAAGACACAAAGGGAGATAGATGACATGAAAGGCATTCCTTATGCTTGGTACCGCCGGAAGCCTTATGTATGCAATCTTTGTGCACGAGACCGGATATCTCTTTTGTTGTTGGCATGGTGGTAAGATATCAAAGTAACCCGGGGAAGAACATTGAATGGCGAAAAAAATATTACGAAGTATCTGAAAAGAACTCGAGATATAATGTTGGTTTATCAGTCAGATAGTCTAATCCCCATCGGCTACACGGACTCGGATTTCCAATCATACATAGACTCCAGAAAATCTACCTCCGGTAGTGTGTTTTGCATGGGGGGAGGAGCCATGACATGGAGAAGCGTTAAGAAGAAATGCATCGCAGATTCTACCATGGAAGCCGAATATGTAGCTGCTTGTGAGGCAGCGAAAGAAGCGGTTTGGCTCAAGAACTTCCTAGTGGACTTGAATGTAGTTCGAATTTACCCAAAGACAATCATTTTTATTGTGACAATGCGGAGCGATTGCAAATTCAAGGGAACCAAGAGCCCACAAGGCCAGCAAACACATTGAAAGGAAATACCATCTTATACGAGAAATCGTTAAGAGAGGAGATATAGAGGTGGCAAAGATAACGTCAGAAGACAACCTAGTTGATCCATTCACAAAGGGTCTGCCTCAGAATACATTCGAGAGACATGCGGAAGGAATGAGTGTCAAGACCGTTTGCCTGCTTTTGAGTATAAGTGGGAGACATTATTAGGTTCGTGTAGGTGACATTATATGTCACGTATCTACACGAGACATGTTGTAGTATACTTAAAAGCAGACTTTGAGTATAAGTGGGAGATTGTTGGGATTATACTGGAAAGTATGTTTTTACTTTGTATAATCAAACCGAATTTCGGACTTATTCTTGAAATAAATTGTTTATCACCGATCGTTAAATATCATCGAATGTTACATATATTTCTTTGCATAACTGCTCAATAAATAGTCGTGTTACATTGTAGTTAATTTAGTGATACCGGATCACGAAGATTAAATTAACAGTCTCTTGTAACCAAAAGTACATCATTCACGACCTAGATGGAAATGAACAATCCATCGTGAAAGGTTGAAGTGTATCGCTCAGATTGGCTTGTCTTGACCAAGAGATTACACTAGTGCATGTCTAGTGCCTTCAAGAGGACCTCTGAGGAGGACAAATTCTTGAACCTAACTAGGAAGAATTAGACCTCAATGGTTCGTTATTTCTTAATCTTAAATCCCTTAAATAGGATCGCGTGTGGTTAGTAATTATTGCTTTGACTTATTACGGGTAGAGAATCAATGAGATTCAATACTTTATATCTTGGGCAATATTATTGGTCACATGTGATTGCTAAGATTTAATACGGAGAATCATGTGCAAGTACACTTGTTCGATTTGCCCCCTTGGGAGGTTCATAAGTTTTATCATACCAAATCTTGCAAGTGGAACTAGTTTCCGGTATGAATAATAATGTTGAACCGTTCCATTACCAAGGATAAAAGATATTAATTAATGGAAAGCTATTTCAGTGGCTTGAATTAATTAATGGGCTAGATAATCTTAAACACGGGAAATAATAATCGGGAGCCATGTTAACTGTAATATGGGTTAAGATGGATAGTGCAATATTAATTATGTAGTGGGATTAATTAATATTTATGGACTTGAATAATATTGTGGCTCAATATTGATAATTCAAGATCCATCGGAAGGTCCAATCTTAATTCTCCTAAAGGCCCCTCAAGTAGCCCAACATAAAGTCCAATAACTGAAAAAGGTGTTTAAAAATAAAATAAATATTTGTTGCTATTTTTTTCCTCATTTTTTCAAAAAATCATAAATAAAAGAGGGAGAAAGATTTTCTTTGAATTTTGTTATGGAATGAAGATATGTATTCTTGGAATACAAGATTATCTCATTAAATTCAAGAAATCTCCCACTTGGTTATTTATGGTGAGATTTTTGAAAGTTTTGAAAGAATAAGGGAAAGAAATATTTTCTTGATTTTCTTGAAAAGATATTATGGAAGATATGTATTTCTTGGAATACAAGAATATCTCATAAATTCAAGAAGATCCAAATCTTGGAATCTTGATCCTTAATTTTTCGAAAATTCCCATAACAAGAAAAGTTGAGATTTTTATGGAATATTTTAATTATGGAGAAAAGAATATATGAGATATATTCTAGATTTTTTGGAGGTCAAGAAAAGATTTTTTCCTCCCTATTCCATATGGAAAATCGGCCAACACCCTCTATAAATAGGGGATAAATGTTTCATTCCCAAGTACAATTCCATGTGCTGGAAAAATTAGTAAATCCACAAAGGTGGTGCAACAAATTTTTATTTTCCCTTTTGTTAATTGTTTGCGAGCTTCCTTCCACCGGATTGACGAGCAAGGACTAGGGAATACTTGAGAAAGTTTTTTGGTGTGTTCTTATCGACGAGACCATTGCCACTCCAAGAGGTTAGTTCACGTAAACCCGTAGCAATTCCGCATGCGTAGGATTTATGTGAACTGTTTATATGCATGATTTGTTGTTGAATTATTATTTGAATTAATATAGGATTAATTCATGCTAGTAATAATTGTTAGCATTAAATTTGTATTTAAATATTCATCCCGAATAGATCCAGACAATTAATTCCCCAACATATTACTTTCTAATACAACCAAAATCTTTTATTACTAATTGATATAAAGTGGGGTGCAAAGTGACTCGAATACCCCTTAAGTCCACGAGCCCTTTTTTTTTACTTTTTTTTTCTGAAAAAACGTGTCATTTCCATCAACCCTCCCTCATCTCCAATTTCAAATTTCAAATTATTATCTCATTCATTTCAAAAAATTACAATGCCAAAAATATATATTTTTTCAACCAAAATTCAAGAAACAAAACATTTCAGATCTTTTTTTATTCACTAGTCCAAATATAGTCTTCCATCATCTTATTTACTTATCTTCTTTATGCACACGTGCAAAATAATTTGCACTAAGGTAGTACAAAATGGAAGAGAATTCAGCATGAATAAAAAGAAAACCTCATTCACAAACCAAGGAATTTTGCACAACATAAACAATATATTTGCACGAATGGAAGAGAATTCAATATTAAATAAAAAAAATGCACAGCAGCATAAATAATATATTTTGCACAAGTACAAAAAATATTTGCACACAAAGGTGCATTTTTACACAGTGCAATACCCATCCAGGAAACCTCATTCACATACTAAAGAATTCATCAATGTCTTCTCTTCCATTGCAACTGCATCAAGCTCTTCTTCCTCCTCTTCCATTTCAGCTTATGTAAAAATCGGCCGCTGGCTGACCAGATTTTGGCAAAATCGGTGAAAAAAGTTATTTCCGCTGTCAGGCACCGCCTAGGCGGGACCTATGTGGATTTTTTTTTTTTTTTTTTTTTTTTTTTTAAACCAACACTTAATAATAAAAAAATTGTCTGGGCGGTCTAGGCGCTAGGCGGCCAGAATCCGCCCGCCTAGCGACTTCCAACTTCTGCTCAGAAAACAAAAATTGTAAAAAACATCATCACCCATAAAAGATCCGCCGGAAAACCCCACCACCATCACCCAAAAATTGACGCCGGAAAAACCACCACCACCATCACCCGAAATGCAACCTTTTTTGCATCCCGGCGGCAGATCCGCCGCCACAATTTAGGTCATCACCACCATCACCCAAAATGGAGTTTGAATCACAAATGGTCCCATAACGTTGACCTCAAATAGATGTAGTTTCACTACAAAAAAAATGGGGTTTAACGATGGTTTTAGCGACGGAAAAAACCGTCGCTAACGACATTAGCGACGGTTTTGGCGACGGAAAAAAATTCATCATTGAATCGAGGGTCGCTAACCGTAGCGACGGTTTTTTGTGACCTCGCTGATTAGCGACGGTATTATGACCAGATTTAGACGAAGGATTAGAGAGACTCGGATTTTTTTTTAAATAATTTTTTTAATTAAAAAAATTTAATAAATTCGTCGCTAAAACCGCGCTAAAGCGTGAATTTACGAAGAAAAAAAAATAGCTCACGGTGGTTCGAACCTGAGCCCAGGGGGCGCCCGGGTGGGAACCGAACCACCCAAGTCACGGACCATCTCGAACCCAACCACCAAGCATATCATATCTAAGCCCCCAAGCCTCCCAATTAAATGAGGCAAATTTTCGCTCCCAAGGGGACCAAACACAGGACCTATGGGCGCTGTCTGATGATCAAACCGCTCGGGCACTTGCTTTCTTGCGTTTACTTAATGAAATTAATTCTATATATCCTAAAAATCATTTTTTTTTTCAATATTTTTTTATATCCTTTATTTCAATTATCTAATTTAATGATTTAACCACATTTTAATATAATAATTATAATTTTTATTTATTTATAAATTTAAATTAATTGTATTATATTAAAATTATATTTATTTATTTATTTTTTAATTCGTTTTTTTTTTACACTTTTTTTTAATTTTATTTATTTAATTTAACTATCTAATAATCTTTAAAATACTAATTATATATATTTTTTACTTTATAAATTATAAATAAATGATTATATTCTTTTCAAATTGTATATGTCCTACAAATTCATTTTTTTTAAAGCAAACAAGTACTACTTTTCATTTAAACAAGCAATACTTTCTATTTAAACAAGTAATACTTTTAATTTAAACAAATAATGTTTTTTATTTAACCAAGTACTACTTTTCTATTTAAACAAGTACTATTTTTCTATTTAAACAAGTAATACTTTTCTATTTAAACAAGTACTACTTTTCATTTAAACAAGTACTACTATTCTATTTAAACAACTACTACTTTTTCTATTTAAACAAGTAATACTTTTCATTTAACAAGTAATACCTTTCATTTAAATAAATAATACCTTTCATTTAAACAAGTTCGACTTTTCTATTTAAACAAGTACTACTTTTCATTTAAGCAAGTGATACTTTCTATTTGAACAAGTACTACTTTTCATTTAAACAAGTATTACATTTCATTTTAACAAGTACTACTTCTCATTTAAACAAGTAATACCTTTCATTTAAATAAATAATACCTTTCATTTAAACAAGTACTACTTTTCATTTAAACAAGTACTACTTTTCTATTTAAACAATTACTATTTTTCTATTTAAACAAGTAATACTTTTCATTTAAACAAGTACTACTTTTCATTTAAACAAGTACTAATACCTTTCATTTAAACAAGTAATATTTTCTATTATTTAAACAAGTAATACTTTTAATTTAAACAAGTAATACTTTTTATTTAACCAAGTACGACTTTTCTCTTTAAACAAGTACTACTTTTCTATTTAAACAAGTAATACTTTTCTATTTAAACAAGTACTACTTTTCTATTTAAACAAGTAATACTTTTCTATTTAAACAAGTAATACTTTTCATTTAAACAAGTACTCTTTTTCATTTAAACAAGTACCACTTTTCTATTTAAACAAGTACTACTTTTCTATTTAAACAAGTAATACTTTCTATTTAAACAAGTAATGCTTTGCATTTAAACAAGTATTACTTTTCACTTAAACAAGTACTACTTCTTATTTAAACAAGTAATACCTTTCATTTAAATAAGTACTACTTTTCATTTAAACAAGTACTACTTTTCTATTTAAACAAGTAATAATTTTCTATTTAAACAAGTAATACTTTTCATTTAAACAAGTACTACTTTTCTATTTAAACAAGTACTACTTTTCATTTAAACAAGTAATAATTTTCTATTTAAACAAGTAATACTTTTCATTTAAACAAGTACTATTTTTCTATTTAAACAAGTACTACTTTTCATTTAAACAAGTACTACTTTTCTATTTAAACAAGTACTACTTTTCTATTTAAACTTAAGTAATATTTTTCATTTAACAAGTAATACTTTCATTTAAACAAGTACTACTTTTCTATTTAAACAAGTACTACTTTTAGTCAATATATATATTTAAATATACTATGAATTAAATTTTATACTGTAAAATCCTCGAAATAGATCTGACTACGGTCAGGTGGAACTCTTCTCCAAGTGACTATAAATTAAATATACGGTAATGTGCATTAACAACAATTAAAAAACCTAGTATAATCCTGAAACAAAAAAAATACATAATTAATATTATTTTTTTTTAAAATTTAAATTTTTTTTTAAAAAATAAAAAATAAAATCGTCGTTAATCCGTCGCAAAAATCGTTGCTAATACCGTCGCTAAAGGGGTTAGTCAAAAACGTCGCTAAAATCGTCGCTATTTACGACAGTTCTCTAAACTGTCGCTAAACTGTTGACTTTGACCATTTGACCAGTAACGGTCGTAAAAACCGTCGCTATTTGCGACGGTTCTTTAGAACCGCCGCTAATTTCCGCTTCGAAAACGCGCGCATTTTTTGTAGTGTTTCATAAGTTTTTTTGTTGTTGATTTAGTCTCAATCACTTTGACAGTGTCCAATTTTAGTCTCAAATGGATCGAAACAACGTCGTTTTGCCGTTTCAATTTGGGATTTTTCGGCTGATGTTATGATTGGGTGATGAGAACCGCGATCGCAAAACACAATAATACGTAAAGAGCGATAATAATTGTTGCCCCAACTCAGGTTGGCAAGAAACAATTAGGTTTTGACAAAGTTGCCAAGAGGTTTTATATTACTTTTTTCATTAAAAAAAAGAAAAACGTCCCACATATTTATAGGACAAAAACAGGACCAAATCTGCTCCAAAAATGACTAAATCTCACCCTACATCTACACGCAATATACTTGAACGAAAATTAAAGGACAAAAACAAAATCTAGCCTATAAAATAAATAAAAATAGTAAAGATATGATAATCTTGATCTTCGTTGTGAATCTTGTCAAATCTTGGAATATATCTTGGAAAATCTTGCCCACTAACTTTAGTTGCAAAAGTAGGACAATTCCTTGGCATATAATCTTGCACGTATTATTGGGTCCGAAAACCCTCATTCGCATCATTCTCGTCCCCTTCAAGATCGTCCTTGTCCTCAAGGACCAATTATGGGAACACTCTCTTATCGAGCCTAAATGCCTCCCTTCATCTAATCGCCATTTGCTTGCCACCAAATAATTGAGCTCAAAATTATCAGTTGTTCGGGTGTGGCTAAAAATCTTTAAGCGACAGCGCGAATTTTTCATAGTACTGCCAACCAAATAACTATCATTAATTATAAAAAAATAATAATTATTATTGGAGTCAAAACCTTTATCTTCATCGAAGTAGGACTTGGCGGATGTCATATCAATTCCCGGAAAAATTGCCCCGTCTTCATCTTCCTTAACAAATTTTTTGTACGGCTCGTCTTCGGCGCTGGTGCCATAAACGGAAACACGAAATCACTTTCGGGCGTCTCTTCATCATAAATAGGTGGTCCATCATAAAAGAGGGACCCACTAAATTTATCCACACCAACAAAAACAAAAGGTCCATCATCATTTTTTTTGTGCCAATAAAAGCCCATATTGTTGCATCCCATTATTCCCATTAACATACCCATTATAATTAAAATAAATTTGCCCAAATTCACTACCAAATTCAGCACTACCTTTCGGCCCATTTGTTTTAATATCTGCAGGAGAATGTCTAATACCATTATTAATATTATAAGTAGGCCCAACATGAATAAGTTCTGACTTTTCCCAATATGTAGTAAGCCCATCGCAAGCACAATTAACTTCAGAAGGCTTAGTATGTTGCTTATTGTCATGGATATTGGCCCAATTCGTCACAGCCTCAACAGCAACAGGCCCATGATGGGTTAGATCATTAGAAGAAACACGATCAGTATCTTCTTCTCCAAGTGCAGCAGCGGGATGTTGAGCGCAAATCTTTGACGTAGAGAGGCACGGCGGCAGTACAGCAGTGGTATGCAGAACAGTACGAAAATGGTCATCGTCGTAATCAGCGTAATCGGATGGTCCAAATATCGTCATAAGTTCCTTTTTGAAATCCTTCCACCGAACTATCCGTCCTGGCTTCCGATATAACCTGTTAATCCATTGCCACCAAATAGTCACATCTCCTTCCATATAACGAGTAGCGTAACGTATCCTATCTTCCCGTGGTATTTCACGCAAGGCAAAATACTGGTTTGCTCGTCTTAACCATGAATTTGGGTTGCTACCGTTTAACGTAGGGCAAGTTAATTTGGGTCTCCCCCTTCTCCGGTCTCTCCCGCTCACATCTTCCCTATCCCGACGTCGGGTAGGGTTGATTTCCTTCGTTTCTGGGGAATCGGATTCTTCAGACGAAGAATCCTCATCACTCTTCCTTCTAGATGAAGAGTCCGCACTGAGCTTCTTCTTCTCCTTGTGAGTTCCCGCCATTGCTCGTATTCCTTTCGCAATTCTCGTCTACTCAATCAAAAAAGACCAATTTGATGAGAACCGCGATCGATACTAAAATAAAATAATCGAAAGAACGATAATAATTGTTGCCCCAACTCAAGTTGGCAAGAAACAATTAGATTTGACAAAGTTGACAAGAGGTTTTTTATTATTTTTCTCATTAAAAACAAAGAAAAAACGTCCCACATATTTATAGGACAAAAAAACAGATTAAATCTCTTCCAAAAAGGACTAAATCTCACCCTAAATCTATACACTATATACTTGAACGAAAATTAAAGGACAAAAACAAAATCTAGCCTATAAAATAAATAAAAATAGTAAAGATATGATAATTTTAATCTTCCTTGTGAATCTTGCAAAATCTTGGAATATATCTTGGAAAAACTTGCCCACTAACTTTAGTTGCAAAAGTAGGACAATTCTTTGGCATATAATCTTGCACGTATTATTGGGTCCAAAACCCTAGTTAAGCATCAATTCAAAACGTGTATTTTTTTTTTTTCAATAAATTTGGATTTCAGGGCATATAATTAAAATTTTAAAAAAAGAAAACCTAAAAAAAAATTGACGACAAGAATTAGTCAAACACACTTAAAAATACATGTGGCAGTACACGTGGTAGTCCAGTCACAACATCCGTCGGAAAGCCTCAAATTGAAATGGCAAAACGACATTGTTTCGACCGATTTGGGACTAAAATTGGACATTGTCAAAGTTATTGGGACTAAATCGACAACAAAAAAACTTATGAGACTAAATCTAATTGAGGCTAAAGTTATGGGATCATTTGTGATTCAAACTCCCCAAAATGCCATCTTTGCGCATCTCGGCGGAAGATCTGTGTAGATCAGCCGCCATAATTTAGGCAACCACCACCACCGTCGCAAACTCCACCTCCACTACCATCGAACACTGCCGCTGAAGACCCCCAAAACGCCATCAAACAACGAAATATCGCGACACCTGTAGACCCCGCCACCACAGAACACCACAGTACTGCATATTCGACGTTATCCGCTGTAGATCCGATGTCGAAAAAACCTGTAGACCCGACAACCGAACACCGCGCGGGCCAGTCGACAAAAATCATCGCCGCCGCACCACTAACAACCTCCCCCACCCTACAAAAACCGTCGCCGCACCACAAACCCACCCTGCAAAACCCACCGCTCGCCGCCACCGCCGGGGCATTAATATCCTCTTTCCAGTTAATGAGCAGATGGAGCGCAGAGAGAGAGGGTATGGCAGAGAGAGAGTTTTTTAAATTGTGTGGCCCTGTTCACACATGGAAAGATATAGACGCTTATTTATTTTAATTAATAATGAGGGCATTTTAGGTTTTTCATGTACCATTTTGTATCTAGTTGTAATAAAGATTGTTGCTTATATTATAAGCTAATATTTTGTCCTACTTTGTATCTCCTTGTAATTAATATTTTTTATTATTGAAAATAGTAAATTTAAGATTTATAATTATATGAGTATTGGTTTAACTTTGAATTTGTATTCTTTTAAATATTTTATTGTTGAAATCATGAAATGAAATTCATATATATTTTAAAAGCGGTAAACTCTATATTTTGTATTTAAAAAGTTATAAACTTATATATGTAAGTTGCAAGTATAATTTGAATTTTATTTGACCTTCGAGTTTAATTTATATTTTGTGATTTAATAAAAAATATATATGAAAAACAAAAAACAAAAAGGAAAAATGTCAAAATTTCTAACCAAAACCATCCTAACCATGAGAAATCAGAACCATAGGAACTAGAAGTGACGGGTGAAATTGGAAACCAAATATATGCATATTTGCTTCGACTTCGATTTTTCCTATTTCGGAACCACAACCACCGATTCCAAATCAAAATCGATAGTTTGAACTAGTTGGGCACTACTTTAAACCTATGTCTTAAAAGCGGAAACGGCGATCGATTCGAACAACCTTAGCGCTTTTGATCGGACCGGTCGGACCGGGTCTGACCGTTTTTAAAGCGGTTGAGCCGGTATGACGTCATAATTACGTAATATATATTTATATATATAATATTTATTAATAATTAAATTTAAAATGGTTACATCCTAAATAATGTTTGAAAAGGCCCACTAGTTTAATATTTTTAGAAGCTCGTATTCATTAATTAATTTTAGCCCAATTTAACATATTTTGAGAAGCCCACTTTTTATAAAGTATAAGTTGGAAAGCTGAACCCTAAATGTTTCTTTCCGCCTCTCCCACCATCTTGATGTCTCTATCTCGCAGTAACCAGTATAGAGAAAGACACACACTGTTTGCAACCAAATAAATAAACTAAATACGACGGTGGTGTTCACGGGGGTAGAGTCTGCTTCCAGACGGAAAGAGTTCGCAGGATGAAGAATGGTTCGCCGCCATCAATTGCAAAAAATACAGATTTTTTTTCCAAGCAGATTCGAACCGGCGGGTGGCCGGTTCAACCGGTCACCGATTCATACCCTTTTTCAGCGTTTTGAGCGGCCGGAGACCGAGTCGAACGGCAGGCGGTCCAATGTGTGAAAGCGGTTCGCTAGCGGTCGGACGATTCGATCCGCTTTTTAAAACATAGCTTTAAACAAACTTTACTTCCTTATTATTTAAGCTCTCAAATATTCCATCACAAAAAAAAAAAAAACAAACAAACAAACTCTGACATGTCTTGTAAGAATATAAATCACGAGACAATTCATCTAAACAAATAACCACAAGTCTCTAATTAGGCTTAAATGTAGAAGAAGAAACATTTCATTTATGAAATAGCTTTCTTCAATAGGGCATCTCCAAGGCTTTGTTTGCTTTCAACTTGGGAGATTCGGATTGGGGATGAGTCTCTCTCTCCGTCTCGACCATTTTTCAAATTTGTATATTCAATTTTTCATCCAAATACACATTTACACCTATTATACATCAATACCATAAAATTATCATATCATTATTTTTCTTACATCAATTCATTCTCTTTCATATCTTCCTTACAACAATTTATTATCTTTCATACTTTACTTACACTTTTCTTTCATATATTCATTAACTCACTGACTAATAATAATAAAATAATACATCATCGTCATTAAAAAATATTGGTTTGACATAAAGTTTCATCCACACCTACCACATCAAATCGAAAATAAACAAAAAAAAAAAAAACTATTTATAGGGTTTCCCACATCCACCATTTTTTTCCCCATCCGATTTTGCTGCATACATCCACCTCAAGCTAAAAACAAATGTGGCCCAAGGGTTTGAACTCAAAATACAACTCAAAACACACATTTACCACCAAATTCGCCACCAATAATAAAATTATCTCCAACTATTAAATTTAAATTTTAACTCAAATAAGAATGTTATAAGAATATTCTTAACTTTATCAATTTAATTTTTTATTTTATCTAACATTTTTTTAAAGATATTTTATCTAACATTTGTTTATAATTAAAATATAATTTCTTATTTATAATTAAATTATAATTTCATATTTGTTTTATTTATCACTGCATTTTGAAATTTAAATTATTAATTTTGTCTTATTATTTTTAACAATTTGTGCTAATATTAATAATAGGAATTATAAATTTTTTAAAAGCAAATAATAATACACATAATATAATATTGAACTAATTTAAAAATTAGTAGAAATAATAATAATCACATTTAAAACAAAAGAATAATACTCCCTCCATTCACCAAGAGTGTGCTCACTTTTCTTATTTGTCCGTCCACAAAAAATGTGATCACTTCGTAGTGGACACGCTCACTCTATTTCCACCTCCAACTGTCATCACTTAATTACTCATATTATTATTATACTTTAACCACAATTTTATTTATTCATTAATGGATCCCACAATACCCTATAATATTTTTTACTTTAACTACTTTATCTATCTTTTCTTAAAACTTGTGCTCAAAGAATTGAGCAAAGATTTGTGGACACTGGGAGTACATAATATTGGAACTAATGTAAAGATTAGTAAAAATATTACACATAATTCATCACTTAAAACAAAAGAATAATAAATAAACAAATTTGCATTGTGAACAATGCGGTGGCAAATTTGCCATGCACTGTTCACTTGTGGCAATTTGCCACTGAAATTGAGTTGCTGTTGACATGCATATTGAAGCAAATTTGCAGTTTGCGTCTCCATTTGAGTAGCTGTTGAAGACGCACTTACTCGAGCAAGTTAGCAGATTGATACATCATAGATACTTCTTCCATTACAGTGATTTCATTCAGTTAAGGGTCCAGAAAATCAATCGCCCAAATACCTCAAATGAAGCAATGAGATGGATAATAAATAGAGGAAGAACATCGAAAAACAAATTAAAGAAAGAAAACTGTCACAACTTTGAATTATTCAAACCAAGATCAGAAAGGACCGTAAAAAGCATACATAAATGCAATAAAAGTTCAGTAAGAACACTTGAGATCAACTTCATCGAGCTGCTTCAAGGCAATGAAGATGACAAACTGACAAACTAAAAAGTGAATTTAAAAACGTGTCGTTAACCCAAATTATCATATAAATCAACTAGTTTTAATAGCCTAGATTTTAAAAGCTAGACCTCAATGTGTCAAAAAACTGTCGTTAACCCAAAGAATAAAATAAATAAAACGAATAATTCAAAATAAAGAAAATTGTAAATTTCGAAGAATGTCATAAGAACTTGACTTAAAAGTTAGGAATATGTCAAAGATATTGTAAATGAAATAACAAAAGATTACTAAGTTGAAACTTTATGTTAAATAACTTTGCCTTCACCAAAACCTATTTAATGAAAGCAGATAATCCCCAGAAAACTAAGAGTATGATAAATGGAATTAAAATGATGAACCACATCAGAAACTTCACAACTTCTGAACTTAAAAATGCATGAACATTGAACCTAGCAAGTTTTTAACAGTTAAAGTTTCCAGGAGCTTGTGAAAGGCTGAACATGTCAAGCCTGTTTTATCTATATAATAGATTATCACAATAACTCAACAGTATTCAGTAGACAATGAATACATAGAAAACGCCAAGAATACACTAAAAATTTCACAAAATCATTATAAAATACAAGAAACCAGTTCACACAAAATAAATTGAGACCATCAATCTTTCAAATAGATATAATCCAGAAAATATCCAAATGGCAATAGTTGCTTAAAAATTCAAAATAATTCAAAAATCAAAAACCGAAACAAATATACACACAAATGCATAATCATGTGACTTACCGTGCAGAGCAACCACAAAGAAAATGGAAGGAAATAAAAGGAGAGAAAAAAGAACATAAAACATCATGCAGAAATTATCAGAGATGCTAAAATGAAACTTATAAAACAATATTGACAAACTTCAAAATTAAAAGACAAGAAGGGCCAAATCCAGAAGATATAAAACTTTAAGTTGTTATGTTGAAATGTTGCATACCCTTCAAAAGGTTCATCAAATGCTTAAAGATGATTAAGAAAATAGAGAGAGAGAAAAGAAAAAGGACTGAGAAAAGTTGAAGAAAACAACAAGAAAAGCCAGTAGCATAGTCCATGGTGATAACAACAATCCAACATTTATACCATATGGATTTAACCACCTTCCAATGTTGTCATTCCTCTGCAAGAACAAAAAATAGCAGGTCAAAAGCAAGAACGTAATAACATATTCATAACACCAATAAAATCTTTAAAATGTGTAACTAAGTAAAATATAGCTTTAGCTAAAACTGATCCAATCATAAGAACACAAGCTTGGACTCGTTTCAAAATAATCAGGTATAAAATCTTTTCAGATACACATCTCCAGTCTCTTTCATTAAAGATTACATAGTTCATTAATTGGAAAACAACGATATCAATTCTGTTTAGAGATTGGATGTCAAAAACTGTACTTAAACAATCTCTTTATCAACAAAGCAAACGACCTTGACCTACTATCACTACACATTCAGGTTCATTAGCATAAGAAAAGATCATCGACATCAATTCTGTTTTAAAGATCCTTTTGATTGTCTGTCCATATCTACACACCTTAATCTTTCATAACAAGAACCAACAAATTGCTCATCAGAACAAACGACCTCGTATAAAATTACTCATTTTCCAAACAAAGAATAACAAGTGACTACATTATACATAATGTATGCAATATGTACATTTAACACAGAAATCACATGCTCAAAATGCATAAAACAGTTACATACATATAGTAATATAAATAAGAAACCATTAACATACCATACACTTGGTGAGTAACCACTTCCACTAGTACCACCAGGAACCTTAGCCAACGAAGAAGAAGAAGTTTGTCCACTCTGTACATTTGGGTACATATACTGCAATCCCGAAAGCATCGCCCCATTCGACCCACTTTCACCACCACCGGAAACACCATACGAACCTAAACCTAACCCCTGCACCGGTCCCCCCATCATCCCATAATACCCTCCCATTAAAGCACCAAGATTTGCATTTGTAATCATCCCACCACCATACAAAGGGTTCACAAGCCCAGAATGCTGCCCTAACAGAGCCATATTTTGCACCTGCTGAGCCGCCACCACCGCCGCCAGCATCTGCGGCTGCACCGGCTGCAACGCCGTCGTTATCGAGGCTTCCCCACCGCCTGTATTACTCTTGCCCTCAGCCGCTCTCTTGCAATGCAATTGAATTCCGTCGAACATTTTGTACGGCTCCTCTAATGCCTTTTTAGCTCCTTCAACAGTTTTGAACACAAACAGAGCATACCCTTTGAATTTCCCCGTCGTCGGATCTAATCCCCTAGGACCATTCTCAATTTCCCCAAATTTCTCGAAAAAAGCCCTCAATCTATCCGGACTCGCGTTAATCGGAACATTACTCACGTAAATCTTCCGTTGCCTAAACTCTGGCAACGGGAAACTCTTCTGCGAGACTATCCCAGGCGCCGCCGCCGCGGCGGAGAGCCCGGGCGGACCCTCCGACGCCAGCTGGCACGACGTCACGCGATTCCCAACCTGAACCCTAGGGTTTTTCAACAATTTTTTTACAGATTTTCTAGACTTGTACGTAACGAAAGCATAACCCTTGCATTTACCAGTCGCGCGATCCATCACCACGTTCAGATCCTCAAGTTCACCATACGGCCCGAAAATCGACTCAATAAGCGGGCGCGTGGCGTCCCAACCGAGGCCGTGCACGAAGACCTTGCGGTGGCCGACGTCCTGGTCGGCGGCGGATCTAATTAGGTTTAGAAGGAAATCGTTCGACACAGAGAGGTCGACAGCGAGCGAGATGAGCTGGTCCTTGGAGAACGGTTCAAGTAGGGTTTGGATTTTGGTGTTCGGGTCGGAATCGGAATCAGAATCCGAATCATGTGCGCTGGATTTGGGGATCTTGGTTTTCTTCTTCTTCTTAATCTTTTTCTCAATTTTGGGTGGTGTTTCGGCGACGTCGGATTTCTTCACGAGCCTCCGTTTGGTCGATTTGGTTTTCGCCATTGATGCTATCGGGGCTGCGGGTTGAATTCCACTCCAGCGGTTTATAAAGTTGAGCATGGCTATATGATATTTGAATATTCATTTAATATTTGATTTTGTGAATGAAAAGTCTGGGTGGTGTAGTCGGTTATCACGCTAGTCTCACACACTAGAGGTCCCCAGTTCGAACCCGGGCTCAGACAATTTTTTCGTTTTTGAACAAATATTTTTATGGATGAACCTATCTTATGACTGAAAAGTCAAGAACTTATTTATTATTACGAAAAAAGTCAACTATTAATATAGGAACGTAGTTGCACGCTTCGCTTTTGGAATAATCGCGACGTTTTTTTTTTTATGATTCATCGCTTAAAACGACTTATGAATGAGACTTACTTGGACTCGGTGTAAGACTTGGCCAAGACTTGGTGTAGTGAGTGATAAGACTCACTCACTCATAATAAAGAGGTTATTTTTTATTTGTTGGTCAATTTGAGCTTTAGTAAAAAATTCTCCTTAACACAGTGTTTTCATAACCGGTTGGACCAGTCAAATCGGCGGTTCAACCGTTAAAATAATATCTATTAATTTTTTAAAAAATATTCCCTATTTCACATTAATAAATAAAATAATTGTGTACTTATAAAATTTAAAGCTATAATTTATAAGTTTCATATTGAAATAAACGCAATAGAATGAAAACAACACAATACGATGTTGGGATTATACTGGAAAGTATGCTTTTACTTTGTATAATTAAAACTGAATTTCAGACTTATTTACTGAAATAAATTGTTTATCACTGATGCTTTAAATATCATCGAATGTTACATATATTTATTGCATAACTGTTCATTAAATAGTACGTGTTACATTGTAGTTAATTTAGTGATATCGGATCACGTAAGATTAAATTAACAATCTCTTTGTAACTAAAAAGTACACCATTCACGACCTAGATGGAAATGAACAATCCATCGTGAAAAGGTTGAAGTGTAAGGCTTCGGATTGGCTTGTCTTGACCAAGAGATTACACTAAAGTGCATGGTTATCGATGACCGAATAGGACCTACAGGGAGGACAAATTCTTGAGAATCGAACAATGAAGAATTAGACCTCAGCGGTTCGTTATTTCTTAATCTTCGTTCCTTAAATAGGATCACGTGTGATTGGTAACTATTGTTTTGACTTATCATGGGTAGAGAATCAACGAGATTCAATACTTTTTATCTTGGGCAATATTATTGGTCACATGCGATTGCTAAGATTTAATCTGGAGAATCGTGTGCAAAGACGCTTTGTTCGATTTGCCCCTGGGAGGTTCATAAAACTTTATCATACCAAATCTTGCAAGTGGAACTAGTTTCCTATGGATAATAATGTTGAACCATTCCTTGACCAAGGACAAAAGATATTAATTAACTAAAAGCTATTTCAATTGGCTTGAATTAATTAATGGGCTAGATAATCTTAAACACGAAAAAATAATAACCTAAGCCATATTTACCGTAATATGGGTTAAGATGGATAGTCTTGATATTAAATATGTAGTGGGATTAATTAATATTTATGGGCTTGAATAATATTGTGGCTCAATATTGATAATTCAAGATCCATTGGAAGGTCCAATCTTAATTCTCCTAAAGGCCCCCTAAGTAGCCCAACATATAGTCCAATAACTGAAAAAGGTGTTTAAAATAAAATAAATATTGTTGCCTTATTTTTCCATGAAATTCGAAATTTATGGATAAAAAGGGGAGAAATATTTTCTTTGAATTTTGTTATGGAATGAAGATATGTATTCTTGGAATACAAGATTATCTCATTAAATTCGAGAAATCTCCCACTTGATTATCCATAGGAAAATTTTCAAAAATTTTGATAATTAAGGGAAAGAAAGATTTTCTTGATTTTCTTGAAAAGATATTATGGAAGATATGTATTTCTTGAAATACAATAATATCTCATAAATTCAAGAAGATCCAAATCTTGGATTCTTGCCCTATAATTTTCGAAATTAATCCATAACAAAAAGAGGTGGGGGATTTTGTGGAATATTATAATTATGGGAAAAAGAATATAGGAGATATATTCAAGATTTCTTGGAGATCAAGAAAAGATTTTTCCCACATTGTTTTTTTGCCTAAAAATTTGACCACCTCCACTCTATAAATAGGGATGATTCTTTTCATTCCCAAGACAATTCCATGTCTTTGGAAAAATTAGTAAATCCACAAAGGTGGTGCAACATAATTTATTTTCCTTTTTTGTTAATTGTTCGCAGTCGTCCTACCACCGGATAGTCTTGCAAGGATTAAGGAATACTTGGGAAGTTCTTTTGGTGTGTCTAACAAACAAAGCCATTGTCGTCCCCAAGAGGTACGCGTTCACGTAAACTCGTAGAATTCGCATCGCGTGGTTTTACGGAATTGATTATATGCATTATTTGTTGTTGGATTATTATTTGAATTAATATAGGATTAATTCATGCTAGTAATAATTATAAGAATTAAATTTGTATTTAAATATTCATCCCGAATAGATCTGCAAACTTATTCCCCAACAATCGCATCGAGCCACGGTTTGGACTCAATTTTTTAAATTGTAATTTAATTAGTTGTCATTAAATTTGAAATTGGATAGTAGAATTGCTAGATCTTTTTTTTGCGTATCCAATTGTCATGGAATTTAATGTGTTTATTTATGCATGATATAAATTATGGTTTTTAATTCGATTCGCTCGGATTCTTTTTGCCTCGGAGAAAATCCACGAGTAGATTAGGATTTGTTTGATTTGATCAATGTAATAGACTAGTCTAGATCTAGGTTTATTTATTTTTTGTAAATAAATTGTAACCGGATCGAAAATGGAGGCGAGACGAAGAATTAAAGGATAAAATCCAGAATCGGGCATAGTAACGTATCGGCCGCGCGAACGCGTTGCAGAGGCACGCGACGCTGACATCGCCACAGCACGGGCGGGGGGAGGGACGAGGGGCCGAAGACGGAGATCCGACGGCGCCAAGATAGTGGGCGGATAGGGGACGGCGAAGGCCAAGACAGGCCGCTACATGGGACGACGATACGCCGAGTTCCACGGGCAGGTCGAAGACGGAATAAGGCTACAGACGGATGGTACGTATCGTAATCGCCGAGGTGTCCGAGGTCGCCGAGAAGTCGACTTCGGCCAAGGGGCCGCCGGATGGGATCGCGTGCATCCCGATCAAAAGCTACTTGGCGTGGAGTTTCGAGACGGAGTTCTTTTCGAGACGATCGAGTGGGAGAAATTCAAGACGGCGTTTCTTCAAAATCAAGCCAAGAAAAATCAAACCATGACAATTGGATAATTTGTGCCCAATATGTTTATTTTTTCGCTTTGCTTGATTTATTATTGTGTTATCTTATGCTTTATTTAATTTGTTTAAATGTGTTTTCATGAGAGTTGCCCAATGAAAAATCTCACCTTCAAAAATTACTAAGTATGTTTAAATAATTAATTGACAATTTTATTCCGGATAATAAAATTGAATTAATTTTGACCTCCATGATTTATTTATTTGTGAATTCTTTTGGAGAAATTCCCCCACGGATTCGGTCAAAAGTTAGCTTTCACATGAATGAATTCCAAATGGATGATTGTGGATTATTACTAGTGGCGACGATGACCCTCCCCACGAGGCTCGTTCAAAGCGAAATAATAATTATGTATTTAATCATGATTATTACTTAGGTATAAAATTGATATGCATATACTTCCCCGAAGTCCCTGTTAATTTTATATTGGTCAAGTGGGAGCCAACTATTAATCTGGATATTAAAGGTTTAATAACTGTTCTTGTTTGTAACCTGCTTGAATGTGTTTAAATAATGATCCACCCCACGTGGCTTATTTAAACTGTTTTGAGATGTTGGCTGATGCATGTTCATATTTTTTGGAGATTTTAATATGAAACATGTGATCGAACCTTGTGATATATTTATGCTTATGCATATTATTATTTATTTCAGTTCAGCATGTCGTAACCTTTTAATCCACTGCTATTATACTTAAAGTCAATATAATAAGTATGGAAACTATATTGATTGCAAACGGAAAATTATAATTGTCCTAACTGCACAAAAGCACAAGTGGATTCTTGACACACCAAAATCAGATGAGCCAACTGACGAGTCAAAAATGCGAGACTCGTCAGATCACCTTGCAAGAGATGTCGTCGCTGAAATTGGTGGAGGGCAAACCCGTAAGAGAATACGTCCTCAAAATTGATGGCCCATCTGAACAAACTTGAAGTTCGAAAGTATGCATTATAACTGGAGACTCGGATGAATTTGGTACTTCATTCTCTTCCCTAAAAGTTTACGAAAGCAATTTTGCCTCGCTAGCTGATTTGTTGCAAGCTTTGGTCTATGCAGAGATGTTGATAGGGCACCAAACTCAAGCTTTGACGGCAAGTGGTTCGTCTTCATCTTCTAGGCCAAGGGATGGCAAGAAGAAGAAGGTGACCAAAGGCCATAAGCAATCGACTCAATCAAGCAAGGGCAATGATAAAATGGCGAATCTTTGGTGGTGTCAAGGAAAATCCAAAGAGGAAGTGCTTAAGTCATGGTCAAAGAGGACAATAGAGGTTTGCCTGCTCCAACCCCAAAAAAGGGCGGAAAGAAAGGTAATTCTCATGCACTAATTGTTGAAACTTGTTTAGCGGCGTAGATACTTCTCATTTCGTGGGTAGTTGATCACGGGATCCACTAATCATGTTTGCTTCACGTTTCAAACCGATCCGACAACTTAGTGGCAGTGAGATCCTCATCACACTGGGCGATGCTACGAGAGTGGCAGCTGAAGCAGTGGGAGAAGTGCACCTGTCTTTTGAAGACAAAGTTCTATTTTTAAGAGATATTCTTTATGTTCCCAGTTTTAGAAAGAATTCACTTTCAGTTTCTAAAATTCTGTTAATAGACACTTAGTTTCTTCTAATAAGAATGAAATCATTTATTGAAATGATGAGTGTATCTGTTATGGGACATTGTCGAATAATCTCTATACAATTAACTGTGCACACCACTCACGAAATGCATCCTATAACACATCAATCAAGTTTTAGAAAAAAAACGTTCATCAGACGTGAACGAGACACTTCTATGGCATCTAAGATTGGGATATATTAATCCAAAGAGGATCCAAAGGTTGGTGAAAGACGGTTCACTGGAGTTTCTCCAAGTTGAACCAATTCCAACCTGCGAATCATGTTTGGAGGGTAAAATGACAAAGAGGGCATTTGGAGCCAAGGGGAATAGAGCCAAAGAAGTGTTAGAAATCGTTCACACAGATGTATGTGGTCCAATGTCAACCAAAGCAAGAGGAGGTTATGAGTATTTCGTCACTTTTATTGATGACTACTCAAGGTACGGTTATATTTTCCTTATGAAGCATAAATCTGAGACCTTTGAGAAATTCAAAGAATTTAAGGCTCAAGCAGAGAATCATAGGGAAAAATGTATCAAGTCTCTACGATCCGATCGTGGAGGCGAATACCTCAGCGATGAGTTTTTGAACTACTTATCTGATGAAGGGATTGCATCCCAGCTAACTGCACCCGGAACCCCTCAATAACAAGGGGTTGCAGAGCGAAGAAACAAAACTCTTTTGGAAATGGTAAGATCTATGATGAGTGAGGATCTTCCCAAGTCGTTCTGGGGTCATGCCTTGGAAACAACAGCCTACATTCTAAACTTGGTGCCATCCAAATCGGTTCCCAAAACTCCCAAAGAATTGTGGACCGGGCGCAAGCCTAGTTTGAGACACATGAGAATTTAGGGGTGTCCGGCCTACGTGTTGGACAAGGAAGGCGTAAAATTGGATCCTCGATCGTAATTAAGGTTGTTTGTTGGATACCCCGAGGGAACAAAAGGGTGTATGTTCTATGGTGCCGAAGATCAAAAGGTGGTAATAAGCACCCACTTTAGATTTTTGGAAGAAGACTATATGAACGAAAGAAGATCCAGAAGTGAGATTACCTTAAACGAGCTAAGGGGACTAACCTCAATGCCAATTGTACAAGATGACATACCAAACGACACACTTACACAACCGAACCTCGTCAGAAGTGGGAGGGTTGTGAAACAACCGAGAGATTCATGGGAATAGGAGAGTCCTCGGACTTGATTCCCTGGACAAGACGAATCGCACCCCATGGACGTATGATGAGGCAATCCAAGACAAGGATGCAGATTCTTGGCAAACATCAATGAAAGCCGAAATTGGTTCTATGAGTCATAACAGAGTGTGGGAGCTAGTTGAACCACTTAATGGGGTCAAACCCATTGGTTGCAAGTGGGTGTATAAGAGAAAAAGAGGACCGGACGGGAAGGTGGAAACCTTCAAGGCAAGACTCGTGGCGAAAGGTTATACTCAGAAAGAAGGGATCGATTATGAGGAAACTTTTTTTTCGCCGGTAGAGCCATGCTCAAGTCCATCCGAATTCTCTTATCGATTCTTTGTGCATCTCGACTTTGAAATCGGCAAATGGATGTCAAGACGGCTTTTCCTTAACGGAAAGTCTTGAGAAGAGGATCTATATGCAACAACCCCAAGGCTTCATTGAAAAAGGCCAAGAACACCTAGTTTGTAAGCTCATGAAGTCCATTTACGGACTCAAACAAGCATCCAGAGCTTGGAACCAATGTTTTGATCATGTTATAAAGTCTTATGGGTTTGATCAAAACTAGTTCGAAAGTTGTGTGTACAAAAAGCGTGTCGGAACTGCATTGGTATTCTTAGTACTATACGTAGATGACACATTCGATCATCGGGAATGATGTAAAGGTGTTATCGACGTAAGGGCATGGCTTTCAAAAACAGGTTTGATATGAAGAACTTAGGGGAAGCCGTACACATCCTTGGGATCAAGATCACTCGAGATCGCAAGAAAAGGATGATAGGATTATCGCAAGCTTCATACATAGACACTGTCTTGAAACGATTCATCATGCAGGATTCCAAGAAAGGCTTCGTACCTTTTCAGACATGGAATCCATCTATCCAAGAAAATGTGCCCTAAGACGCCTTGAAAGGAGATAGATGACATGAGAGGCATTCCATATGCTTCGGTAACGCCTTATGTATGCAATCTTGTATGCGAGACCGGATATATCTGCTTTGCCATTGGCATGGTGGCAAGATATCAAAGTAACCCGGGGAAAGAACATTGATTGGCGATTAAAAAACATTCTCAAGTATCTCGAAAAGAACTCGGGATAGAATGTTAATTTATCGATCGATATAGTCTAATCCCCATCGGCCACACGGACTCGGATTTCCAATCGACATAGACTCGGAAAATCTACCTCCCAGAGTGTGTTTTGCATGGGGGAGGAGCCGTGACATGGAGAAGCGTCAAGCGAAAATGCGTCGCAGATTCTACCATGGAAGCCGAATATGTAAATGCTTGCTAGGCGGCCGAAAAGAAGCGGTTTGACTCAAGAACTTCCTAGTGGACTTGAATGTAGTTCAATTTGCCCGACAGAATCATCATTTATTGTGACAATGCCGGAGCGATTGCAAATTCAAGGGAACCAAGAGCCCACAAGGCCAACAAAAACACATTGAAAGAAAATATCATCTTATACGAGATATCGTTAAGAGAGATATAGATGTGGCAAAGATATCGCCCAAGACAACCTAACAGATCCATTCACAAAGGGTCCGCCTCAATACATTCGAGAGACATGTGGAAGGAATGGGTGTCAAGACCGCTTGCCAATCTTCTTTTGAGTATAAGTGGGAGAAATTATTAGTTCGTGTAGGTGACATTAGATGTCACGAATTAGGAACTACACGACACATGTTGTAGTATACTTAAAAGGACTTTGAGTATAAGTGGGAGATTGTTGGGATTATCTTTGAAAGTATGCTTTTACTTTGTATAATCAAAAACTCAAATTTTGGACTTATTTACCGAAATAAATTGTTAATCACTGATGCTTTAAATATCATCGAATGTTACATATATTTATTGCATAACTATTCATTAAATAAGTACGTGTTACATTGTAGTTAATTTAGTGATACCGATCACCAAAGATTAAATTAATCCCCCCTTGTAACTAAAAAAGTACACCATTCACGACCTAGATGGAAATGAACAATCCATCGTGAAAGGTTGAAGTGTAAGGCTCGGATTGGCTTGTCTTGACCAAGAGATTACACTAGTGCATGACCGATGCCTTCGAATAGGACCTACAGAGGAAAAATTCTTGAACGAACAAGGAAGAATTAGACCTCGGTGGTTCATTATTTCTTAATCTTCGTTCCTTAAATAGGATCACGTGTGATTGATAACTATTGCTTTGACTTATCATGGGTAGAGAATCAACGAGATTCAATACTTTTTATCTTGGGCAATATTATTGGTCACATGCGATTGCTAAGATTTAATACGGAGAATCGTGTGCAAGTACGCTTGTTCGATTTGCCCCATTGGGAGGTTCATAAGCTTTATCATACCAAATCTTGCAAGTGGAACTAGTTTCCCAGATGGATAATAATGTTGAACCGCTCCTTGACCAGGACAAAAGATATTAATTAACGGAAAGCTATTTCAGTTGGCTTGAATTAATTAATGGGCTAGATAATCTTAAACACGGAAATAATAACCGAGAGCCATATTGACTGTAATATGGGTTAAGATGGATAGTGCAATATTAATTATGTAGTGAGATTAATGAATATTTATGGGCTTGAATAATATTGTGGCTCAATATTGATAATTCAAGATCCATTGGAAGGTCCAATCTTAATTCTCCTAAAGGCCCCCTAAGTAGCCCAACATATAGTCCAATAACTGAAAAAAAGGTTTTAAAATAAAATAAATATTGTTGCCTTATTTTTCCATGAAATTCAAAATTTATGGATAAAAAGGGGAGAAATATTTTCTTTGAATTTTGTTATGGAATGAAGATATGTATTCTTGGAATACAAGATTATCTCATTAAATTCAAGAAATCTCCCACTTTGTTATCCATAGGGAAATTTTCGAAAATTTTGATAATTAAGGGAAATAAAGATTTTCTTGATTTTCTTGAAAAGATATTATGGAAGATATGTATTTCTTGAAATACAAGAATATCTCATAAATTCAAGAAGATCCAAATCTTGGATTCTTGCCCTATAATTTTCGAAATTAATCCATAACAAAGAGTAGGTGGGATTTTGTGGAATATTATAATTATGAGAAAAAGAATATAGGAGATATATTCAAGATTTCTTGGAGATCAAGAAAAGATTTTCCCACATTGTTTTTGCCCTAAAAAATCGACCACCTCCACTCTATAAATAGGGGATGATTCTTTCATTCCCAAGTACAATTTCATGTGCTGGAAAAATTAGTAAATCCACAAAGGTGGTGCAACATAATTTATTTTCCTTTTGTTAATTGTTCGCAAGCGTCCTACCACCGGATAGTCGAGCAAGGATTAAGGAAATACTTGGAAAGTTCTTTTGGTGTGTCTAACAAACAAAGCCATTGTCGTCCCAAGAGGTACGTTCACGTAAACTCGTAGAATTCCGCATGCGTAGGTTTTACGTGAATTGATTATATGCATGATTTGTTGTTGGATTATTATTTGAATTAATATATGATTCATGCTAGTAATAATTATATGTATTTAAATATTCATCCCGAATAGATCTGTGCAACTTATTCCCCAACATACGACACAATTTAAAATAAAGATGCAAAAAATAAAAACTAAATAAAAAATGGTTCAATCGATTTACCGGTTACCAATTCAGACCGATTTTTCCAGTTCTGACCGATTTTTTCCGGTTCAACCGTAAAATGATTTTTGAGGGTAATCAAACCGGTTCTATAATAATCCAAAACTAAAAAATAAGATTTAATTCATAATCCAATAATGATTAAGTTAAATGGGTCAATAAGAATATATTTGTGCGAAGATTTTAATTTTGCAGGTGACGGACGAGCTTTTGAGCCAGAAACACTTATTAGCACTATCATTAATGATCAATTGAAGGTTCGATTAATAAATAAATGGAATGAATAATTATTAATTAAGAAAAATGAAGTTCAAAATAAGTCCTTTGTACGCCCAATTTTATCGTACGTCTTAATTTAATTTTTGAAAATTAAAATGCGAACAAAAAATACCGAAATTTTCACAACGAAATCCGCATACCGCCTACACTGAGGGGCCACCACTTGGCAGCCCCAAAAGCCACGAAAATCAACTCAAAATCCCCCCCAAATTCAGCCCCAAAAGATCAACCCCCATTTTATGGGATTTTGCCCCATATCTCCCACACACTTGGAAAAAAAAAGTACTACCTACTCCTTTCTTAATCCATCCTATCATCCATCTCATTTCATCCTTCCTTAAACACCTCCACACTCCACTCAAGCTCATTCATCCATTTTAAAAAGAGAAAGTTAGAGAGAGAGTAAGAGAGAAAGGGAAGAACCCTCTTCCTTCAAGGTAATTAACCAAACATTCTTCATCTTATTTGTTATGATGATAAAAATGGCAAGACTAGGTAGTTTTCTACATACTCCCATGAGTTTTTATGTTTACATGTTGATGGATTCCTTGATTTTGTGTTTAGAAGGATGATTGTGGTGTTTTAAGAGTTTTAGAACTTGGAAGGTATAATTTTTGGCAGATTCTGAATATTTTTTGAAATAATATTTTCGACACTTTTATATCATCAATAAATCATGAAAATATTTTTTAATATATTATAAGATGTTTACAACAACATATTAAAATTTCGTAGTGATCGGTTTAGCCGTTTGGGAGAAACAATTCTTGGAAGTTGATGTGTTAAAAATCGAACTAAAAAGGGATCAGACCCTTCAACGGTCCTTTTACCCAACTTTTAATGTTGAGAAAAATCTTGAAAATTTATGAAGTGTCTAATATATAGTTTTTTATCATGTACTAAAATTTTGTAGTATTTCATTTTGAGAATTGGTAGTAATAAATTTGGAAAGTTTGGGTGTTCATCACTTTCAAATTTCAGAACTGTTATCTTAAACAATTTTATTAAATATTTTAGAATCGTGATAAAATCATGAAAAAAATTATGTAAACAATTTTAATTGAGTTTAGTATAACATATAAAATTTTTGAACCTTTAGGATAAACCTACTATTATAAATGGATTTTTATTTACAACTAATATAGTTTTAATAATTTGTTTAACTAGATAGCTTTTCGAAATTTATGGGAACAATTGATAAGAAATATCAGCTAGGTCCCTTAATGAACTTTGTTCTATGCTAATAGTAGTATAACATATATTAATTTCATAAATGTTCAATTAGTATAAGTATTTTATTTTAATTTTAAAAATGATAGTGATGAAATAGCATATTTATGTTACTGCTCTGGAAATATGGCCATAATTATAATATTTTAATCAATATTTTTTACTAAAACTTTATAGTTCCATATTATATATGTAGTCTACTGCCTACTGGTAAATTGTGAGAATTTATTGAGAAGTCTAAGTATTTTATTTGATTTCCTAAAGTTAAACAACCTATTTTCGAAAGAAAAAATTATAGATAATATTTTTGGTAATTGTTTTGGTTAAAGTTGAGCATGAGAATGTCCTATATGTATATGTGAATTTACATGTAAAGTTTGAGAATCATATTTAAAGTTTAATTATATTTAAGGTATTTTACAAATAGTAAGATAGTGAGAGTGTAAGTACTTTTTAATTGTTGATGTTGTTTTCAATATAGTTTCAACACAGTTTTGAGATCATGAATTCGACCACTTTTCAATGAAAATAAATTGTAAAAATATTCATGGGCATATTACAATGAGTCGTTTATCGAAAATATGAGTTTTACCATGAAAGTTTAGCTAAGTTTGTGAAGTTTGCATACTTTGGTGAATTGAGTGATTTATATTTCATTTGGAACTTTCATGCCAATGTGTCTTACTTGAATTTTGAAAGAAGTGAGAATCCAAAGGACTCAAGTCCCAAACTACGAACTTAAACAAGTTAAAAGGTTTTATCGAACGAAAATAGTTTAAGGAAAACAAGAATGACGCCCTTCGAACTCACTAACAATTCTCAATAAATGAATAAGACTAAGTATGGTACAGATTGTGCTATATAGAGTGCAGCTCGGTTCCAAGGCTCGGAAGTCCCTACAAGTCCTAAGCAATCAAGAAGTTTATAACTTTACTTTTTAAAGTTATCAGGTGGGTGACACTATCTGTATTGCAGTGGTTAATGTTATATGGACTGTTGATGGTTTCTAAAGCAAACTAAATAAATAAGTATTGATGTTTAAGTATGATAATGCATAAACGTGAAGTTATAACATGAATGAATATATGAATATGTATGAGTCGGTGGAGCAAATAGGGCACACATATGACATATTTATTTATATGTGGAGCAAATAGGGCCCACACATGAGTCGGTGGAGCAAATAGGGCCCACATACGACATATTTATTTATAGGTGGAGCAAATAGGACCCACACATGAGTCGGTGGAGCAAATAGGGCCCACATATGATGTATTAATTAATGTTTAAACTAGCTTAAATCTCTACAAAAAGTCATGATGAATGGTCATACTGAAATGATCAAAGAGTAAGTTAAAGCATAATCGAAGAATGAAAGATGGGAAGGGGTAAAAGCTTCTAATTTTAGAATTCTGTCAATCTGTATAATAGCATACAGGTTGTCCACTGAGATTTTTATCTCACACCTCAACTTTAACATTTTCAGGTTAATGTACGGAGGCCCGGGAGCTGCAGTAGACAGTCGTTTCCCCACCTGCTTTTATGTATCTAAAATAATGATTAAAGGATAAGTTAATTGTTGACCTTTTGTTTCATGAACTCCACAATCACTTATCCCGAGAGTTGTACTTGAGACTCATCAGTGTTGCTTTTACTAAACCTTGAATGATCTTTTGAATATGACTACTTTTGTTAAAAGGATATATGTGTTTTTCCGCTGCAAATTAAGTGTCTTATGACCATGTGTTTTAATTATAAAATAAATTTTCTAGCTCAATTTTCCGGTTCACTAAGTAATGACTCGAGTTTAGATCGTCGAGATATCAAAAGTCGACTTTCTAAATTACGGGGCGTTACAGGTTCCATGATCGGTTCCCGGTTGAACCGACCGGTTCAATCGATTTTTGAAAATACTGCCTTAACAAATAATAAATGACAAATACTAAATCTCAATGAAAGGGAAAAAAATTATTGCTTATATTAACTAAATATGATTGTTTTATTAAGAGGAAATAAACTCAAAGAATCTAAGCAATTGAAATTACGATTTAGAATTCGGGTTAACAAATAAATGAAAGAAACTGTAATGAGGTGAATTAGGGAGACAGTAGATTAAAATAGAGAGAACACATTATAACAAGAATCCAATTAGATCATCCAATTAAAAAAATTTAATCAAGAATGAAAGCATATAAATTATTGCAGGAAAACCATTTCCGACTTACTATAAACACACAAAAACTCTTGAAAAGGAGAATTACCAGTGTTACCGAAAGAAACAACAATGATGGGCTAAGTTAGGGAGGCGAGAGATCGATATTCAAAAAGAAAGAGAAGAAGAAACGACAACGATGGGATAAGAAAAGAGAGAGAAACATAAATTATTGCATAACAAAATCCTCTAACTACCAGTTTATGTACGAAAACATGAAAAGAAAAATTACCAGCATTTTCGAAATGAATATCAATGATGGACTAAGCTTGAGAGGCGAGAGATCGGTACACAGAGAGAGAAGAAGAAATGACAACGATGAGATAAGATAGGGTTTGAAGAGAGATCATGACACAAATCTATACATATCTAATAACAAAATGTTGGGCCGAAAGTTGTACCAAAAAATTGTTATAATTTTCTAATAAAATTTTAAACATCATAATAAATTTAATGTAGCTCAAATGGTATAACAAATATTTTGTATTCTCTTTGTATGCAAGAGTACAATGTTCAATTCCCCATATCTACCACACTATATTAATTATTTTTTGAATATTTTCTAAATTATTAATATTATTTTTTAATTTTTGAACTAGATCTATTTATACATATATAATAACAAAATATTATACCAAAAAAAAAATCAACAAAAAAATTATTACAAAATTTTGAACTAAGTCTATTTATAAATATATAATAACAAAATATTATACTAAAAAAAAAAATTCAACAAAAAATTATTACAAATTTATCATAAAATTTTAAAAGTGGCATATTAATGATTAATAATATAAAATGTTATATTTTGTAGTTGATATGGATATATTTTAAAAAAATATCAGTTACTCCTTCCATATTTTTTTTAGATTGCTCACTTGATTTTGATACGGGTTTTGATGAAGAAATTCTTTATTAATATTTGAAGGTAATAAAATAGTTTTTTGATAAGAGTATTTTGTCATAGGATAAAAAATAAGTTAATTTTGTATGTAATTATTAGAGACATGTGATGCAATTTAGTGATGTTTGTAAGGGGTAACATGAACTGTACATAGTTACTTTATTGCTATTTTGAGTATATGATAAACCATGGACTTTTTGGATTTTGAGCAATCTAAAAAAGACGAGAAGTATTGTATATATGAAAATGTATAATTTATATACTTATTTGTATAATAATATTACATGATTTTGGATTTAAATTGATTAGTCCAATTACCATAAATTAGTTGCATGAGCTATTGATATTAGACTTAAATTGTTAGTTGAAACAATTGAATAATTTTTAAGTAAAATTAGTAGTTGACGTTATTAGTTGAATTATAAAATGACACTAGATTGGTTGTGATAAAACTCGATTTGTTTACTTATTTGTATGATTCTTTTATAGGATATAATATTTAAATTGATTAGTCAAATCATGGACGGATCAAAAAAACTTTTATGACAGGGGCACAAAAATAAATAATATAACAAGTATAGATTTTCCTGGTGAACCCGGGTTCACCTGAATTTTATTTTTTTAGTGTCACGATTATGCATATACAATTATACACTATTACTATCTTAAAAAATATTTGATTTTTTAAATAGTGATAGTGCATATACATAACATATCTACAAATTTTTTTAGATGAAATATTTGCATGATTAACTAATTATAACACTTTTAAAAACTCATTTAAGTCATTATATACATATAATATAAGTATTACTCCTAATAATTAAAATATGTATAACATATACTTAAAAAAAAATGGGGCACGTGATCCCAACATAGGACATGTAGGTCCATCATTGAGTCAAATTACTATAAATTAGTTGCATGTACAATTGACCTTAGCCATTGGATTGTAAAACGATACTGGGTTGGTTGTGATGAAGCTTGATACCCATATTTTTAAAAGAAAATATTAATAGAGACTAAATTAGGACAAAGAGTGTTGATTTCGGGAATGACACTGTCATCATCAGATAGTAAACTCTCTTTAATATCTTAGAAATATAATTTTGACTAATGATATCTTATGGTGTGATCATTAATAAGAATTATAGAAAATTATTAAAAAGGGAAAATTTCAACCAGGTACAAGATTCGCAACATAATATCAACCAGGTACAATGTGCAAAAATGGGTTTGCACTGTAGTACAAACTTTGTACTACAGTGCAAACCAATTTTTGCACATTGTACCTGGTTGATATAAAATGCTGCACTTTGTACCTGGTTGAAATTCCCCCTATTAAAAATCTTGGACTTTCTTAAGGAGATCAATTTCAATCATGGGTAGTTATATGTTATCATGTTCACAGTAACTAAAGGGGACAATTTGAAAATTTTGACATCCAATGGAAATTGGGAAGACGATAATAAGTGACAATCAAAGTGGTTTAAAAGAAAATAATTTAAAATTGTAAGAAAAAAATACCTTTAAATTTGCATTATTTAACAATGCAAATTTTTTAAGCAGTTGGAGCGCCACCCATTTCTCATGTCTGATTGCAAAAACAAAATATGTTCATAAATCGTGTGTTGCATCTAAATAAAAAAAAATTAAAAAATGAAAAAAAAATTCTTATTATTATTATAAGTAAAATATTTTTTTATAATTTATTTAACACAAAAATGAATACATTTTATATTATGTTCATTTTATACTCACAAACCGTGCAGCTCACGGGTGATGTACTAGTATGACTAATGAGTAAATAGTAAGGATACAAATCAAACATTTAATAAAGAGTTTTAAGGTTAAATTTAATGGTTGATATTTTATTGGATTTGGAATTACTCTAATACCATTACACGACCTCACCAACAACCCCAATCAATGATACCGCCGCACCCCCCCCCCTCCAACTCAAAATGAATTAGATTTTTAAAGCAAGAATTCATCAACTTTTTTTTACGTCTATTTTATTGGAGATTTTCGAAATTTGAATTCATCAGTTTTTTCTTTTTAAATTAAAATTTTATTTTATCAAATATATCTTTGAACACTTTTCTTTTCATTCTCATTACTTCTTATTCCTTCACGCAAGTGTTTTTAGATAGACTAGTTGTCTTACACGTGCGTCGCACGTTTGTCTGTAAATATGCAATGGTAGTTGATTTATTCTTCTGTTTTTTTCTTGAGTTGTAAAGAGATTTAATTTATTAAATGAAAGTTTCTTATGCACCTGTATTTTTATGGTGATGCAAATTGCCTTAATTTCTTTTCAGATTGATTGACGGCATCGATCTTTGGAAGTTTCAGCAATTACATATAAGGTCGTTGGATTCTGTTTTTGGACAATTTCTTTTCTAGGTTTGACTTCAATCTTAGATACATAGCAAGTTCTTGGTTCTGATACTCTAAAAATCATGTTTCAATAGACGTTGAATCAAAATTGAATTGTGTTTCAATTTTTAAATTTTAGTCAATTTCTAGGTTTTTTAGCAAAACATTCATATAAAATATTTCATAGATCTGGAATTTGTAAAACATGATCCACAGTCCAGAAGAAAAAACGCATAAGCAAAGAGGGGACAATTTGTGGATCATATGCGAGTCGAACCATGTCAAATGAATTTTTCTATAAAATTCGCACAAAGACAAAATTACTAAACTCGCTTCCAAGTCAGTGTTACTATAAGGGCAAACATGTGATACTTTAAGTACAAATAACACATACTTACTTTTTCAGTACACATATTTGTGTATAAGATATTGAAAATTGTGTTACTATATAGCTAAAAATGTATTATTAAGGCATGTTAAATAAAATACTTATAAAAATATTATGAGACACTCTTGTGTGAGAATGTATCATACATGAGATACAACACTCCACCTAAGCATTTGAGTCATGTTTCTCTTTAAAAGATTATTGGATTGGAGCCTTAAAAACTCGTGGATCATACATCATGAGTAAATATGACTCTTCTCATGTATAAGAATCTCTCATACATACTACTACACATTTGAGCTTGAAGAGACTCAATAGCTGGACAACCTTTTTCTTAGAATATAACTCTTCAGAGCGGTTTTGAACCTTGAGAAAAGCTTGAGAAGGTTCTATAAAAAAAAAAAAAAATCTTGTATTTTTTTTTTTATTTAAAAACTCCCTTACATCTATTTTCCAATCTTCTCTCTCCTACTTAGCATTATCAAATTCCTACAAATTAAATTCTTAATTTTCTCATTATTTTACAATTTTTTTTTTAATTATTACACTAATCTTATTTTTAAGTTTTAACTTCCAAAATTTCTAACTTTCTCATTATTAAATTTCCGGATCCAATGTTATTTAACCACTCCAAGTAAAAATTCACTTTTTTTTTTTAAAGTTCTTTTATTTTTGTTTTTTTATTTTTTTTAAAGTTTTTAAAATTTTCAAATCTAATCTTAATATTTTTTTTAAAACTCCCCTTCATTGTATTTTCATCTATTTTCCAAAAGGAAAATTTGAACAAGCCTCTCAATTGTCTCTTCCATCCAACTTTAATAAATTATCCAAATTCCTACAAATTAAATTCTTAATTTTTGACTAAAAAAAAACGTATTTTGGACAATTTTTTTTTTTTTGAAATTACACTTTAATTTTAATTAAATTTTGTAAAGTACAAGTAAAAAATATAATTTTAATTTAATTTAAAAAATTTATATTTATTATAAAAAATGTGATTGAATTAATAAATAAGATAATTGAAATAAAGAATTTTAAAAAAAATTGTAAGAAAAAAAACGATTTTTAGAACATATAGAATTTTTCTTAAGAAACATCGGTTTTTTATCATCCTCAAAGGTCCCCTCGCTGGTCCCCCAAGTAATTAATTTGGAGGCTTTGTGGCTTATATATGAGATGCTTGGTGGGTCCGGTTTAAATATCGATTTTTTAAAAAAAAAAATTGCCGTTGAAAACCGCTCTTATCTTAAGTGAAGTACTTGGACAGCGGTTGAAAACTGCTGTCTAAGCCGCAATTTTGCACAGCGGTTAATAACCGCTGTCCAAGTGCTTTTCTTGGACATCGGTTTTTTATCACCGTCCAAACCATTGTAAGTAACCGCTTTATCTTGAAAACCGCTTTTTTGTCTAATCCAAGATTGAAGTGCTTTTCTTGACATCGATTTATTAATGGAAGATTGAATAGTGATGCTTGGAGAGCGGTTATAACCGCTCTCCAAGGTCATTTTTCACAGCTGTCCAAGCCCAAATGTGTATTAGTGACACATGTAAAATATGATAAACAAAATTATTTCTCAAAATTTTAAAAGAACTAATTTTAATTTTTTTTTTTTTTACTTTTATTTATTTTTGTACATATTGTGTAAATAGTTTATTTTATTTTTGTCGAAGGGGGTCCCAATTTTTTTTGTTCGCTGCATTTTACATAATATTTGTGATAGGTACCAACTAAGCTAATATATAACTTTTAGAATATTTTGAATACATGTTATTTTTAACAATTATTTGTGTGGATTTTTATTTTATATCTAATATTTTATGATACATTAATTTTTAAATATAATATTATTATATTGTATTCAACTTAAGCCTGTAAATATGTATAAGACGTTAAAATTAATTAATGGCTATGAAAAATAAAATTGAGTGGGTCTCTTGTGCACCCAAGTGCACCGTGCACTCATGCAACAGAATGACCAATTTAAAAAAATACTTGACCCATTAAATATATTAGACATGTTATGTGGATACATAGGTAGGGTTGGGGCCAATTGCACGAATCTAAAGAGGAGTAAGCTACTCGCAGGATTAGAAGGTTCTTGTCTCCGATCCAATCCAATTCACACAAGCCATCAGAAATTGTAAGAAAATGAGCATTCGAACAATATGTGCCTTATCGTTTCAGATTCATCTTTACAAAAGGCACACAATTGAGAAGCATTATTTGGGTCTCTTGTGCAGTTTTGTCGAGGTTGGGATTCGTTCCCAGAGGAGTCTTCATGCGCGCACTTGGATTTTTGACGGAATGAATTTGTTCCACAACTGCTTGAATTCCCCTCAAGCGTCTTCGTCTTCAAGCTTGTTGATTTTAAGCAATCGGTCATAAGCTGCCTTGGTCAAATAGGCTTCATTTGTTGTCCATCTCCATTTCCATCGGTCCCTCTTTCCTTCCTTTAACGGGTACCTGTTGAGTAAATCAGAAAAAAAAACATTTAACATTACTTTCTCTCTATCAAATAGCTCATGTCTCCAATTCCATACCCAACTCCATTCTCCCTCATTCCAAGCTCACATCTCACCCACTCTTGCCTTTTTTTCAAGACATATATTAAACAATCTTGGGAAAGAATTTTTTTTAAAGAAGAGTTCCCCGCCCAACAATCCTCCCAAAACCAAGTAACCCCCTCCCCCCAATTGCCTATCTCCTTCACTAATATCCCTGAAAAAACGAATTCTCTTGCCCCACACCTACCACCCTTAACACCTCTTCTCACCACCCTAATGGTTTAACTACACTCCCCCCACTCCCCAAGAAAGAACCCACCTCGACTCAATCACTCTAACTCATAAATTTCCCCTCTCATTTAGAACCTCCACGCCCATTTACCCAATAAAGCTTTATTAAAACACTCTAGGTTTTTTTTACCCCCAGACCCCCTTTGAATTTGGGTTCGCAAATCGTTTCCGATTTGATCCATGAAATTTTATTCTCATTTTTAACAACCCCCAAAGAAACATCTCTGGATTTTTACAATTTCACTTAAGACTTGTTTCGACGCTCAATAGATGGACAAGTAACACACAGGTAGAAACACAAGAACTGTATTAATTAGAGCCAGTCTTCCTCCCATAGACAGATTCAAACCTTCCCAATTTTTCAGTCTATTCTTCACCTTTTGCACCACACAATCCCATTCCGACACTTTTATGAATTCTTCTTACCTTAACTCCTAGATAAGAGAATAACAGCTTACCACTTCGACAACCAAGATGATTAGCAAATCTGCCCATTAAATCTTCAACCAAATTTATTCCAAAAATGCTACATTTTTCCTTATTCACCACCTTAAGTCCCGATACCATCTCTAAGTTGATAAGGAATCTCTTTTTCCCATGATCCCTTACCCAAAAAAAATAGTATAACCTGGAGGTGCGAAATTGGTATTTTTTTATATCATTAAACTTATAAATTAATACTACTCTTATAAATTGATAGCTATATCATTTAATGTTATGATCCCATTTTACAAATATAGTTAGTGGTATTCATTAATAAGTATTATAATATTAGTTTATTAGTGTAGTGGTATAAATTTCATACTATGTACAAGTTTCACCGGAAACCTACTCTTTAAAATATGTCACACAATATCTCCTTAAAAAAAACTAATTACGCTCACCCAGTCTATCATCATTATCATATTATTCGTTCTTTCAATGTTTAGACTCACCATTCACGTAAGGAGTAAGATCTACAAATTATTTTCTCATCGCACTCCCCCCATGTTTTTTTTTTGATCGAGCAAAGTTAGATGTTAGTTGTTAGTAGTTAGTACACCAAGCACCCAAATACTCCACAAAATCGTCAATCCACCTTATAACTCTCATAACTCCAAATTCGTTCTCAGAGGGAATCGAACCTGGGTCTCCCACTCAAATGAGGAGCCCAGTGGCCAGGTGGGCTAAGCCACCTGGTTACTCCTCGCATGTTGTTTTTCTCATAAAACACATCAAGTTTATCTTCATGATGATGTCAATTCCAAACTTTAAAGATAAAATCATACGAAAATCAATTATCAAAATATAACAAAATGAAAAATATAATTTATAAATGTTGTGGCCTCGCCACGACGTGGCGATCACCCCAGGGCAATCAAGTCATAGCGAGCACCTCGTGGACGACCACCCCTGTCTGGTCGTCCCAGCCCGACGACTTTCCCGAATAGAATGGGTTGAATTACGGAATGAGATCGTGTCATATTTATGGAGATGGATATTCCGGGCATAAGAGGGAAAGTCCAGCTGTGGGCGAGATTTGCGCCGGAAAAGGAGGGATCGGTTATCCGGTGAGCGGAAAACCCTAAGAGGCCGAGATCACCCGGCCCATGAAGAGAGATAACCTACTTCATAGTCTATAAATACATGTTGTAATGCTCATTGTAAAGGGATCGAAATCTTAATTATAAAACAGAGAGTATAATAGAATTCCTGGCTTGGTATTGCCCCTGGACGTAGCCACATTTGGCGAACCGGGTCACCAAATCGCATTCTCATTTTTGTGTGCTTTCGCCATTATTGTCTTGTGAGTGATTGTTCATACGCTCGGATAATTCCAGCTATAACAATTTGGCGCCGTCTGGGGGAAACATTACCACGACAGAATCCACGGATAAATAAAGAACTCACGAGGAGCAATGGCACAAAACGATATCCCAATGACCGGTCTCGAAACCGATCCACGCGATGGGGGGGGAGGCATCCCTATCCTCGGAGTCGAGGCCCCTGCAGGAGCAGGCCGTTGATGAGCAAAACTGAGCCTAAATTTTCAAAACCCCCGCAGAGATGAAGAATGCTTGGGTGTATTTGGCGCCAAAGCGGAACTCGAACCGATGAGGGGATTTAAGATCGCCACCCCATCGTCAGTAGTTTTTCTGCGGGGCGACGAAAGAGAAAGCCCAACTGGGGGGACAACTCGGCCTCAACCAAGCCATCTCGGCCGCATAGGCCAACGCTCCACCAAGAGGGGTGGCGAATAGAGCCCGCTGCATGGACGGGCGAGATACCTCGGTCTTCGACCGGCTAGGAGACAACCAGGCGCACAACTCGGTCTTTAACCGCCTGGGCGGAAACTTGGCACAAAAAACCTTTCCCTACGGAAGACGAGGCCGATTCTCATCAGATGATCATGATCAAAGCCGGCAACCAGCAAAGGAAATTCAGAAATGAGCCACGTATCTCAGCGTTGAGCCGGCTCAGTATCGGCGATCACCGCGATGCCTGGGCACACCAACAAGAGGCCGAGCTCATCGCCCTAAGGCAAACGGTCAGGGCCCTTCAGGAAAGGATGATCAATAACCCCCTCACGACAATCTGGCGCTGCACTTTTTGTCACCGGGCCAACGACCATTGCGTCCGCCCCCACACAGGTTAAAATCAACACCACCTCGATCGATAGGTATGGCGGAGACTCCAACCCAAGGATGCACCTCGCCAAATATAACTCATATATGACGTCCATAGGAGCATCCGACGCGACCATGTGCTTCAAGATTTCCTCACGAACGAGCAAGTGCACAAGTGGTACACATCCATTGCCCTCACCACAAATCCTTCACCAACCGGCCGTTTTTTCATGGGCATTTTGTCGCCATGGCGCCTAAACCAGCGGGAAACAACGGTCAAGAACATCGAAAGAAGGCGACGACGAGACAGACGAGCCTACCTCGAGAGGTTTGACCGACTCATCTTGGATGGGGAATCGGTAGGCTTACGGGCAAGTCAGTTATGGATCGCCGGGTCAAGAAGGAACTAAGCTTTGGCGAAAACGTCATCGCCAACTACCCAAATGACTTATGCCGAAGTTTAGAACCCGCAAGTTTACATCATCAACACGATGGAATTCTTAACGGCCAGAATGGGAGAAGGGAAAAAGTCTACACCCTCGGGCGAAGCAAGAAACCGGGCAATACAAGGCCCCCGAGAACTTTAAACCATTTGAAGATCCAGCCAAGCGGTCAAACCGATAGATGCTTTTCGGCTTATCTCCTGATACATTTCACTCAAATCAAGGACAAGCGACTACTTTCGGTGCCCCCTACCATCAAGAAGGGCGACGACAAACAGAGCCCGGGGAAGTATTGCCACTATCACAAAATGGTCGGTCACAACACCAGTGAATGCCGCGACCTCCTGAAGCAACTCTGGAAGCTCTATGAGGACGGAATGCTACATGAACACGTTCAGCGGCCACATCACAAAGACAACCATGCCCGCAATGATGCACTGTCTCAGCAGCGCGAGGTCGCCAAGAAACAGGGAGAATAGAAGAATGGTCGACAAAATTTCATACCGTAACACAAAGAAAGCGAAAGGTAATCCATACCTTGTCGCCACTCGGGGCAGTAGGTGGTCTCTCCGCATCCACCTCGTTATCAAAGAGACGCCAGAAAGCCGAACTAAGAGAGATGGCCAACACGGTACGATTGTGCCTACCAGTCAACGCCACCGCACAGGAAAGCAATCAGATCCAGTACGACTAATAGGACAAGGCAGACATCGTATACCCAAATGCCCCCCCCTGGTCATATCAGCCAAAATCATGGGGGTGACAGTCAAACGACTTCTGGTCGATAGCGGGGATTTTTGCAACATACTATTCAAGAAGACTTTCGACGAGCTCGGCGACTATCACAGTTATCTCGAGCCAAGCGAACATCTGGTAAGGGGATTCGGCGATGCCACCGTGAAGCCCCACGGGATCATTCGACTGGCAGTAGAGCTAGTCTCCACAATAGATAGGAACATTAGGGCAACCAAACTTTGTGATTTCCTTGTAATCAACTTGCCGTCGACCTTCATTGGTTTCCTCGGCAGGCCTTTCGAGCACGAATTCGAGGCTGCATCCTCCACTTACTATTTCTGTGTAAAATTCCCCACTTCAGATGGGGTGGTCGGCACCGTTAAGGGCGATCAGCTTGATGCAAGAGGATGTTCTATTTATATCTGGTCTCATTTAAATTATAATTATAGCGTACAAGAAATCACAAATAATCAAACAATCCCAATGGAAATAGACCAAAATGAACGCATAAACTAGGACCTGGAACCAAGACTTGGACCTGAACCGCGCGAGTTCATCGTCCAAGGAACAATCGATGACCCGAGAAGAGACCAACATCGAGCAACGCCGGACGAGGAGCTCAAAAAGGTCAACATGGATCCAACCCGATGAGATTTGGAAGTCATTATCGGCTCTAGAATCTCGTCGGAGCTAAGAGAACAACTGATCGACTTCCTCAAAGGAAATCTAGATGTGTTCGCCTGGTCCCACAAGGACATGGTAGGGATCGACCCTGAGGTCGCCTGCCATCAACTCAACATCGACCCCGGAAAGAAACTGGTCGCACAAAAGAGGAGGAAATTCGGACCCGAAAAATATGCCGCATTGGCCGAGGAAGTGAAGAAACTGCTCGACAACGAGTTAATCATGCAAGCCGACCAACCCCAGTGGGTATCCAACGCCGGCCTAGTTAAGAAAGCTAACGGAATGTGGAGACTATGCATCGACTTCACCGATTTGAATGAAACATGTCCCAAAGACTTCTTCCCCATGCCTCACATCGACCACTTGATAGATAACACAACCGGACACGAAATGATGTCCTTCATGGACGCATTCGCAGGCTACCATCAAATATCCATGCATGCGGACGACCAACAACATACCTCTTTCCTCACAGAGAAAAATATGTGCTGTTGGAAAAGAATGCCCTTCGGCCTCAAGAATGTCGGGGCTACGTACCAGCGATTAGTAAACCGAATGTTCGCAGAAGAAATCGGGAAGTCCATGGAGGTATACGTAGATGACATAGTGGTCAAGAGCTTGAAAAAAGAGGATCATCTTGCCAACCTCGCTCGTGCATTCAACATCTTGAGGAAGTTCAACATGAAGCTCAACCCGAAGAAATACAACTTCGGCGTGGAATCAGGCAAATTCCTTGGCCACCTAGTCAGCAAGCAGGGAATAGAGGCCAATCCAACAAAAATTAAGGCGATACTAGAGATGGGCAGCCCACGAAACCCAAAGGAAGTCCAAAAGCTCGCAGGAAGTCTGGCAGCCCTCAGTAGATTTCATATCCCGAATGGGGGACAGGTGTAAACCCTTCTTCGACACACTGAAGAAGGCCAAAATGTTGGGGAATAAGTTGCACAGATCTATTCGGGGTGAATATTTAAATACAAATTTAATTCTTATAATTATTACTAGCATGAATTAATCCTATATTAATTCAAATAATAATTCAACAACATATCATGCATATAATTATTCACATAAAACCTACGCATGCGGAATTCTACGAGTTTACGTGAACGTACCTCTTGGGATGGCAACGGTGTGGCTGATTAGACTAACCAAAAGAACTTCCCAAGTATTCCCTTAGCCCTTGTTCGACTATCCGGTGGAAGGACACTTGTGAACAATTAACAAAAGGAAAATAAATTATGTTGCACCACCTTTGTGGATTTACTAATTTTTCCAGCACATGGAATTGTACTTGGGAATGAAAGAATCATCCCCTATTTATAGAGTCCAAGTGGTCGAAAATTGTGCCCAAAAATAATGTGGAAAAATCTTTTCTTGATCTCCAAGAAATCTTGAATATATCTCCTATATTCTTTTTCCCATAATTATAATATTTCACAAAATCCCACCTACTCTATTTTTATGGATAATTTCGAAAATATGAGGGATCAAGAATCCAAGATTTGGATCTTCTTGAATTTATGAGATATTCTTGTATTTCAAGAAATACATATCTTCCATAATATCTTTTCAAGAAAATCAAGAAAATCTTTCTTGCCTCTATATTTCAAATATTTCAAATTCTCTTATGAATAACCAAGTGGGAGATTTCTTGAATTTAATGAGATAATCTTGTATTCCAAGAATACATATCTTCATTCCATAACAAAATTCAAAGAAAATCTTTCTCCCAACTTATCCACAATTTTTGAAAATTACTTGGAAAAATAAGCAACAATATTTATTTTATTTTAATCACCTTTTTTCAGTTATTGGACTATATGTTGGGCTACTCAGGGGGCCTTTAGGAGAATTAAGATTGGACCTTCTAATGGACCTTGAATATCTAATATTGAGCCACAATATTATTCAAGCCCATAAATATTAATTAATCCCACTACATAATTAATATTGCACTATCCATCTTAACTCATATTACAGTCAATATGGCTCCCGGTTATTATTTCCCGTGTTTAAGATTATCTAGCCCATTAATTAATTCAAGCCACTGAAATAGCTTTCCATTAATTAATATCTTTTGTCCCTGGTCAAGGAACGTTTCAACATTATTATCCATACCGGAAACTAATTCCACTTGCAAGGTTTGGTATGATAAAGCTTATGAACCTCCCAAGGGGGCAAATCAAACAAGCGTACTTGCACACGATTCTTCGTATTATTTCAGTAAATAAGTCCGAAATTCAGTTTTGATTATATAAAGTAAAAGCATACTTTCCAGTATAATCCCAACAATCTCCCACTTATACTCAAAGTCTGCTTTTAAGTATACTACAAACATGTCTCTGTTGGGGAATGAGTTGCACAGATCTATTCGGGGTGAATATTTAAATACAAATTTAATTCATTAATTATTACTAGCATGAATTAATCCTATATTAATTCAAATAATAATTGCAACAACATATCATGCATATATAAAAAGCCACGTAAAACCTACGATCACGAATCTACGGGTTTACGTGGCATTCTCTCTCGACGATAAGCATTGACTTGATCGGACGGACTAACCAAAAGGACTTCCCAAGTATTCCCTTAGCCCTTGCTCAACTATCCGGTTGAAGGACACTTTCGTCGAACAATTAACAAAAGGAAAAAATAAACTTTGTTGCACCACCTTTGTGGATTTGCTAATATTTCCAGCACATGGAAATGTACTTGGGAATGAACTAATCATCCCCTATTTATAGGAGAGGGGGTGTCGAAATTTTTAGTGAAATATCAATGTGGGAAAAGACTTTTCTTGGTCACCAAGAAATCTTGAATATATCTCCTATATTCTTTTTTCCATAATTAAAATATTTCACAAAAATTCCACCTCCTCATATATATGGATTTTTCGAAAATATGCCTTGCAAGATTCCAAGATTTGGATCTTCTTGAATTTATGAGATATTCTTGTATTTCAAGAAATACATATCTTCCATAATATCTTTTCAAGAAAATCAAGAAAATCTTTCTTGCCCTATATTTTCATCTTTTTCGAAAATTTCATATGGATAAACCATGTGGGAGATTTCTTGAATTTAATGAGATAATCTTGTATTCCAAGAATACATATCTTCATTCCATAACAAAATTCAAAGAAAATCTTTCTCCCAACTTCATCCATAAATTTCGAAATAATTAGGAAAAATTAAGCAACAATATTTATTTTATTTTAATCACCTTTTCAGTTATTTGACTATTTGTTGGGCTACTCAGAGGGCCTTTAGGAGAATTGAGATTGGACCTTCTAATGGATCTTGAATATCTAATATTGAGCCACAATATAATTCAAGCCCATAAATATTAATTAATCCCACTACATAATTAATATTGCACTATCCATCTTAACCCATATTACAGTCAATATGGCTCCCGGTCATTATTTCCCGTGTTTAAGATTATCTAGCCCATTAATCAATTCAAGCCACTGAAATAGCTTTCCTTTAATTAATATCTTTTGTCCTTGGTCGAGGAATGGTTCAACATTATTATCCATACCGAAAACTAATTCCACTTGCAAGATTTGGTATGATAAAGCTTATGAACCTCCCAAGGGGGCAAATCAAGCAAGCGTACTTGCACACGATTCTTCGTATTAAATCTTAGCAATCACATGTGACCAATAATATTGCCCAAGATAAAAAGTATTGAATCTCTCTTTGATTCGCTATCCATGATAAGTCAAAGCAATAGTTACCAATCCCACGTTATCCTATTTAAGGGACGAAGGTTAAGAAACAACGAACCACTGAGGTCTAATTCTTCCTTGTTCAGTTCTGAAGAATTCATCCTCTTGTAGGTCCTATTCAGCGCATCAGTCATGCACTAGTGTAATCTCTTGGTCAAGACAAACCAATCTGAGCCTTACACCTCAACCTTTCGTGATGGGTTGTTCATTTCCATCTAGGTCGTGAATGGCGTGCTTTTTAGTTACAAGGACTGTTAATTTAATCTTACGTGATCCGGTATCACTAAATTAACTACAATGTAACACGTCTTTAATTATTGAAATGGTTATGCAAAGAAATATATGTAACATTCAATCATATTTAAAGCATCGATGATAAACAATTTATTTCAAGAAATAAGTCCGAAAATTCGGTTTCGATTATACAAAAAGTAAAAAGCATACTTTTCAAAGATAATCCCAACAATCTCCCACTTATACTCAAAGTCTGCTTTTAAGTATACTACAACATGTCTCGCGTAGTCCGTGACATCTAATGCCACCTACACGAACCTAAAAATTTCTCCCACTTATACTCAAAGCAGATTAGCAACGGTCTTGACACCCATTCAACTCACATGTCTCTCGAATGTATTCAGAGGCGACGCTTTGAATGGATCTCGCTAGGTCGCCCTCGAGACGCTATCTTTGCCACATCTATATCTCTCTCTTAACGATTTCTCGTATAAGATGTCTTTCCTTTAATGTGTTTGTTTGACTCGTGGACTCTTGGTTCTCTTGAATTTGCAAATCGCCCTAGCAGATATTGCTTTGACAAATTGAAAACACCATCCAAGTCCACTAAGAAGATCTAGAGCCCAATCGGTTCTTTTCATCGCTCACAAAAGCAGCCTACTTACCCGACTTCCATGGTTGAGTCCGTGATGCATTTCGCTTCACACTCGTCCCATTTGATGGCTACACTTCCCAAATGGAAACACACTAATCGAGGCGAGATAATTTATGGAATCTAAATCGATTGGAAATCCGAGTCCGTAGTAATTTTGGGGATTGGAGTATCCGATCGATAAATCAACATTCTATCCCGAGTTCTTTTCGGACACTTCGAATGTTTTTAATCGTCATCCCAATGCACTTTCCTCGGTTACTTTGATATCTTGCTACCATGCCTACGGCAAAGCGGATATCCTGGTCTCGCATACGACATTGCATATATAAGGTTTCCTACAAAAAGCCTTGGGGGAATGCCTTTCATGTCATCTATCTCCTCTTTGCCTTAGGGACATTTTCTTGATAGATGGATTCCAAGTCCGAAAGGTACGAATCCTTACTTGGAATCTTGAATGCTGAAGCGTTTCAAGACAGTGTCTATGTATGAAACTTGCGATAACCCGATCATCATTTTCTTGCGATCTCGAGTGATCTTGATCTCAAGGATGTGTCCGGCTTTCCCTAAGTCTTTCATATCAAACTGTTTTGAAAGACATGCCCTTACGTCTGATAACACCTTCACATCATTCCCGATGATCACAATGTAATCTACCTATAGTACTAAGAATACCAACGCAGTTCCGACACGCTTTTTATACACACAACTTTCAAACTCGTTTTGATCAAACCCATAAGACTTTATTACATGATCAAAAACTTTGGTTCCAAGCTCTGGATGCCTGTTTGAGTCCGTAAATGGACCTCTTGAGCTTACAAACTAGGTGTTCTTGGCCTGTTTCAATGAAACCTTGGGGTTGTTGCATATAGATCTCTTTATCAAGACTTCCGTTAAGGAAAGCTGTCTTGACATCTATTTGCCAGATTTCAAAGTTAAAATGCGCAGCAATCGATAAGAGAATACGGATGGACTTAAGCATGGCTACGGGCGAAAAAATTTCCTCATAATCGAACCCTTCTTTCTGAGTGTAACATTTCGCCACTAGTCTTGCTTTAAAGGTTTCAACCTTCCCGCCCAGTCCTCTTTTCCTCTTATATACCCACTTGCATCTAATGGATTTGACCCCATTAAGTGGTTCGACTAGCTCCCACACTCTATTATGAAACATAGAACCCACTTTGGCTTTCATTGCTGTTTGCCAAGAATCTGCATCCTTATCTTGGAGTGCCTCGTCATATATCCATGGGTCTGATTCGTCTTGTCCGGGAATCAAGTCCGAGGACTCTCCTATTCCCATGAATCTCTCGGGCTGACTAACAACCCTCCCACTATGACGAGGCTCCGGTTGTGAAAACGTATCGTTTGGTATATCATCTAGTACAGTTGGCACTGAGGTTTGCCCTCTAAGCTCATTTAAGGTAATCTCACTTCTGGGTTTTCTTTGGTTCATATAGTCTTCATCCAAAAATCTAAAGTGGGTGCTGATGACCACCTTTTGATCTTCGGGACTATAGAACATACACCATTTTGTTCCCTCGGGTTATCCTACAAACAGCCTTAATTCTGATCGAGGATCCAATTTACCGGCTTCCTTGTCCAACACGTAGGCCGGACACCCCCAAAGTTCTCATGTGTCTCATACTAGGCTTGCGCCCGGTCCACAATTCTTTGGGAGTTTTGGGAACCGATTTGGATAGCACCAAGTTCAGAATGTAAGTCGCTGTTTTCCAAGGCATGACCCCAGAATGACTCGGGAAGATCCGCATAACTCATCATTAATCTAACCATTTCCAAAAGAATTATGTTACTTCGCTCTGCAACCCCGTTTTGTTGAGGGGTTCTGGGTGCAGTGAGCTGGGATACAATCCCTTCATCAGATAAGTAGTTCAAAAAACACATCGCTGAGGTATTCGCCTCCACGATCAGATCGTAGAGACTTGATACATTTTTCCCTATGATTCTCTGTTTGAGCCTTAAATTCTTAGAATTTCTCAAAGGTCTCATATTCATGCTTTATAAGGAAAATGTACCTTTGAGTAATCATCAATAAAATTACTCATAACCTCATCTTGCTTTGGTTGACATTGGACTACATACATCTGTGTGAACGATCTCTAACACTTCTTTGGCCCTATTCCCCTTGGCTCCTAATGCCCTCTTGGTCACATTACTCTCCAAACATGATTCGCAGGTTGGAATCGGTTCAACTTGGAGAAGCCCTAGTGAACCATCTCTCACCAACCTTTGGATCCTCTTTGGATTTATATGACCCAATCTTAGATGCCAAAGAAGTGTCTCGTTCACGTCTGATGAACGTTTTTTCTTTTCTAAAATTGATTGATGTGTTATAGGATACATTTCGTGAGTGGTGTGCACAGTTAATTGTATAGAGATCATTAAACAACGTTCCATGACAGATAATTTTATCAAAATAAAAATGGTGACAACTTTATTAAAAGGTAACCAAAATATCCATCATAAAAGTTTAGAAACTGAAAACGAATTCTTTCTAAAACCCGAAACGTAAAGAATATCTCAAAAATTAAAACACTGTCTTCAAAAGACAGGTGCACTTCTCCCATTGCTTCAGCTGCCACTCTCGTAGCATCGCCCAGTGTGATGAGGACCTCACTCCCACTAAGTTGCCAGTCCGCTTGAACCCCAGAATGTGAAACAAACATGATTAGTGGATCCCGTATCCACCACCCACAAAATGGGAGGCATACACCGCTAAACAAGTTTCAACAACTAGTGCGTGAGAATTACCTTTCTTTCCATCCCTCTTAGGTCTGGAACAGGCTGACCTCCAATGTCCTTTCTCACCGCAGTTGAAGCACTTCCCTTAAAACTACGGCACGGCTTGTTCACTCCACCACCCTTCTTCACCTTGTCTTTGCCATTGGAAACACTTGAGTTCACTTGCTTGTGGCCTTTGTTCCTTTTCTTGTTCTTACCACCCCTTGGTCTAGAAGAAGAAGAAGGTCCGTTTGCCACCAAGGCTTGGCTTTTCTGCCCCAATATTGCCTCCGCCGAGACTAAAGCTTGCAACAGATCAGGCATCGAGAACTTCTGATTATTCATCTGGTAGTTCAACCTGAATTGTTCAAAGCTTTTCGGTAGAGAATGGAGCATGAAATCGATTTGGGTCTCGATATCGTATTCAGCGCCAAGTACCTCAAGTTTATTAAGGTGAGCCATCATCCGAGAACGTGCTCCTCACACGCGTTCCTCCACCATTTTCATAAAGAGCAAGTCCCTCATGGTGATCTGACGAGCCACACGGTTCTGATGTTGGAACATCGCTTTAAGACTAGTCATGATTTCCGCAGCGGTCTCAACGATCTGGTGTTGGTGTTGCAACACATCTGACATAGAAGCCAAGATGGTACACTTTACCATTTCGTTAGACCGCTCCCGGTCGAGATATTCTTTCTTAACCGTTTTAGTGGACTCATCCGATGGTTTATCCGGTTTAGGTGTGGTCAAAACCCGCTTATGGCTTTGTGCAAAGAGGACAATAGTGAGTTTTCGATTCCAATCAACAAAATTTTCTCCAAAGTTAAATTGTCTTTCAAGATATTGAATAGTGGATTAAAAGGTTGCGACATGATGAATCAAATAAATAATAATATGCATAAGCACAAAAAAAATATCACAAGGTTTGATCACATGCATCATATTAAAATCTCAAAAAAAATATGAACATTCATCAAGCCAAATCTCAAAAAAAAGGAAATATCACCCAACATCTCAAAAACATGAATTTAAAAAGTTTTAAATAAGCCACGTTGTGTGGGTCATTATATAAACACATTCAAAGCGGAGTTACAAACAAGAACATTTACAAACCTTTAATATCCAGAACTCTTAATAGTTGGCTCCCCTTCAACCAATATAAAATTGACAGGGACTTTATATCTATCTAGAAGAATATATGCATATCAATTTTATACCTAAGTAAACCCATGATTAAATACAGGATTACTATTTCACTTTGATCGAGCCTCGTTGGGAGGGTCATCGCCGCCACTAAGAATAACCCACAATCATCCGTTTGGAATTTATTCATGTGAAACCTATCTTTTGACCGTCTCCGTTGGGGAATTTCTCCAAAAGAATTCACAAATAAATAAATCATGGAGGTCAAAATTAATTCAATTTTATTATCCTAATAAAATTGTCAATTAATTATTTAAACATACTTAGTAATTTTGAAGTTGAGATTTTTCCATTTGGCAACCCTCATGCAAACACATTTAAACAAATTAAATAAAAGTGTAAGATAAATCGCCAAAATAAATCAAGCAAAACAATTTGTGATCGAAAAATAAACATATTGGGCAACCTCTTTAAATTATCCAATTGTCATGGTTTGATTTTTCTTGGCTTGATCTTGAAGAAACACGAAAGCTCAAATTTCTCCTACCCGTTATATGTCTCGAAAAAATAGGTTTTTCAAAGAAAGCTCGAATAATCGCCAACGCCAATATCGAAAATAGCTAGCTTAATTCGCAGTTATCAAACGAACTTTCCGAGGATTCAAATGCGTTATCATCCAAGAACTCAATCTCCGGCCGCCAATTTATCTCGAGGTATCTCGACAGCCTTTCACCAGAAAGACCGCTTCTCGTAACCCAATCGGATTATCCCACCCACACCGCCAAAGCCTTTGCATGCCTCGGCACGCAGGGTAAGACTCGAAGTGTCGGCAACAAGGGTATCGACGATTCTCCACTATAAAACCAAAGTTTTACTTTCAAAAATAACTCATGGTCTATCCTCGAATTTTGAAAATTATTTGTCAAATTTTTTTTCCTCAAAAGATCGTAAAATGTCTTCTAAAACTTCCCATGTTCTCGAGAGAACTTATCTCAGACGGCGAATGCAGTATCCCATAAAGATTTAAAGTCTTTTAAATTTAGAAAAATAAACCGTTATCAGATCCGCCCGGAAAAAATACACCTCGGTGAAGTCCGTCTCCGGAAAGCTTGTGAGCGCCATGAGATCTAAATCTTCGCCTGCGACCTCGAACCAAGTCCCTCGAGAAAAGACCTAGACTATATTGCAAAGACAACTTCTCTCCTCGCGCGCCGGCCTGCTACCCCATCTTTTGTCGGATAATATATACATACCAAGCCGCCTAATGATCCTGTTCTAGATTTTGTCCTTTAATTCTTCATCTCTTCGTTCCGATCCGGTTACAATTTATTTACAAAAAATAAATAAACCTAGATCTAGACTAGTCTATTACATTGATTAAATCAAACAAATCCTAGTCTACTCGTGGATTTTCTCACGAGGCAAAATAAATCCGAATGAATCGAATTAAAAAACCACAGTTTATATGCATGCAAAATAAAACATTAAAACCCATGACAATTGGATACCTGCAAAATAGATCTAACAATTCTACTATCCAATTTAAAATTTAATGTCCACGAATTAAATTACAATTTAAAAATTGAGCCCAAAAACAAATTGGCTCGATACGATTGTTGGGGAATGAGTTGCACGAGATCTATTCGGGTGAATATTTAAATACAAATTTAATTCATTAATTATTACTAGCATGAATTAATCCTATATTAATTCAAATAATAATTGCAACAACATATCATGCATATAAAAAGCCACGTAAAACCTACGATCATGCGAATCTATGGGTTTACGTGGCGTACCTCTCGGGATAAGCAAAGGACTTCGGTCGGACGGACTAACCAAAAGGACTTCCCAAGTATTCCCTTAGCCCTTGCTCAACTATCCGGTGGAAGGACACTTTCGTCGAACAATTAACAAAAAAAGAAAAAATAAACTTTGTTGTACCACCTTTGTGGATTTGCTAATATTTCCAAAGACATGGAATTGTACTTGGGAATGAAATAATCATCCCTATTTATAGGAGAGGGGTGTCGAAATTTTTAGTGAAATATCAATGTGGGAAAAGACTTTTCTTGGTCACCAAGAAATCTTGAATATATCTCCTATATTCTTTTTTCCCATAATTAAAATATTCCACAAAAATTCCACCTCCTCATATATATGGATTTTTCAAAATATGCCTTGCAAGATTCCAAGATTTGGATCTTCTTGAATTTATGAGATATTCTTGTATTTCAAGAAATACATATCTTCCATAATATCTTTTCAAGAAAATCAAGAAAAAAATTTCTTGCCCTATATTTTCATCTTTTTTTTAGAAAATTTCATATGGATAAACCATGTGGGAGATTTCTTGAATTTAATGAGATAATCTTGTATTCCAAGAATACATATCTTCATTCCATAACAAAATTCAAAGAAAATCTTTCTCCCAACTTCATCCATAAATTTCGAAATAATTAGGAAAAATTAAGCAACAATATTTATTTTATTTTAATCACATTTTCAGTTATTGGACTATTTGTTGGGCTACTCAGGGGGCCTTTAGGAGAATTAAGATTTGACCTTCTAATGGATCTTGAATATCTAATATTGAGCCACAATATAATTCAAGCCCATAAATATTAATTAATCCCACTACATAATTAATATTGCACTATCCATCTTAACCCATATTACAGTCAATATGGCTCCCGGTCATTATTTCCCTTGTGTTTAAGATTATCTAGCCCATTAATCAATTCAAGCCACTGAAATAGCTTTCCATTAATTAATATCTTTTGTCCTTGGTCGAGGAACGGTTCAACATTATTATCCATACCGGAAACTAATTCCACTTGCAAGATTTGGTTTGATAAAGCTTATGAACCTCCCAAGGGGGCAAATCAAGCAAGCATACTTGCACACGATTCTTCGTATTAAATCTTAGCAATCACATGTGACCAATAATATTGCCCAAGATAAAAAGTATTGAATCTCTCTTTGATTCGCTACCCATGATAAGTCAAAGCAATAGTTACCAATCCCACGTGATCCTATTTAAGGGACGAAGGTTAAGAAACAACGAACCACCGAGGTCTAATTCTTCCTTGTTCGATTCAAAGAATTTATCCTCCCATAGGTCCTATTCAACAGATCGATTATGCACTAGTGTAATCTCTTGGTCAAGACAAACCAATCTGAGCCTTACACCTCAACCTTTAAATGATGGGTTGTTCATTTCCATCTAGGTAGTGAATGGCGTACTTTTTAGTTACAAGGGACCGTGTTAATTTAATCTTACGTGATCTGGTATCACTAAATTAACTACAATGTAACACGTCTTTAATTATTGAACAGTTATCGCGAAGAAATATATGTAACATTCAATCATATTTAAAGCAACAGTGATAAACAATTTATTTCAGTAAATAAGTCTAAAAATTCAGTTTCGATTATACAAAGTAAAAAGCATACTTTTCAGTATAATCCCAACAGTCTCGTGTAGTCTGTGACATCTAATGTCACGTACACGAACCTAATAATTTCTCCCACTTATACTCAAAGCAGATTGACAACGTTCTTGACACCCATTCCTTTCACATGTCTCTCAAATGTATTCAGAGGCAGACCCTTTGTGAATGGATCTGCTAGGTTGTCTTCTGACGCTATCTTTGCCACATCTATATCTCCTCTCTTAACGATTTCTCGTATAAGATGGTATTTCCTTTCAATGTGTTTGCTGGCCTTGTGGGCTCTTGGTTCCCTTGAATTTGCAACTGCTCTGACATTGTCACAATAAACAGTGATTGTACTGGGCAAATTCGGAACTACGTCCAAGTCCACTAGGAAGTTCTTGAGCCAAACTGCTTGTTTCGTTTGCCTGTAAAGCGATTACATATTCGGTTTCCATGGTAGAATCTGCGATGCATTTTACGCTTAAAAAGCTTCTCCATGTCACGCTCCTTCCCCCATGCAAAACACACTCACCGGGAGGTAGATTTTTGAGTCTATGTTCGATTGAATATCCGAGTCCGTAACCGGATGGGGATTGGACTATCGACCGATAAACCAACATTCTATCCTCGAGTTCTTTTGAAAACTTGAGAATGTTTTTAATCGTAGTCAATGCTCTTTCCCGGGTTACTTTGATATCTTGCCACCATGCCTACGTCAAACAGATATCCGGTCTCGTACACAGCATCGCATACATAAGGCTTCCGATAGCCGAAGCATAAGGAATACCTCTCATGTCATCTATCTCATTTTCAAGCCTTAGGGGACATTTTCTTGGATAGATGGATTCCATGTCCGAAAGGTACGGCCTTTCTTGGAATCTTGCATCTTTGAATCGTTTCAAGACAATGTCTATGTATGAAGCTTGCGATAAGCCTATCATCCTTTTCTTGCGATCTCGAGTGATCTTGATCCCAAGGATGTGTCCCGCTTCCCTAAGTCCTTCATATCAAACCTGCTTTTGAAAGCCATGCCCTTACGCTCGATAACACCTTCACATCGTTCCCGATGATCGAAATGTCATCTACGATAGTACTAAGAATACCAATGCGATTTCGAAGATTTAAATACACTTTATATACACACAACTTTCAAACTCGTTTTGATCGAACCCATAAGACTTTATAACATGATCAATACATTGGTTCCAAGCTCTGGATGCCTGTTTGAGTCCTAAATGGACTTTATGAGCTTACAAACTAGGTGTTCTTGGCCTTTTTCAATGAAGCCTTGGGGTTGTTGCATATAGATCTCTTCATCAAGACTTACATTAAGAAAGTCGTCTTGACATCCATTTGCCAGATTTCAAAGTCGAGATCTTGCAAAAATCGATAAGAGAATACGGATAGACTTAAGCATGGCTACGGGCGAAAAAGTTTCCTCATAATCGATCCCTTCTTTCTGAGTATAACCTTTCGCCACTAGTCTTGCTTTGAAGGTTTCAACCATCCCGTCCGGTCCTCTTTTTCTCTTGTACACCCACTTGCAACCAATGGTTTGACCCCATTAAGTGGTTCGACTAGCTCCCACACTCTGTTATGAAACATAGAACCCATTTCGGCTTTCATTGTTGTTTGCCAAGAATCTGCATCCTTGTCTTGGATTGCCTCGTCATATGTCCATGGGTCTGATTCCTCTTGTCCGGAAATCAAGTCCGAGGACTCTCCTATTCCCATAAATCTCTCGGGCTATCTTACAACCCTCCCACTACGACGAGGTTCCGGTTGTGAAAGTGTGTCATTTGGTATATCATCTAGTACAGTTGGCATTGAGGTTTGCCCTCTTAGCTCATTTAAGGTAATCTCACTTCTGGGTTTTCTTTTGTTCATATAGTCTTCTTCCAAAAATCTAAAGTGGGTGCTTATTACCACCTTTTGATCTTCGGGACCATAGAACATACACCCTTTTGTTCCCTCGGGGTATCCTACAAACAACCTTAATTCTGATCGAGGATCCAATTTACCGGCTTTCTTGTCCAACACGTAGGCCGGACACCCCCAAATTCTCATGTGTCTCATACTAGGCTTGCGCCCGGTCCACAATTCTTTGGGAGTTTTGGGAACCGATTTGGATGGCACCAAGTTCGTAATGTAGAAGTCTTTGGTTCCAAGGCATGACCCCGAATGACTTGGGAAGATCCGCATAACTCATCATAGATCTAACCATTTACAAAAGAGTTCTGTTTCTTTAATGTCTCTGCAACCCCGCTTTTGTTGAGAGGTTCTATTCGATGGTGCAATGAGGGATGCAATCCTTCATCGATAAGTAGTTCAAAAACTCATCGCCGTTTGAGGTATTCACCTCCACGATCAGATCGTAGAGACTTGATACGTTTTTCCTTATGATTCTCTACTTGAGCCTTAAATTCTTTGAATTTCTCAAAGGTCTCAGATTTATGCTTCATAAGGAAAATGTAATCGTACCTTGAGTAATCATCAATAAAAGTGACCAAATACTCATAACCTCCTCTTGCTTTGGTTGACATTGGACCACATACATCTATGAGAACGATCTCTAACACTTCTTTGTCTCTATTCCCCTTGGCTCCAATTGCCCTCTTGGTCATTTTACCCTCCAAACATGATTCGCAGGTTGGAATTGGTTCAGCTTGGAGAAACTCCAGTGATCCGTCTTTCACCAACCTTTGGATCCTCTTTGGATTTATATGACCTAATCTCAGATGCCATAGAAGTGTCTCGTTCACGTCTGATGAACGTTTTCTTTTCTCGGAAATAGTTGATGTGTTATAGGATGCATTTCGTGAGTGGTGTGCACAGTTAATTTGTATAGAGATTTTCCATCAATGTCCCATAACAGATGCACTCATCATTTCAAGAAATGATTTCATTCTTATTAGAAGAAACTAAGTGTCTATTAACAGAATTTTAGAAACTGAAAGTGAATTCTTTCTAAAATTGGGAACATAAAAAACATCTCTTAAAATTAGAACTCTGTCTTCAAAAGACTGGTGCACTTCTCCCACTGCTTCAGCTGCCACTCTCGTAGCATAGCCCAGTGTGATGAGGATCTCACTACCACTAAGTTGTCGGATCAGTTTGAACCCGTGAAGAAAACATGATTAGTGGATCCCGTATCAACTACCCACGAATGAGAAATATACGCCGCTAAACAAGTTTCAACAATTAGTGCGTGAGAATTACCTTTCTTTCCGGCCCTTTTGGGGTTGGAACAGGCAAACCTCCACTTTCCTCTTTCACCGCAGCTTAAGCACTTCCTTTTTGGATTTTCCTTGACACCACCAGCATTCGTCATCTTCTCATTGCCCTTGGCAACAGTTGAGTCTGATTGCTTATGGCCTTTGGTCACCTTCTTCTTCTTGCCATCCCTTGGCCTAGAAGATGAAGATGGACCACTTGCCGTCAAAGTTTGAGTTTGGTGCCCCATCAACATCTCTGCCGAGACCAAAAGCTTGCAACAAATCAGCTAGCGAGGCAAAAATGCTCAAAAATATTTTGGGCAGAGAGTGAAGTACCAAATTCATCTGAGTCTCCAGATTATATCTGCACTCAGAATCTCAAGTTTGTTCAGATGGACCATCTATTTTGAGGACGTAATCCCTTACGGGTTTGCCCTCCACCATTTTCAGCGACGACATCTCTCGCAAGGTGATCTGACGAGTCCCGCATTTTTGACTCGTCAGTTGGCTCATCTGATTTTGGTGTGTCAAGAATCCACTTGTGCTTTTGTGCAGTTAGGACAATTATAAATTTTCGTTTCCAATCAATATAGTTTCCATACATATTGTATTGACTTTGAGTATATTAACAGTAGATTAAAAAAGGTAACAATCACATGCATCATATTAAAATCTCAAAAAAAATATGAACATGCATCAACCAATATCTCAAAATCAAAAAAAAATATGAACATTTAAATAATCTCAAAAGGGTTTAAATAAGCCCACGTGGGGTGGGTCATTATTTAAACACATTCAAGCGAGTTACAAACAAAAAAATTAAAACCTTTAATATCCAGTTAATAGTTGGCTCCCACTTTACCAATATAAAATTGACAGGACTTGAGGAAGTATATGCATATCAATTTTATACCTAAGTAATAACCATGATTAAATACAGGATTATTATTTCGTATTGAACGAGCCTCGTGGGGAGGGTCATCGTCGCCGCTAGTAATAACCCACAATCATCCGTTTGGAATTCATTCATGTGAAAGCTATCTTTTGACCGTCCCGTGGGAGAAATTTCTCCAAAAGAATTCACAAATAAATAAATCATGGAGGTCAAAATTAATTCAATTTTATTATCCTGAATAAAATTGTCAATTAATTATTTAAACATACTTAGTAATTTTGAAGGTGAGATTTTTCATTGGGCAATTCTCATGCAAACACATTTAAACAAATTAAATAAAGCATAAGATAACACAAAATAAATCAAGCAAGACAGAAAAATAAACATATTGGGCACAAATTTTCCAATTGTCATGGTTTGATTTTTCTTGGCTTGATCTTGAAGAAACACCGTCTTGAATTTCTCCCACTCAATCGTCTCAAAAAAATACTCGTCTCGAAAAAAAACGCCAAGCGGCTCACAATGGATGCACGCCAAGATCCGGCCCGGCCACTTGGCTTTGTTCAACCTCAAAGACCTCGGCGGCCTTTCGGCGAGTGTCGCCCGCCCACGCCTTGGCGGTCCGGCACTCCTCGGCGGCAGCCGACAGCGTAACCGCAGAATCACAATGCCTTCGCCCCACCAACCGCCCTCGCCCAAAGCCAAACCTCGGCACCGATGCTTGGGCGTCTCAGCCCGCCCGGCCAGCGTGCGTCAAGATCCGCCTCCTTCCACCGCTGCCCACTCGCGCCGCGGTGCGCGTCGCTTAAGCCCGTCGTCACGGATCTCGCGCACCCCTCGACCCTCGGCCTGCGGCGGCGTGCTGTAGCACAGCGATGCCTCCCAGGCAAGCCTCCAAAACAGTTTAGCGATGCCGCACATTACGCCCGGTTTTACGGATTTTGTCCTTTAATTCTTCGTCTCCGTCCTCGTTTTTGATACGGTTGCAATTTATTTACCAAAAATAAATAAACCTAGATCTAGACAAGTCTATTACATTGATCAAATCAAACAAATCCTAATCTACTCGTGGATTTTCTCACGAGGCAAAACGAATCCGAACGAATCGAATTAAAAACCACAATTTATATGCATGCATAAATAAACACATTAAATTCCATGATAATTGGATACCTGCAAAACAGATCTAGCAATTCTATTATCCAATTTTAAATTTAATGTCAACGAATTAAATTACAATTTAAAAAATTCAGAGCCCGAAACCGTGGCTCTGATATCAGTTGTTGGGGAATAAGTTGCACAGATCTATTCCGGGTGAATATTTAAATACAAATTTAATTCTTATAATTATTAATAGCATGGATTAATCCTATATTAATTCAAATAATAATTCAACAACATATCATCCATATAATTATTCACGTAAAACCTACGCATGCAGAATTCTACGAGTTTACGTGAACGTACCTCTTGGGATGGCAACGGTGTGGCTGATTAGACTAACCAAAAGAACTTTCCAAGTATTCCCTTAGCCCTTGTTCGACTATCCGGTGGAAGGACACTTGTGAACAATTAACAAAAGGAAAATAAATTATGTTGCACCACCTTTGTGGATTTACTAATTTTTCCAGCACATGAAATTGTACTTGGGAATGAAAGAATCATCCCCTATTTATAGAGTCCAAGTGGTCGAAAATTGTGCCAAAAAATAATGTGGAAAAATATTTTCTTGATCTCCAAGAAATCTTGAATATATCTCCTATATTCTTTTTCCCATAATTATAATATTTCACAAAATCCCACCTACTCTATTTTTATGGATAATTTCGAAAATATGAGGGATCAAGAATCCAAGATTTTGATCTTCTTGAATTTATGAGATATTCTTATATTTCAAGAAATACATATCTTCCATAATATCTTTTCAAGAAAATCAAGAAAATCTTTCTTGCCCTCTATATTTTAAATATTTCGAAATTCTCTTATGAATAACCAAGTGGGAGATTTCTTGAATTTAATGAGATAATCTTGTATTCCAAGAATACATATCTTCATTCCATAACAAAATTCAAAGAAAATCTTTCTCCCAACTTATCCACAATTTTCGAAAATTACTTGGAAAAATAAGCAACAATATTTATTTTATTTTAATCACCTTTTTTCAGTTATTGGACTATATGTTGGGCTACTCAGGGGACCTTTAGGAGAATTAAGATTGGACCTTCTAATGGACCTTGAATATCTAATATTGAGCCACAATATTATTCAAGCACATAAATATTAATTAATCTCACTACATAATTAATATTGCACTATCCATCTTAACCCATATTACAGTCAATATGGCTCCCGGTTATTATTTCGCGTGTTTAAGATTATCTAGCCCATTAATTAATTCAAGCCACTGAAATAGTTTTTCATTAATTAATATCTTTTGTCCTTGGTCAAGGAACAGTTCAACATTATTATCCATACCGGAAACTAATTCCACTTGCAAGGTTTGGTATGATAAAGCTTATGAACCTCCCAAGGGGGAAAATCAAACAAGCGTACTTGCACACGATTCTTCGTATTAAATCTTAGCAATCACATGTGACCAATAATATTGCCCAAGATAAAAAGTATTGAATCTCGTTGATTCTCTACCCATGATAAGTCAAAGTAATAATTACCAACCACACGTGATCATATTTAAGGAACGAAGATTAAGAAATAACGAACCACTGAGGTCTAATTCTTCCTTGTTCAGTTCTGAAGAATTTGTCCTCCTGTAGGTCCTATTCAGTGCATCAGTCATGCACTAGTGTAATCTCTTGGTCAAGACAAGCCAATCTGAGCCTTACACTTCAACCTTTCACGATGGATTGTTCATTTCCATCTAGGTCGTGAATGGCGTACTTTTAGTTACAAGGGACTGTTAATTTAATCTTCTGTGATCTGGTATCACTAAATTAACTACAATGTAACACGTACGAATTATTGAACAGTTATGCAGTAAATATATATAACATTTGATAATATTTAAAGCATCAGTGATAAACAATTTATTTTAGTAAATAAGTCCGAAATTCAGTTTTGATTATACAAAGTAAAAGCATACTTTCCAGTATAATCCCAACATAAAAAAGATTTCCAATGGACAGAGGAGGCCCAGATAGCCTTGGACGACATCAAGAAATACCTGGCCGACCCAAAAATACTGGCCAAACCTATCCCCGGGGAAAAACTCTTCCTCTACCTGGCCGCCTCCGAAACAGCCTTAAGTTCGGTCCTAGTACGAGCCGAAGGGCAAGACTACCTGTCCATCTACTACGTAAGCCAGGCACTCAACGAGGCGGAACGTAGATACCCTCCCCTCGAGAAGCTCTCCTACGCCCTCGTAATGAGCGTAAGAAAGCTACGGCCGTATTTTTTCGACCACCAGGTGGAAGTATTGACATCATTACCCCTAAGGAATGCGCTACATTGCCCCGACACGGCGGGAGGCTTCATGAAATGGGCAATCGAAGTCGGCCAGTTCGGTGTCACCTACGCCCCACGAACTGCCATCAAGGCATAGGCCTTGGCCGATTTCATGGTGGAGCTCACTTTTCCGATGGCCGCGCAGGAGACACCAACAGGGCCCCAATGGGAGCTCTACGTAGATGGGTCCGCCACCCAAACCCGAGACGGGGCGGGAAAAAATCCTGACCAGCCCGGATGGTCATTCCTTCCAAACGGCCATCATGTTCGACTTTCAGGCCACCAACAACGAAGCCGAGTATGAAGCCCTAATCGGAGGGCTGGAAATGGCAATGGCTATGGGGATAAGAAGGCTGAAAATACACACCGACTCGCAACTGGTCGCGTGTTAAGTTTCAGGGGAGTATGAGGTCCGGTGTGAGCGAATGTCTGCATACCAAGAAGTCGTCCGCAGCCTACTCGAAAAATTTGAACAAGTTTATGTGGAACTAATACCCAGGAACGCGAATTCCCAAGCGGATGCCTTAGCTAGACTAGCAACATCAGAAGGGCCGGTGGATATGAGGGATGTCACCATCACGAAACTAACTTTCCCATCCACCACACACACCATGGTCGCCCTCACCGACCAAATGGACGTCGACCACGAGGATTGGAGGACACCAATACTCAAATATCTAAAGACAGGTCTCCTACCCGACAATAGGGTCGAAGCCCGGAAATTGAAAATGAGAGTGGCAAGGTATGTGATGGTCGATGACAGCTTGTATAAGTGAGGTTTCAGCATCCCACTACTCAAATGTGTGACAAGGGCTGAGGGACAAACCATCCTGAGAGAAATCCACGAGGGCATTTGCGGGAACCACACGGGAGGCCAATCCCTAGCCCACAAAACCATCCGACAAGGATACTTCTGGCCAACTCTAAAAAGGGACGCCCTCGAATACGCGAAGACATGCCACCGATGCCAAATATTCGCCCCCTCAATCAAGATAGCCCCAGAGGAGTTAACCAGCATCCTAAGTCCATGGCCTTTCGCAAAATGGGGGATCGACATCATCGGGCCCCTGCCCACTGCCCCAAGCACCGTACGTTTCTCCCTCGTCACGGTCGATTACTTCACAAAATGGGCCGAGGCAGAAGCTCTCGCGACAATCGACCAGGATAACGTGATAAAATTCATATGGAGAAACATCATTTGTGACTTTGGCCTCCCATAGGCGATCGTAACGGACAATGGGAAGCAATTTGACGGCCTCAAGATCGACGCATTCTTCAGGAAATGGAAGATAACAAAGCTCTTCTCCACCTCGTATCACCCACAATCCAACGGGCTAGTTGAGGCGATTAACAAGATTATCAAACATACGCTGAAAGCGCGACTTAAAGGAGGGAAGGTCAAGTGGGCAAGCGAATTGCCCGAAGTATTATGGTCATACAAAATAACCTGCAGGACCTCCACAGGGGAACCGCCCTATTCCCTTGCATTCGGGGCAGAAGCAGTAATCCCAGCGGAAGTCGCCATACCTAGCCACCGAACAAGCAGTGGCACCTCAAACGCCAACGACCTGGCAATGACGACCAGCCTAGACCTACTGGAAGAAAAGAGGATAGAAGCTAGCCTAAAAAATGCCATCTACAAACGGCGAACAGAGAAATATTACAACTCAAAGGTCAAACTTCGACAGTTCAAGAAGGGCGACCTCGTCCTAAAAAAGGTGCTCGGGGTACCCAAAGGAGCGTTTGGCCCCACCTGGGAGGGCCCGTTCAGAATATCCAAATGCCTGACAAATGGGGCATATGAAATCGAGGACCCGGACAGAACGCCGACACAATATCCATGGAACTCGACCCACCTGAAGAAATATTATCAGTAGAGTGTAGCTAATATCCCATTTGTCATAGGTCATTTCCTTTGTAATAGATTCCTTGACCCCAATAAACAACTCCCTTTGTAATCGATTGCGCTTTTGATAATATTATGTATTACGTTTGCAAGAAATCATGTGTTACGTCTCTGAAAAATCATGTATGCTTTAGAATAAGTCGTCCAGAAGTCGCCCCAAATGGCGACTATGGAGCGATGAAGGGTCAGGTCGGGGAAGAATGGTCGCCGAAAGCATAAGGCAACCACCCACGACAGGAGGCGATCTCCGGAATCCGCGTCGACAAGTCCATTTCGCGCTCTTGCCGCACGCCAAGCCCGGCGGCCCCCCTTAACGACCGCACCATAACACGACTAAGCTAAAGTTTGGATATGCCACATAAGATAAGACGACTAAAACATATTTCGAATACATCGCACCACAACGAGGGAGCGACCAGAACATAGACAAAAGTCACAGTCGCCGGTGTTTGTCTGGGATCGCACAACCAACAATTCAAAAGCAAAAAATGATAAATTCACGCATAGATATACAGCGAAGCAAAAAACTCAAAGATTCCATTCATTGAAAAGGGCACGGAGGCCGAAATACAAAGGCCCGCAGGCCATTTACATATTCGTACCCAGGAGGGCCGTGCAAACATAAAGACATGAAACAAGAAAAGAAAAGAAAAAACAACATCCTCCATGACCTCAGTCCCTAGACACCATCCCCAGTCCCATCCGCCACAACCTGGCCATCCGTCTGATTCTCGCCCACAACCGCCTCGCCTTCGGGATCGACCACCACTGCATCGTCACCTCCAACCGCCTCCGCCGGGGGCACGAGCGACACATCAGGGCCAACTTGTGCCTCCTCAGGGGACCCCGCACGGTCGGAACCCCCGCCCGGCCACACCAGCCTGCTCTCCGGGTCCAGAAAGGACAGATCGATGTTAAAATTGGCCAAGTCCGCCACGGGGAGAACCACGTCGACCTCAGGCGGACAATCGGTGATGAAGGCCTTAAAATCCTCCACAAGCATGGAGTGGTCGGAGGAGGGATCGCGACGGTAGACGGCCTGGAGGACATCAGCATAGGCACTGATGTAGGAGAAGATCCCCAGCACGACGTCGTCGGCGGCACGGAGGGAAGCCTCCTTCGACACCTGGAGCTCGAGCTCTCCGACCTTGGCTTCATAGTCCATCGCCAAGGCATGGGACTCAGCCAGTTGGCAAGTAAGCTCATCGACCCGGCCCCACAACGTCACCAGCTCGAGGCGATGTGAGTCCACTTCAGCGCGCCTTTTCGTGTTCACCTCGGCCACCTGCAAGGCTAACTCGGCCGACCGCTCCTGCGCGGCCGTCAGGTCAACCTCCATTCGAGACATGGCCACGGTCGCCTCCTCCAGCATTTTCTTATGCTCATCGAGGGCCGAGCAGGAGGTCTCCAGGTCCTGATCGTTTTGCTCGATGACCCACTCGAGGAATGTGGCGGCGCTTCGAATAGACGAGGCGGTGTCGAGTTGTTCTCCTTCTTTGTTGGAGGAAGCGGCATGATGGTCATCCAGAGACCAACACCGGGGCACGTCTCGCACGGAGTGCCGCATGTACCGAGGCAAGTCCGGTGATACCCCGACGATGGGGGACATCTTCGAGCGAAGATAATCGGCCACTAGTGGCGGGAAATTGGCAAACCTGTAAAGACAAGAGCAGGTCAAGACATTTGTGGAAACGTTAAAGGAGTTAGACATTTGAGGAAGACTTACACCCCGGAAAGATCAACGTCGAATCCCACGAACGTGCGATCCCCAGAGAACTGGCGGCCAGGCGGAGAAGGAGTCGACGGTGGGGGGCGGGCAGCGAGGATGGGCTTCCGCTGGGAAGCGCTCCCACCCCCAGAGGCGCGAGGAGAATGGTCGCCTATGCGGCCACAATTGCGTGTGGGGGAGCCCTCGGAACGGGATGGGCGAGCACCTTCTCGCCCCTCTTTGGCCTTCCTCTTGTCCTTCGGGCGATCCGCCCGGGAGGACCCTCCTGTCTCCACCGTGCCACCACGGGACGAGGAAGTGGAAGTCGCGACCCAAATTCGAGAAAAGTTGATCGGATTTCACGGAAGACATTTGTCGGCGGCAATGCAACAAGCGCTTGGCCGATATACAAGGAGCTGTAAAAAGGTGCAGATTAGTAAAGTAGTTTCAGAATTAATTTTATTTACAGAACAACATACTTACGTAGGCGGCCAGTCTCACGAGGGTACGTCTGTAGCCCTCCCCACAACCTCTCGGAGGAGGAATTATAAAGCTCGATGTGTCGGTCCTCCCAGGATGGTCGGTTACGATTCATCGAAAGCGACCTCGAAGTCCCGATTCATTAGCTCTCGCCCGAATCGAATAAACACCAATAGAGACAAGGGAAATTAGATCAGTACGGAGATGCTCGACGCCAACGTAGGAATGGACCTTACGAGTAGCTCGCTCTTGGAAGTCGGCGGGTATTGGGATCTCTGAAACTGAACCCGGAGGGGTACTCTGCCAAGCTTCCCCCACAAACCATCACCGGGGGTGCCAGTTTTTTACCTTGTTGATTATCCCCCACACAATCCGCCGACCAGGTCAATTTTTCAAGGCATACTGACCTTCCTGACTGTGCTGGGCGACCAGCGACCAAAAGAAGTTCACCTCCATCGGCGTGTGTAGCCGATAAAGGCCTGCCTGACCGAGCACCGTCAGAGTCGCCAGAAGGTAACTCCACCCGTTCGGAGTAAGTTGCGCACGGGCAATGTACCGCCAAGCGGCCAATAAATGAGAGATCGCCGGGTGGAGTGGGAATCGGAGACCGGCATTCGTGGCCGCCTCATGAAAGGCAATCATACCCTCCAGAGGCTGGTCGGCCCTCTCAGAGTCATCCAGACGGTAGAAAAACACGTCACCAGGGGTCTCAAACTGACGATGAGCCGCATCCAGTTTGGCCTCCGACATAGTGGAGCGGTACTTCTTGTCATTTATAAAAAATCTGGATTTGGTCGCAGCCCGGACTATGGGACGAAGTGGTTGACAGTAGTGGAGACCGGCCCGATAGGCTCGGTAGTCAAAGAAATCGGGGTGATCTTCGTCGCGGCGAGCAGAGGTCTCCGACTCTTCAGGAGGGCCACCACGAGGGTCTCCCAATCCCCGCTCTGGCGTGAGAACCCCCAAATCCTCAAGGGGACCAAATACCTCCTGATCAATCGGGGAATTTCCCAGGGCAGGATGAGAAAGGCCCATGCCGTCGGAATGAATCCCACCGCTCGGCTCGGTGACAAGACCTCCCCTCACAAGTCGACCCGATAAACGATGAAGGAGGGCTCCCCTCCGCCGATGAATATGTACCAAGGGGGCATAGACATTGTACTAAAAGTAGAAGGAAAAAGAGGGAAGGGTTGCGCTTACCAGTTGGCTGTATAAAGCACCGGAGAATGAAGCTTGCAGGAAAACACTCGAAGAAGCAAAGTCCCAAAATCAAGGAGGAAGAGACCTATTTATAAGAAGGGACAGGGGCTAGAAAAAAAAAAGAGAAGAGGGGGCGTATCTGCTAAATCCCGAGAATAGCGGGGACATGACGGCCACGCGCCATCATGACCTGCAGGAGTTACATCATCAGCTGCCTTCTCGAGGCAACGGTTGAACTTACTCGGGCCCACAAGATAGACGTCGCACTAGGTGCAGCGAAGTATGAACCAGGTCGACCAGCGACCACCTCGCTAGCGACCTGGGGGGCAATTGTTGTGCCCTCTCTGTTGGGATTATACTGAAAAGTATGCTTTTTACTTTGTATAATCGAAACTGAATCTTCAGACTTATTTACTGAAATAAATTGTTTATCACTGATGCTTTAAATATGATTGAATGTTACATATATTTACTGTATAACTGTTTTTAATAATTAAATGCGTGTTACATCAGAGTTAATTTAGTGATACCGGATCACGAAGATTTAAATTAATAGTCCTTGTAACTAAAAAAGTACGCCATTTCACGACCTAGATGGAAATGAACAACCATCGCGAAAGGTTGAGGTGTAAGGCTCGATTGGCTTGTCTTGACCAAGAGATTACACTAGTGCATGACCGATGCTTGTTGAATAGGACCTACGGGGAGGATAAATTCTTGAATCCAACAAGGAAGAATTAGACCTCAGTGGTTCGTTGTTTCTTAACCTTCATCCCTTAAATAGGATCACGTGGGATTGGTAACTATTGCTTTGACTTATCATGGGTAGAGAATTAGAGAGATTCAATACTTTTTATCTTGGGCAATATTATTGGTCACATGTGATTGCTAAGATTTAATCTGAAGAATCGTGTGCAAGCACGCTTGCTTGATTTGCCCTTTGGGAGGTTCATAAGTTTTATCATACCAAATCTTGCAAGTGGAATTAGTTTCCAGTATGGATAATAATGTTGAACCGTTCCTAATTACCAAGGACAAAAGATATTAATTAACGGAAAGCTATTTCAAAGGGCTTGAATTAATTAATGGGCTAGATAATCTTAAACACGGCAAATAATGACCGGGAGCCATATTGACTGTAATATGGGTTAAGATGGATAGTGAAATATTAATTATGTAGTGGGATTAATTAATATTTATGGGCTTGAATTATATTGTGGCTCAATATTAGATATTCAAGATCCATTAGAAGGTCCAATCTTAATTCTCCTAAAGGCCCCCTGAGTAGCCCAACAGATAGTCCAATAACTGAAAAATGTGATTAAAATAAAATAAATATTGTTGCTTAATTTTCCAAGTAATATTTCGAAATTTATAGATATGTTGGGAGAAAGATTTTCTTTGAATTTTGTTATGGAATGGAGATATGTATTCTTGGAATACAAGATTATCTCATTAAATTCAAGAAATCTCCCACTAGCTTATCAAAATTGAAATTTTTGAAAAATAAGAAATATAATGGGCAAGAAAGATTTTCTTGATTTTCTTGAAAAGATATTATGGAAGATATGTATTTCTTGAAATACAAGAATATCTCATAAGTTCAAGAAGATCCAAATCTTGGAATCTTGCACATTAAATTTTCGAAAAATCCATAATTAGAGGAGGTGGGATTTTTGTGGAATATTTTAATTATGGGAAAAAGAATATAAGGGATATATTCAAGATTTCTTGGTGACCAAGAAAAGTCTTTTCCCACATTGATATTTTACTGAAATTTTCGACCCCTCCTCTCCTATAAATAGGGGATGATTAGTTCATTCCCAAGTACAATTCCATGTGCTGGAAATATTAGCAAATCCACATAAGTGGTGCAACAAAGTTTATTTTTTCCTTTAGTTAATTGTTAAATTTGAGTGTCCTTCCACACGGGATAGTTGAGCAAGGGCTAAGGGAATACTTGGGAAGTCCTTTTGGTTAGTCCGTCCGACCAAAGTCACTGCCATCCCGAGAGGTACGTTCACGTAAACTCGTAGATTCCGCATGCGTAGGTTTTACGTGGCTTTTTATATGCATGATATGTTGTTGCAATTATTATTTGAATTAATATAGGATTAATTCATGCTAGTAATAATTAATGAATTAAATTTGTATTTAAATATTCACCCGAATAGATCTGCAACTCATTCCCCAACAAGCGTATCGTAACCACTTTGTTTTGCTCAAATTTTTTAAATTGTAATTTAATTAAATGGACATTAAATTTGAAATTGGATAGTAGAACTGTTAGATCTGTTTTGCGGTATCCAATTGTCATGGGTTTTAATGTTTTATTTTGCATGCATATAAACTGTGGTTTTTTTTAATTCGATTAGCTTCGGATTTGTTTTGCCTCTTGAGAAAATCCACGAGTAGACTAGGATTTGTTTGATTTGATCAATGTAATAGATTAGTTCAGATTCAGGTTTATTTATTTTTGTAAATAAATTGTAACCGGATCGAAACGGCGAGATGAAGAATTAAAGGACAAAATCTGCAACTCAGCGCGCTGGCACGAACGCATGGGCGGGGCGCAGGCCGGGCGCCGAAAAGGCCATGAACGCCAAGACGAAGGCGCAGCCGGCGTGGCGATGCCGATACGCGGGCGGGATAAAGCCGATGAAGGTCAAGGCTACGCGCAAGGCCATCGGTGAACTGGCGTCGATGCCCGCCGACACCTGCCGAGCGGACGGGCGGACCGCGAAGGCGCCCCACGGATGCGCTGGCGGATTAAAGGACAAAATCTGTAATCAAAGCGAGCGGCGGGGGCACGGCACGAGGCCGAGTGGCGAGGCCGGGCGCGCGAGGATCGCCGTCGCCCAGCCGAAATCGCCGGATACTCGCCGAGGCGCGGGCGAAGAGGCGCATGGCGTGGGATCGCCGGCGGTGCGCCGCCGCCGAGGCCCCCAGGCGGCCGGATCCGGGCGTGCATCCCGATCCCTGTGCCTATCGCTGCGGGCGTGGCGTTTGAGCGAAAAGTATTTTTTCGAGACGAACGAGTGGGAGAAATTCGAGACTTGTTTCTTCAAGATCAAGCCAAGAAAAAATCAAACCATGACAATTGGATAATTTTTGCCCAATATGTTTTTTTCTGTTTTGCTTGATTTATTTGTGCTATCTTATCCTTTATTTAATTTGTTTAAATGTGTTTGCATGAGGGTTGCCAAATGGAAAAATCTCACCTTCAAAATTACTAAGTATGTTTAAATAATTAATTGACAATTTTATTCCGGATAATAAAATTGAATTAATTTTGACCTCCATGATTTATTTATTTGTGAATTTTTTTGGAGAAATTCCCCCCACGGGACGGTCAAAAGATAGGTTTCACATGAATGAATTCCAAACGGATGATTGTGGGTTATTACTATTGGCGACGATGACCCTCCCCACGAGGCTCGATCAAAGCGAAATAGTAATCCTAGATTTAATCATGGTTATTACTTAGGTATAAAATTGATATGCATACTTCCCAAGTCCTGTCAATTTTATATTGGTAAAGTGGGAGCCAACTATTAATCTGGATATTAAAGGTTTATAAATCGTTCTTGTTTGTAACACCTTGAATGTGTTTAAATAATGACCCACCCCACGTGGCTTATTTAAACTGTTTTGAGATGTTGGCTGATGCATGTTCATATTTTTTTTGAGATTTTAATATGATGCATGTGATCGAACCTTGTGATATACTTGTGCTATTGCATATAGTTGTTTATTTCAGTTCAGCATGTCTTTACCTTTTAATCCACTGTTATTATACTTAAAGTCAAATATGTATGGAAACTATATTGATTGGAAAATTATAATTGTCCTAACTGCACAAAAGCACAAGTGGATTTTGACACACCAAAATCAGATGAGCCAACTGACGAGTCAAAACATGCGGGACTCGTCAGATCACCTTGCGAGAGATGTCGTCGCTGAAAATGGTGGAGGGCAAACCCGTTCAAATAAATGAGTGTTTTCGTCGATCGAATTGAATTTGCAAGATTAATCTTGTTATTGAATGTTTTTTTATTGAATTGTAATTGTATGGTATTATTCAAACAGTTAAATATATTGTTTCTGAAACTAATGTGGTGATAAAAAATATATGGGTTGGGATATGTTAGTACAGCCAAGTAATACTGGATCCAACAGCAACTAATACCGTATCACAGACCAAGTGATACTCTAACTGTAGAATATGCAAAGATTGATTGGAAATGAACAAGAAAGACACAAAACACCAGGGATTACGTGGTTCGATCGTAAATTGATCTACATCCACGGGGATCAGGGGGTTTTCACTATGAATCAACAAGCTCCAAGTACAAATCACTCATTCACTCAAGAATGCACTCAAGTTCTTCGTTTTCTATGAACTCACACTCTCTAATGGTGATAACCGCACTCTCTAGCTCTCAATGGTGAATCTAACTGAATGAACAACTCTCTGAAGATGTGACTTAAAGATAATAACTGAAAACTCTAACAAACTTGGCCCGTGCCTCTTCAACCAACATGCGTGCGCGTTGGAAGGCGCTTGTAACTGCCGTGCATGCCAATTGCACGTGCTCTTCTTCATGATTATCTCATGCTGGACCTTGTAGATTAGAAGGATCCAGAAGAAAGCTCAATGGAGTGCGTGCATGGCTCGTGCTAACTAGAAAAGCCTCCAAACGCAGCTAAGGTATTAGTGACAAAGCTGAACAGTATTAGTTGAGTCTTCATAAGGTATTAGTTCATCTCTGTTGCGAGCAGTTGCATTGAATCCAACAATTATCCACCTCAATGCAATGAACCTCCATCCTTTCCCATTCTCCCTATTTGCACTCAGGAATAACTCACTGACTTGAGCTTAATCAAGCTCAAGCAGTGATCAAACTTGGAGCTAGACAACACTTTAGTAAACACATCAGCTGCATTCTCATCTGTGTGGACTTTGCTAACTGAAATGATGTCTTTCTCTATCACATCCCTGACAAAATAGAGTCTCACATCAATGTGCTTGGATCTTTCATGAAACACCTGGTGTTTGGCAAGATGGAGAGTGCTTTGATTATCACATTTGATGTCAACAGTCTTCTGAGTGATTCCAAATTCCTGCACTATCCCCTATAACCACATAGCCTCCTTTATTGCTTTCGTCATGGCCATATATTCAGCTTCTGTAGAAAGAGCTACCACTGATTGAAGTACAGCTGTCCATCTGATAGCTAGTACGGAAGAGTCAGATGCACTAGTGTAATCTCTTGGTCAAGATAAGTAAATCTGAGCCTTACACATCAACCTCTACAATAGATTGTTCAGATCTATCTAAGTTGTGAAACATGCACTCGTTTACAAGGGACTGTTAATGTGATCTTCCGTGATCTGGTATCACCACACTAACTACAATGTAACATGTGTTATTTTATGAACGATTTGCAGTAAATATTTATAACATTCATTCATATCTAATGCAACTGTGATAAATAATTTATTTCAGTAAATAAGTGTTTAATACATAGATTATACAAAGTAAAAGCATACTTTCACGTATATCCCCAACAGCACCTGTGTTAGATTCTCTTAGGCAAAATAAATTTATTGAGTGTGACAGTCTGTGTGCGTGTATTTTTCAGAGTGTTGTTGAAAATGTTATGCAACATGTAAAACAACATATGACAGCGGAAGTATAAAAACGCAGTGCAAAGGATTTCAAAATTTTGTATAGTCTGTAATCCAGACTACACGAACCTCATGGTTAAAAACATCACTATAACAAGTAGTGAGATACACACGAATCTCTTACGAGATCCTAAAAGGTGTAGTGAAAAACCACACACCAAAAATCAATCTATTCAATCAAGTAACTAGTGATCTTATTCAACCTAAAACTTGATCTAATAAGATAAAATCAATACTGATTGAAGAGATTGTATTCCCTCGACCAGTACACATAGAATAACATCGACCCTCACACTCCTAGAATTACAAACACTCGGTTTTTAACTCTTGGTTGTGTCTTGGATGCTACTCTCTTAAGTTTGGAGTAGAGCAAATGGTATTTCACTTTAACTCAAACTTGAATGTCGACCAATGCAGTCTATTTATAGACTTTCGGACCAACTGCATTGTCCTATCCACTTGGTGTGAACAACCTTGAACATCTCCTCCACTATCTCCATGATCTTGGTGTAACCACCCATGATCTTTCTATTCTCACTCCATTCTAGTGCAACCGCTTGATAATATCCGAAATTATCTTCAACCTGCAATGTAGGAAACATAGAAAAACACATCTATTAAAACGGAGTCAGTGTTAGGAGAAAAGACAAATCCATGATGTTGTGCAGAATGTTGTCCAATATCTGGAACAACATCCTAGCAACATCAACAAACTCCCCCAATTTGGTCTTTCTACTACAACACACCTGATGTTAAAAATAAATAATAGTCATTCAGAGAACAACTACTATTCAACCAATTCATAAATATAAAAACAAACGCAAGCACCAAGTACATCAGCAGTGTACTTAGGCCAAAGTACCCAACATAAAATAAATGACAGAAATATAAACCTATCATCTAATTGTCCATTAACAGAGTTTATAAAGTAAATAGCAGTAAATAAAAGATTACAACACAGAAGTAAATTTTCTATAGTGAAATAAAGGTAAGGACTGGGCCATTGGAATGGCTGCATCTCCATAATCTGCAAATGCTCCCCCATACTTCAAAAACTCCCCCTGTCTTGAATCTGATCACCAGTTGTCAGCTCCATAAAGCTGATCAATGATAGCAATACTCTTAGGAGACATGTTCTCCCTGGTAGGTGTCTTCAACAACTCATCATCAGTGTTATCAGGGCTATCATCATTAACTTGTTCAGCTTCATCGGGTACCATTTGGTCAGCAACATCAGTCTTTAGTGCATCTTCAACAGCTTCCTATACAGCATCATTAACAGCATCTTGTACAGCATCTTCAACCTCTCTATCTTCAGCATCATTCTGACCATCTTGTGCAGCAGCACCATCATCATCCTCAACAACATCATCATCTGGTTGATTATCCTTCTCACCTACATGGCCAGATAGACCAACTCCATCATCACCATCATCATTAGGACCATCATCAGGTGATCCTCCCCCTGTTGGAGTAGAAAGCAGGTTTCTCCATAAGGTTTTCTGTCTAACCAGAGCATCTATACTTCGCTGGATGGATTAAATTTTATCAGTAATGAAAGAATTAGAAAAAGTGACAGTAGGGATACCATTACTTCTGATGACTGTGTAAGGAATGTTGCCAACAGGATTGGCAACATTTTCTGGTTGCTGTTCAGGATCCTCCATAGGTAAATCAATTACACGGTTGCCACCTTTCAGAACTGGGAAAATCCCAAAACTGGGAATAAAACCACTTATTTTCTCTCCTCTAGGTCTGTCAAACTCTAAGTTATCCAAGAACTGACAAATCAAGCTTGGATATGGAAACAATCCACCATCACCATGTTTCCCAGCAAGAGACATCATATTATCAAATATGATTTGTCCCATATTAAACTTGTTCAGATGAACAATCTTTTAAAGCAGGAAAGCATGTTCTTTAGTAAGCACAGTGGAGTTTCTAGATGGAAACTAGTTTGAGACCAACAGTTTATGCATTACAGAATAGAGAGAAGTCAATTTAGCAGCAGAAAATTGTAATGTCCATTCAGAATATCTTCCTCCAGTTATCACAGACATCACTTCCCCAATTTCTAGATCAACAGGATCGTCCTCTATATTCCTAGTCTTTAGGAAAATATTGATGCGTCTAGGAGTGATGGTAACAACATTATGTCTAAACCTTACTTTCCCATAATTAGAAGATTGTTTATCACCACAACTCTTCTTCAAATTAGCATAGAATTCAGCAACCCAAGGCACAAAGTATGGTTTAGCATATTGCAGAGCATGTAAGAGGGATCTACTCTCTAGAAATCTTATCATATTGTTGGCTTCAAATTCAGAAAGTTTAATGATTCTTTCATCAACAATATGCCTCTTCAACATGGTTTTCACAACTCTAGACTTCCTATCAAATTCAATTATATCATCAGGGTCTGAGTCAAGCATAGTTACCTCATCAGAATCAGAGAGATGATCAAACTCCTCAGCAGTTTGATCTTCAACAGGCTCATCTTCATGTACATTTTCATCAGCTTCATCATCTTCTTCAGGTTCCTCCTCATCATTAGGATTCTCTGCTTCCAAGTTCTCTTCCTCAGAGTCATCTGTCTCAGCTTTCTCCTTCTCAGAATCATATTTTTCAACATCCTCAGATGATTCTGCAGCATCAGGAGCAACATTCACAAATGGCTCATTTTTCTTTTTGGTTCGTTTTTCTTTCCTTGCCATCAGTTCTTCCATTGTCAAATCATCATCAGAGTCCTCAGGTTCTGCAGCAGGGACTTTTGGAATCTCCATCTCTTCATCAGAGTCCTCTACAGTGATAGGATCATCAGAGCCACCATATGTCCTTTTTGGGTGTTTTCCTGTATCTTCTACCTTTTTGCCTAGGTTTCTCTGTGACATTCTCCTCTTTCCCCATCTACCAACACCTCTTCTGGGAGCTAATTGTTTCTTCCTCAGCCTAATGTTCTTCAATTTCTCCCTCATTCCTTCTGAATCAGAGGAATCAGCATCATGCATTTCAACATCGGCTGTTTTCTGGAGGGTTTTCAGAAAAAGATTTAGTAACAGGAGTTTTTGAGGGTATTTCTGGAGAGGGTTCTTCAGCCAAGGGTCTGGCTGAGAGATCAACATAGTCAGAAACATTTACTAAGTTAGAACCAAAGTAAATGTTAGGCAAAATGATCGGGTTCTGCTCAACGGCTTATTTTACAAGAAGAGAAACAAGTGATTTTGGAGTGAAATCAGGAATGTGTAGTGCAGGAGGTTTAGGAATGGAAGAAGAAGATGATCCACCAACATTTGTGGAATCATAATCTGGGTTTTGAGCGGCCATTTCTGCGAGAAGGTTCAGAGGGTTTGAGTTTTCTGGAGAAGAAGATTTCGAGGGAGAAGGGTTTGCGTGGGTTTGTGACTGATCAGGAGTAGAAACCGAAGGATTTTGTTCAACAGATATCTCACCTTTCTGTCCAATCAAATAAATACACAGCAATTAAAAAATGTTATATGAAATATAGGAGGGAAAAAGAAGTATATGACCGAAATAATGAAATAATATAAGTGTAAACCAAACAAACCTTGAATCCTATGTGCAACAACAATATTTTCAGCTTTCAGTATTATACAACACAAACATTTCGACCTTAAGTAGAAATTAAAAGCAGGAGGTTATTACACAAAACCACCAAGAAACCGACCAAGAGTGGGACAAAGAAACCACCCACTAAGGTAAGTGTGATCGTGTGTATGTCTAAGGACCGCCAAAAACATTTTCAAAAATCAGGAAACCATTTCTAAAATTAAATAAACGCAAATCAGTTCAAATAACTTGTTCAAACCGCAAATTCAACTTATCCAGAACATTAAATGAATCATGTATGAAAGATAAGGTTAGAATCACTTAAGGTTTCACAAAATGTCGGCACACATATATCTCAACACTCAATTTTGCATGAAATTCATCATCAAAGTGTTGCATATATTGAATTTTTTTAACACATGTTCACATTGATCCATCTTTTCAAAAGAGTGCATCGTAGTAGCGAGCTCCGTGCCCCATAGTTACTCAATGGATTGTGAACAAACATGGATGTATATTTAATCACCTTTTGAAAAGAGAACATCGTAGTAGAGAGCTCCGTGTCCCATAGTTACTCAGTGATTACACATCTAAGTTGTGCTTTATTTTTAATGCATTTAAGAGATATATGCTCAGGACTCTGTATCTAAACCATGATTCAAACAATAAGATCAAAACACTATCATTTAAAGCTAAAAAATAAGCAAAAACAGCAGACAAACTCATTATCATAACCACAATGTTGCTTCAAATGTTGGAAACATTTGTCACAACATCTAAAGTTTATTTTCAGATATAGCAAAGACCAAGAGATTTTCTAAGTGAAGAAAACCACTCATTATCAAGGGCTTTTGTGAAAATATCAGCAAGTTGTTTTTCAGTAGAAATGTACTCTAACTTCACAACTTCTTTCTCTACAAGATCTCTTATAAAGTGATGTCTTATACTTATATGCTTAGTCAAAGAATGTTGCACGGGATTCTTGGAAATATTGATAGCACTAGTATTATCACAATAAACAGTCAAAATACCACTTTCCAACCCATAATCATCAAACATCTTTTTAAGTCATAGTAGTTGAGAGCAGCAACTTCCAGCAGCAACATATTCAGACTCAGCTGTCGATTGTGAAACACAATTATGTTTCTTACTATGCCAGGAGATAATGTTGTTTCCCATGTAGAAACATCCTCCACTAGTACTTTTTATGTCATCACAATCATCTGTCCAATCTGCATTACTATAGCCAACTAAAGAGCAATTAGTATCCTTTGAGTACCAAATACCTAGATCACATGTTCCAGCTACATATCTTATAATTCTTTTTACAGAATTAAGATGTGATTCCTTAGGATTAGCTTGATATCTAGCACAAAGACATACACTATACATAATATCAGGCCTACTAGAAGTTAAGTACAAAAGACTTCCAATCATTGATCTATACAAAGTAGGATCAACATCTTTTCCAATCAAGTCTTTACTCAACTTTTGAGTTGAACCCATAGGAGTTTTCATAGCTTTACAACTTTCCAAACCAAACCTTTTCACCAGATTCTTAGCATATTTATTTTGACAAAAGAAAATACCATCTTTCATTTGTTTGATTTGAAGACCTAAAAAGAAATTCAGTTCTCCAACCATGGACATTTCAAAAGTACAGGTCATTTCTCTAACAAAACTTTCAAGCATATCATTACTAGTTGAACCAAATACAATATCATCAACATATATTTGAGCAACCATGATATCATTCTTAGAATTTTTAATGAACAAGGTTCTATCAGCTTCACCTCTCAAATATCCAAACTCAAGTAAGAAATCAGTAAGTCTACCATACCAAGCTCTAGGTGCTTGTTTTAGGCCATATAAAGCTTTCTTTAACTTGTAAACATGATCAGGAAATTCTAGATTTTTAAAACCTTTAGGTTGTTCAACATAAGCTTCATCATCCAAAATACCATTTAAGAAAGCAGCTTTAACATCCATTTGATGCAAGTTAATGTTAATGAAACATGCAATAGCAAGAAGTAATCTAATAGATTCTATTCTAGCAACAGGAGCAAATGTTTCATCAAAATCTATTCCTTCAATCTGAGTATAACCTTGAGCAACCAATCTAGCCTTGTTTCTCACAATATTATCAGATTCATCAGTTTTATTTTTGAAAATCCACTTTGTTCCTATGACATTAATATCATAATTAGGTCTAGGTACAAGTCTCCAAACATCATTTCTTTCAAACTGATTAAGCTCTTCATGCATAACATTTATCCAGTTTTCATCATTAAGAGCTTCTTTCACATTCTTAGGCTCAATTGCATAATGATAACACTCAAAAGTTACCTGATTGCATATGGATGACATGCAAACTGATCTTACAAAGTTATTGATGTGAATACCCATTCTTCTTCTAGTTTGTACTCCTATGGTAGCTTCTCCAATGATCTGATATGATGGATGACTTTTCATTATCTTTGTTGAGGGAACCAACTGTTTTGGATACTGTGAATCTTGTGACAGATTTTCAGTATTTGAACTTTTGGGTAATGTTGTATCAGATGTTGAAGGAACATTCTGATCAACATCCTTACTGTCTTCAACGTCATCAGTATCTCTGGATACTTCTATCAAATCTGAGACATTGTCTTCAGCACTCTTTCCTGCAAGACTTGCAAGTTCATCAAATACCACATTAATAGATTCTTGCATTGTATCAGTTCTCAAGTTGTAGATTCTATATGGCTTGCTATTCTTAGAATATCCTAAGAAAAATCCTTTATCACTTTTGGAATCAAACTTGTGCAACTGATCTCTATCATTCAAAATGTAACAAACCCAACCAAACACATGAAAATATTTCAAATTTGGTTTTTTGTTATTTAGAATCTCATAGGGAGTACAATTACTACCAGAACGAATATAGACTATATTCACAATGTGACAGGCAGTATTTAAAGCTTCAGCCCAGAATTTCTTAGAAAGACTTTTTGAGGTTAGCATAACTCTTGCCATTTCTTGCAAAGTTCTATTCTTTCTTTCAGCAATCTCATTTTGTTGTGGAGTTTTAGGTGAGGAAAACTCTTGCAATATACCTTTCTTTTCACAAAAATTAGTAAACAAACTGTTTTCAAATTCTCTTCCATGATCAGACCTTATCCTACTGATCTTTAAACATAAAACTATTTTAAACCTTTTGTAAAGAATTTTAAACTCAGGAAAGGTATCAGATTTTTCTTTCAGAAATATAACCCGAGTATATCTAGAAAAATCATCTAAAAGAACATAAGAATAGCTATTTCCACCTAAACTTTCAGTTTCCATAGGACTCATTAGATCCATATGAATCAACTCACAACACCTGTTTGTTGTACATGCTGACAACATTTGATGTGTTGTCCTTACTTGTTTACCTTTCTGGCATGGTCCACAGATTTTTCCTTTTTCAAAGTTAAGATCAGGTAAACCAACAACATCCCCTAGTCTATGCAGTTTCTGAATACTTCTGTAATTAGCATGACCAAGTTTTTGATGCCACAAAATAATATCATCTGCTTTAACACTTTTACAAGCATGATTTGAACCAATCAAATAGCAATTAGCAGCAGATCTATTGCCAGTCATTAAGCATTCATCATTCTTATCAAACACATAGCATGAATTCTTGTCAAATTTTACATGTAAATCATCATCACATAACTGACTAATACTAATCAGATTAGCTAGTAAACCTTTTAAATGTAACACATTTGTCAACTTTGAAAAACCAGGAACATTCAAGGTTCTTTTACCAACAACTTTACCTTTTGAACCACCACCATAGGTAACATGACCACCATTACATGATGTATAATTGGTCAGATGATTGATTTGACCAGTCATGTGTCTAGAACAACCACTATCAAAATACCAAGATCCAGGAACACATGCTTTCAAAGATGTATACACAACATTACAAGACATGTTCTTATGAATCAACTTTTTAGAGTTGTTAACCTGTTTTATGGGATGTTCAACTTTATCAGGTAAAAATATTCCAGCTTTTAAGTCTCTTCTTAACTTAGAACGATATGAACGAATGTGACCTAATCCACCACAATAAAAACAGACATACTCTTTAAACAAACCATCAGATTTCTTTTGTTTACCTTTCAAAGGTTTTGGCAGAGAAGTTCCAGCTTTTACAAAAGAAATAGGTTCACAAGATATAGGAGTATTCTCAAAAGATTTCTCAAATCCAAGTCCAGTATTACCATGTCTACCAATCATCAATGCATCATTCAAATCAGTAGTGCTAGTAGAAAACTTTTTAAAGCTAAGAGTAGTGCACTTAAGTTCATCTTTCAATGCAGAAATTTCCACATCTTTTCTAGTTAAAAGAACTTCAAGCTTAACAAGATTTTCTTTCAAATCTGAATTTTCTAAAGATAAGGAACTCAACACCTGTTTTTGAGTTTCTAAATCAAATTTAAAATTCAGATATTCAGAGTTACAATCAGCAGAATTTGATGTTTCGGCATTCAGAACAGTTCCAGCAAAACAGTTAATCTCATAATCATATTTACTGAATGTTGTTTCAGATGTTGTGATAACATCTGAATCTGCTTCAGACCAATAATCATCGAGATCATCATCAAATGTATCATCATAAACTATTCTAGCTGACATAGCACTTAGTTCACATTTATCAGCATCAGTTTCATCATCAGAATCATCACTCAAGGTTGCATTAAAGTTCATCTTCTTCCTAAGCATAGTATTAGCACATTCATTAGCATAATGACCATATCCAGAACATGCATCGCATTTAACCTTTTTTCTGTACTCAGGATCATATTTGAACTTGTTATCCTTAGTAAATTGTCTAGGTTGATTGAAACAGGAAGACTGACTTGGAACAAGCTTTTTATCAGAGGGAGAAGAGTTTTGGTTAAACTTATCCTTTGATTGAAATTGACCATTTGGTCTTCTGAACTTTCCCTTTAAAAAAGATTTGAATTGCTTAGTTATAAGAGCAAATTGTTCAGAAATGTCATCATCACATAAATCAGAAACATCTTCATCAGAATCAACTTCAGTTACATAAGGATGTTTACCAACATTATCAGAAGTTTCACCTCTAAAAGTAAGTACTTTCTTGTCTTTATCTTTTTCATGTTTATCATCATCTAACATTTTTGAGTTTATCTCATAAGTTTTCAAAATACTGATCAACTCATTTTGACTCAATAAATTAGTATTTTTAGCCTCTTCTATTGCACATATTTTAGCATCAAATCGTTTAGGAATAGTTCTAAGTATCTTATTAACTAACCGAGTGTTGGAAATTGGATCACCAAGTGAGTGTGACTCATTAGCAATCTCACTTATCCTTTCATTGTATGATGAAATGGTTTCATCATCTTTCATCTTCAAGTTTTCAAACTTGGTTCCCAACATTCTGAGTCTAGTCCTTCGAACACTTTCTGATCCTTCACAATGTTCATGTAATATTTCCCACGCATCCTTAGAAGAAACACAGTTAGATATTAGTTTAAACATTGAAACAACAGTAGCAGTAAATATAGCATTAAGAGCTTTAGAATTGAAATTGGCCGATGTGCATTCATCATTGGACCAATCAATTTCCTTTTTGACTTGCGATTCTCCATCTTTATCATCAATTGTTCTTGGAGGATTCCAACCAGATAACACACTACGCCATGCTCTCTCATCTATAGACTTAATGTACATGCGCATTTTAGGTTTCCAGTATGGGTAATTTGATCCATCCAAAATAGGAGGTTTTAAAGAAGGAGTCAGTGGATAATCCATTGCAAAAACACACTTTAAAACACAGGACCTTTAACTTAGTGTATCAAGTTTATGGCTCTGGCGCCAACTGACAGTGTGTGTGCGTGTATTTTTCAGAGTGTTGTTGAAAATGTTATGCAACATGTAAAACAACATATGACAGAGAAAGTATAAAAACGCAGTGCAAAGGATTTCAAAATTTTGTATAGTCTGTAATCTAGACTACACGAACCTCATGGTTAAAAACATCATTATAACAAGTAGTGAGATACACACGAAACTCTTACAAGATCCTAAAAGGTGTAGTGAAAAACCACACACAAAAAATTAATCTATTCAATCAAGTAACTATTGATCTGTTGGGAGATGAATTTAATAAAGATATGATTTTGATTAGATCCCAAAACCCCTGAGTATGACATGTTCAGAATAATCTTGATAGTTGAGTCAGGATTCAGTTTTAAAGTATTCAGGATGATATCTGCAAAATATATAGTCAGCAGATATAGATCAGATTAGGATCTGAAGATTCTGAAGAACTCAGTGAGTTTCTGAAGAAACCGTTTCGATATGAAACCAAGTTTCAAACTCGATATGAAATCGAGAATCAAGACTCGATGAGAAATCGAGAATCAAGACTCAAGAGAAATCGATATCAAGACTCAAGATGAAATCAAGAATCAAGACTCAAAGATGAAGACTCAAGATATCACCAAGATACATCTAAAGACTCAAGACGCCAAGACTCAAGACTCAAAGACGTCAAGACTCGTAAGACCCTCAAAACTCGTAAGACTCAAGACGCCAAGACAAAAGATCAAGAATCAAGATCAAGAATATCAAGGCACAAAGAAATTATCAAGACTCAAAGAATGTATCAATGCTCAAGATAAACCTGAATGATCCGAGGCACTAAAAATATCTATCTGAAGGATACAACACTGAAGAAAACGCGATTACTCAGAAAAATAGATATTTGCCAAGACATTCAATGCAGACAAAAGGAACTAAGACAAAGTGTTGTTAAGGTTATATCAACTCAGAGATTGTAACCAAAAGAGCCGTTGAAGGTGTCTACCTTTAACTGAGACAAAAGTCAAAAAGGAAGACAACATCGCACTATACCGACAATCGACAATGACAAAGTCATTTGAAAAAGATGTCGGATGTAATGGTTCTGATCGCAAAAAAATGTGAAGACCGGCTACACGAAAAGGCTATTACCTAAAACGTGTTAGGGAGTGTCAAACCCTAAATATAGCCGTTCCTCACACACCATAAGAGGAAACTCACGGAGCTATCTCTCCAACGGATAGTTTTTCAAGAGTGACCTTGGTGTATGCCTATAAATACTTGTGACCCTCTACATTGTAAGGTTATGGGAAATTTGTAAGCAACTCAAGAGATCAAACTTATTATTGCAAGTTGAAGCACACGAAAAACTGAGAATTTCCCAAGTGCTTTATTTCGAAGAGAGCTCACTAAACTAAGCCTAGCTTGATAAGATTTATCCAAAGCTTAGTCGAGATATCCTAGCCTTTGCATTGTACTTCATTGTAAAGGATATCTCATCCTAGTTGGAAACCAACCAAGAAACCCCAAACCCTTGAGAAGGTAGTTTGAGTGTGATTGTTGGTGAGAAGAGTTGTAAAGAGTGAGTAAACCACGAGAGTAGTCGAAAGCTCTAAGAGGTGAAGTTAGTAAGCTAGGTAGTCCGAAAGCTTGTTTGTGTTTGAGTAAGTAAACTACGGAGGTAGTCGTAAAGCTCAAGGTCGGGTTGAGTAAGTAAACTACGTGAGTAGTCGTAAAGCTCGAGGGCGAAGTTGAGTAAGTAAACTACGCGAGGTAGTCGAAAAGCTCGAAGTGATTAGTGAATTTCTCTCGAGGATCGAGAGAGGGACGAGGAGCTTGAGTCTCTCGAACCACTATAAATTGTTGTGTTGTTTATTGCTTTTTTATCGCGGCTTAATCTGCTGCATTGACTTGAAGTTGAAAGTATACTTTTCAATCGATATTCATTTGGAATCAATCCAATTTGAAGTTGCATAACCAATCACGACCTAATCACTACTCCATTCGGAAGGTTTTCAAAGAAAGCTTAAAACGAGTATAAACTAAGGGCCAACCATTCCGCACATCTGAGTAGCTAGAACAGATAGTTACCAAACTGAACTTACTCTTCTGAGGGTTCAATAAGTTAGTTATCTTATCCAAGCAACTCAGGATCTCTGAAACTCAGGACTCAGTTGGGATTATCTGAGGTTTCTAAAAGCAGCTCAGGATCACTGTCTCAGTAGACTTTGACTCAGAGCGATTTGTGCTTCTCAGGACCAAATCATCAGGAAAGCCTGACCCAAGCTGATCTCAGTAAGAAAAAGTTTTAAAAACACTGAACACGTGTATTCCCCCCCATACACGTGTAAGACTCGTTTGCACCTGGACCAACAAGTGGTATCAAAGCAGTGGTTCAACTTGACCACCTGCTTTGTTGACCAAAGTTTTATTTTCTAAAAATACTTGTGGTCTATCTGAACTGATCTTACTTGCTGAATTCTTAAAAGACTCAGATAAAATGTCTTCTAAGAAACTTCCCATGTTCTCAGTGGAGAACTATGATCTATGGAGATTGAGAATGCATGCTCATCTGTATTCCAAACATGAACGAATGTGGAGAGTGGTCTCTGAAGGACCATTCCAATTTACTGTGGTGAATCCCAGAGGAACAGAAAATGAGAGAAATGATCCTAGAGCAGAATTTCCTAAGTCTGATGACCAACTGACTCCTGAGGAGAGAAAGTTAGTTAATTTAGACTATATTGCAAAGGACACACTATACAGTACAATTGATGATGGTGTGATGGGAATGATTTCTCACTGCAATACTGCAAAAGAAATTTGGGATACACTAGCTGTAATGTGCCAAGGCACAGATCATTTCAAGGAAAACAAACTTTCAGTTGCAATTGGAAAGTTTGATTGTTTTGAAATGGATGAAGGTGAATCTATTGACAAATTGGAAGTCAGATTCACTAGCATTATGAATGATCTAAATGCACTTGGAAAGAAATATCCACAGAGAGAAGTTGCATTGAAAATTCTTAGAGGTCTTTCTAAGAAATAGGATATACATGCAGTGGTGATTGAAAACACCAAAAACATTAATTCAATGCCATATCAACAAGTTTTCTCTGAGCTGAAGGCCTATGAGTTTGTAATTGATAAGAAATCCAAAAAGGATGACAGCAAAGATGATTCATCATCTAGTAAGAATGTGGCTTTTAAGGCCAAAGATAAAACTTGTAAAACTAGAGAGTCTGAGAACTCCCATGCCAAAAATCAGGATGAGCTTGAGGAAAAGCTAGCACTGATGGCAAGGAGGTTTGAAAGACTTAATAGTAGATTTGGAAAATACAAAAACTATTACAGGAACCACAGGTACCAGAAGAAACCTGAGGACAGATCAACTGAGAAGAAGAAAGACCTGAAAGCTAAGGAATCTTCATCCAAAAGGAAGAACTCCAAGTCCAAAGAAGAAAATGATCAGGATGATGATGCCAACAGATGTTATAATTGCCAAAAGAAAGGTCACTTCCAAAGATGATTGTCCGGATCCGAAAAGCAAGGAGAGAAGAGAAAGGCAAGCTAAAAGAGACAAGAAGTTCTCTAGCAAAAAAGGCCATGGTTGCAGAAGAAGAACATTCTGAGGAGGGATCTAGCTCTTCAGATGAAATATTCTCAGACAGTGAAAGTGATGACATCTGTCTGATGGCCATTGAGGAGGTAAACTCTTCTTTCTCTGTTGTTGCTCCTATACTAGCACAAGAGTTGTCAAGTTCAACTGTAAACAGTCAATTTGACCTGATGGATTCTTTTGAGAGTCTAATGAAGGACTATGCTGTTTTACAAGAACTGCTAAATGAAACTCAAGAGCAGAATAAGGAATCAAGGTCAAAAATCTTAAATGGAAAGACTCTAGCAAAACTGAAATCACTTCTCAATTGATGGGAGCTACTGATGAACTTGATGTTCTGAAAGTACAACTCTCAGAGAAAGAGAAGTTGATAGTGACCCTAAATGAAAAGCTAGAGAAATCCACTGAAGAGATTCAGCTGATCAGAACCAAATTCAATGACCTCTCTGAGAAGCATGAAACTCTACAGAACTGTGAGGATAGTGCACAGAAGAAGTTAACTCTATTGAATAGTGCATCTAATGTAATAGATGAAATTCAGAGTTACCAGAGATCTGTCACTATAAAATCTGGATTGGGATACATTCCAGGGAAAACCTCACAAGGTCATCTGAATGCTGCATCAAGTAGCAAGAAAACAATCTTTGTAAAACCAGTGGCACCCACACTTCAAAATGAAGAAATGCCCAAGGTTGTAGACAAGGGAAAAGGACCCATGGTTTCAGTAAAACTGAATGATCAGGTAGGAAAGCCCAAACCTCGGATGAAGGCTAGAAAACCTGAACACTCAGTTGGAAAATTTCAGGCAAGTACTTCAAAGCCTCAGGCTAAGAATGCAAACCTGAAAGGATCTCAGACTTGAACCATCGAGAGGAATCTTCGGAAGAGAAACACTCAAAGAGAGATATTCTCAATCAAGAGACCTAGTCCTCGATATAATGAAAAGACCCATTTCAAAGATGCATAACCTAAGCCCCACTTGCCTAAGGGTAAAAGTTATCTGAACACAAGTCAACAAAGATTCAGACCAGCTGCACAGAAGCCAAAGCAAATGAACAAAAGGCCTGAACCAAAGAAAAACTCAAAAGCCCATGTTCATGCTAAGGCTAAGACTCATACACGTAAAAACCGCTAAGGCACCCAGAGTAGTAAATGTGTATGTTGATGTTTATGGAAGACAAATTAGCCACTCTAAAGTGATTAGAGTTGTCGAGCGATTTGGATTCCGAAAGGTACAACTAACCTTGTAGGACCCTACACAAATTGGGTACCTAAGAATTGATCTGCTTTTCGTGAGGAAAAACAAGGGCACTAAGTTGATTAAAGATCACATAAAGACCGATGAAAGCAGAGATGAAAAAAAGCCCCGATGTATGGTATCTTGACAAAGGATGCTCAAGACATATGACAGATTCAAGAAGATACTCAAAGGACTATGTTGAACAAAGAGGCCCATGAGATCACTTTTGGAGATAACTCCAAGGGACGATCAAGGATATGGAACTTTGGAAATCGACTCGATTCATATCCATGGTGTTTCATATGTATCCGGATTGAAGCATAACTTGCTTTCAATAAGCCAATTTCGTGATAAAGGTTTTAATGTTGAGTTCTCTAAGAACTTATGTTATGTGAAAGATGATATCTCACGTAAAAATATTACTTGACCGGGTACAAGAAAAGGAAATGTGTATCTTGGTCGATTGGAGTTCAACTCCTAAAGATACATGTTTGGTTGCAAAAAAGTTCCACAGATACCGTTTGGTTATGGCATAAAAGAATGAATCACCCGAATTTCAAAACCCCAATAAGCTTGCAAGATTAGCTCTTGTGAGAGGGTTGCCTAATGAAGTGTTCAGTAAGGAACATATTTGTGATGCATGCCAAAAAAGGAAAACAAATTAGGGCATCATTTAAAAGCAAAGTAGATGTTTCTACTGAAAGAATACTTCAGTTATTGCATATGGATCTCTTTGGTCCTATAACACCAGTGAGCACTAATGGCAGGAAATACACACTAGTAGTAGTTGATGACTACTCAAGATATACTTGGGTCATATTCTTACTCAAGAAGAAAGAGACTCGAATAAAAATCGCCGTAATTCATCGAGAAGGCTCAAGATTGAGAAAAAATCTGAGTGTGGTCAAAATCGATCCGAAAGGAACCTAATTTATAAATCATATTATATCTAATTATTGTGCAGCAAATGGAATTTCTCATGGAACATCAGCTGCAAGGACCCCTCAACAAAATGGTGTTGCTGAAAGAAGGAATAGGACTCTAAAAGAATCTGCAAGAACTATGATAGGTTGTTTATATTCCTAAAAGGTTTTGGGTCAAGTCGTCAATCTCGCATGCTACTCACAGAATAGATCCATGCTGACAAAGAGTCAAGGCAAAACGCCTTATGAGCTTTGGAATGAAAGGAAGCCTCTTGTTTTTTCTTTCGTTTCGTGTGTTTGGTTGCAAGTGTTTCATACACAATAATGGTAAAGATCGGTTGAAAACATTTGATAGTAAAGTCGATGAAGGAATATTCTTAGGATATTCTCAAGTCAAAAAGCTTTCGAGTTTACAACCAGTAGGACTCTTATTGTGGAAGAAACACCTCATGTTGTTTTTTGATGAATCTACTTGTGTTCGGAAGAAACAGAACATGATGCGATGAACCCACCAAGAGGATCACCAGATTAAGCCCGAAAAAGAATGACAAATCATCCATCGAACTCGAAAAGAAGAAGTCACCACATTCTATGATTGGAGTGACTCGGACTCGAATAAAGAAGTTCAGAATGGAACTCGGGATGGTGAGATTCGGAAAGCCAACACACCAAAAGTGACCAATCTGAAACAGACACACGATTGCACTCGGTATGTGATGCCAATGAAGGTGTGGTCACAAATGAGGCAAATTCTCAATCTATCAACCAAAGGGGAACAAATGTCTCGACAATGTTCGAATAGAATTTCCCGAGGAAGATGATTCCTTTCTCCTTTTCTCATTGTTCCTCGAAGTTTACTGAATTAACTGAACCTAACATTTCAAATGTTGAGGATACTATTGAAGGGGGAACATCTAGAAGAAGATGGTTAGATAGTCATCCTACAAGTCAGATTGTGGGTGATCTAACTGATGGTGTCAAAACAAGAAGGTTCCATGGTGAGAGTGCACTATTCTTCTCTGCTTCCTATCGAGAAAAAGAGCTCTACCGAGATTGGTGAAGCTCTACAAGATTCTCATTGGATTACTGCTATGCAAGATGAGCTGAATCAATTATCAAGAAATGAAGTATGGGAGAATGTCATTGGAACCAAGTGGGTTTTTAAGAATAAAAGAGATGAAAACAACAACATTGTAAGAAACAAGGCAAGGCTAGTTGCACAAGGTTATTCCCAAGAAGAAGGCTTGGATTATGATGAAACCTTTGCACCTGTTGCAAGACTAGAAGCCATCAGATTGTTTCTTGCATATGTTGCCCACATGAAGTTCACAGTCTATCAAATGGATGTGAAAAGTGCATTTCTGAACGGTGTGCTTGAAGAAGAGGTTTATGTAGAACAACCTCCTGGTTTCAAACAGAATGACCAAGTTTACAGGCTTAGAAAAGCTTTGTATTGTCTTAAGCAAGCACCCAGAGCATGGTATGATACTCTTTCTCAATTTCTTACTGACCATGGTTTTGTCAAAGGAACTGTTGATACAACTCTGTTCAGGATAGAAGATGGGGAAGATATCTTACTGGTTCAGATATATGTTGATGATATCATTTTTGGATCCCCAAATCATCAGTTGTGTGAAAAGTTTTCTACACTGATGAAAGGCAAATTTGAGATGTCTATGATGGGGGAGATGAATTTCTTTCTAGGTCTTCAAGTGAAACAATCAAAGGAAGGAATCTTCATCAACCGGAGCAAAGTACACCGAGATCCGATTGCCAAATATGGTGTATGAGATTGCAATGCGCTTAGAATTCCCATGAATACTAACTACAAGATGGATCCTCGATTCGAAGGCAAATCGATTGAGTCATACTTGATTATAGAGGAATCATTGGATCATTGCTCTATCTCACAGCAAGTAGGCCAGATATAACATTTGTTGTTGGGATATGTGCAAGATACCAAGCTAATCCTAAGGCTAGTCACATGGAGGCTGCCAAAAAGATACTGAAGTATCTCAAGGGCACAGTGAATAGAGGATTATGGTATCCAGCTGATGATAACCTTGAATTAACTGGTTACTCAGATGTTGATTATGGAGGTTGCAGAATTGACAGGAAGTCCACTACAGGAACTTGTCAATTTCTTGGAAGTAAGCTGATATCTTGGTTCGAAGAAACAGACCTCAGTAGCAACTAGTACTACTGAAGCTGAATACATGGCTGCAGGAAGCTGCTGTGCTCAGATTCTTTGGCTCAGACAACAATTAAGGGATTATAAAGTTGTAGCCAATGAAGTACCAATATTTTGTGACAATAATAGTGCCATTGCTATTTCACAAAATCCGGTATTGCACACCAGATGAAAGCATGTGGATATCAGACATCACTTCATCGGAGATCATGTCGAGAAAAAGGACATAAGGATGGAGAAAATTCATACTGACAAGCAGAGAGCTGATATCTTGACTAAACCTTTGGCTGAATCAAGATTTCAGGAACTTTCAGTTGAATTAGGGATGTTGGATCCAGGTGTATAGAGGCAAATCTGAAAAATTGAAGGTTTTCAGATGCATGAAGTCTTCTCAGAATTCTACTGAGAAACTCAGGATAAAATGGAAATACTGAACTGAGTCTCAGGAAACTCAGATTTAGTGAAGGTCAGTACTCTGAACCCATCTAGTACTCAGTATCATACTGACATTTTATCAAGGTCAATACTCAGTAAGACTGATAGAGGGAAATTAGTCTGAAGAAGTAATGACTCATGCGACTCATTTATTGCTTAAGTGAAACTCAGTAATCATTCGCAATAAATACAAAACACCTGAGGAATGTTTTTGGGCGGGATCTTTGAAATTCCAAAGAAGGTCAATAGTCATTAAATGCTCTGTTACATTTAATCACCAATCAAGTTAAAATGGCGGCTTACTTTTCGGGGATCGACCTTTCACATACCCGATTAATCAAGGATTAATCTTAACCGTTGCTTTTCACCTAACCGGTACGATTTCCCACGATCTCAAAGCTATTTAATCCTTTGAAAGCCATACAAGCCAAATATTTTATCAAACCCTTCGTTCCCAAAAATTCTCTGCAAAATAAAACCCTTTGCCCAGAAAGCTTCAAACGTTATTCTCTCTAAAATCTTTCAAAATGGTTCTATCTATCTTCGAACGTTTGGCCAAATCCAATAAACCTTGGTACGAGTTCGTTGTCTCGCTCGATAGCACAACCAACTCTAAACCAGAAGAGGAGGCTCTGCATATGATTCGATTGGCCAAGCTCACCAATCTTGTCGCAAATCGACCGGACCAAGAATACGCGAAAGAGGTAATCGAGTTCATCTGTAATATGACGATAGATGAAGAGAATGGTGTAAACTCCAAAATTACTGTATCACATTTAGAGCACTCGTCTAAATACATCGATTTTGAGAGGGAATTGTATATAATTCCGAAGAATTTAAACGATGTTTTTGAGCTTTGTGATAGAGGAGAGGATCCTGCGGTGTATATGTTGGGTAAAGAGCAGGAGTATTTAGATAGGATTGCTGAGAATCCTGTAAAATTTGAGGCTACACTACATAAGAGGCATTTGAAGCCACAATATAGAGTTTTGTTAGATATTGTGAGCAAATGCATCATGAGCCATTCGGGGAGTTTTGAGCAGATCAGTACCCCGAAGCTCAGATTGATGGCGGCGATCGAGGCTTCACCCACCATCGACTTCAACTGGCTCAGATTCTTGATTCAGGTGGTGACGGAGCAAGTCAAGGTCATAAAAGAGGGTTGACGGGCTATTTTTCGATCAAAGGCAAGATCCACCATGCCACCAAAATAGCATTTATTTTGGAGATGTGCAGAGAGGAGGAGGACATCTTCGCCAATTCGACCCCATTCCCTAAGACCAAGGTGCTATTCAAGCCCATTGCTGTGAAGAAGCAGGCCATCAGAGGAAAGAAAGAGAAGAAAGTGGAATCACCGATTGCGGCTGCTGAAAAGGAAACCCAACAAGCCAGGGGAAGGTGTCATTGAAGCTAAGAAGGAGCAGGTGAGAAGTTGAAAAAAAAACCTCGCCCCCAAGCGCAAAAGAATGGTGGTTCTCACCGATGATGATGGCGATGATTCTCAAGAGATTCAACCCGAGAGCCAAACCGCCGTGACATCGCCATCGGAAGTTTTGCTCAAAGTTATCTCTAAGGCACAGAAACATCGGAGAAACTTCTCACGCTGCTTGAGACATCGCCGATTCGGAAGCTTTGCCTCGAGATTCCTACCAAAGAAGTGCCACCTCAAGCCAGAAGAGCCAACTCGAGAGGAGAGATCATGCCAACTCAGCCTCGTAACCCACTCAGATGCAAATCGAGGACCCGATCAACAACATTCGTGTGAGGTCAGCCGAGACTCGTGGAGCGCCTTTTAACATTGATGAGCTCCCCGAAAGGATCTACTTTTGATCCTTCAACGATGCTTCAACCGAACCCGATAGCCCGAGAATGAAGAAGGGCGGTCAAGAAACCGAGGGAGGAGCAAGGGGAACGGTTCATCCTTGATCGCTACCCCCGAGCTCACCATTCCCCGATCCGCAAGATATCTTCTTCAGATTAAGGTCGACGGTTTTCATCCTCAATCGACTCTTCCCGGAGATGCTTAACATTGCCGCGATTCGGAGGGGAAGACCGGTGGAATGAGGAAACAAGCTATCCCGACCGAAGTTCTCGATTCGTGAAGACAAAGCTCAGATGAAAAATTCCGATTTTGATGAGCTGGTTCGTAAGAAGATAGCCGAGAGGAGAGCTATCGGGTTGGTGCCCCTAGCAAATGGAGACAAATTTCAAGATGGGGACCAACAGGAGATGCCGAGGATCGGGCCTCGGATGGAGAAGGAAACTTCGTGCCGATCAACTCGAAATCATTCAACCTCGATCGAAAGCAAGACTTTTCAGTACCTTTTGGCACTATTCACAATTATGCCAAAGTTACTGGAGTTTCTATCTTTAACTCTGAATTGTCTGATAAACAGACTGAGGCTCAGATGGAGACTGGAGCTCAGGATGAAGCTGATGCTCAGGTGCAGACCGACCTCGTGTTGTGTCTCAACCCCAGATGATCAATCAAAGATTGAAGGTGCATAATGTTCCCCGAGATCGACCTCACTCCCATAATGGAGAAGCTTGAGAAGGTTGAGCCAATGATGATCAAGATCACTCAGATAGAAGAGACATTGGCCATCCAAGCTCAGAAAATGGAGAATCTGAGTACATCTTCAGAGCTAGTGCAACTTAAAAACACTCTAACCTCAAAGATGACCTCCATGGAAGACAAAATTTGAATGAAAAACCGGAGGAGTCAAGGCCGAAATGAAAAGCGGAATCAAACCGAAGCACCGTGAGACAAATCAATTTCTAGAGGTGAAATTAAGGAAGAGAAGAACGTCTTCCGATCAAGTCTGTTGTTGAGGAAATGAGCTCAATGCTCATGACCAAGATGACAGAGATGTTTAAAGAAGCTCTCTCTGGCCAGTTTGCCCATCTTTCTGAAGAGTTCTCTGAGGCAAAGAACCACCTCAGGAGGCTTGAAGATGAACAGGATCAGTTAGCAGGAGAGGTGCGCTGTGTGAGCAAAGAGCAATACCATATGGACACAAAGATTTCCGGACTTCTTCCAAATTACGGTGCCAAGAAGGGGGAAAGGCTAGGTGAAGACCTGAGGAAGTTATTGGCACGTACTTTGGAGAAAAAGGCACAAAAGGAAGCTGAGAAGGAAATCTTATCTGAAGCCTTAAAGGAAGTCGATGCTACTGAGAAACTGAAGTTCAGTGAGGTGGAGAAGCCGATCTACACTCAGGTTTCTGAGGAAACCATGCTTGAAGTTGCAAGAGAGAAACTGAGTGGTAGAACTAAGGTTGGAACAAGCCGTTCTTCTTTCTTGCCTATGAAGAGGAAAGCCTTGGGCATTGTTGAACCTAAAAGTAAGCGTGCTAAGGCTTCTAAGCCAGTCCAGAGGAAGTTGATTGAAGATTTAGAAGAGTCTGAAAGTCAGGCTCAGAGAAAAGTCTTCAATACAAGGAATGCTCTGAAGACACTCCAGATAGAACAAGCAAAGAAAACTGCTGCTTCGGTCTCAGGCGTCCCTGTGATCAGGAAGAAATTAGAAGAAGAGCGTGTTTAATGAGTGGATTCAAGAAGTTTATGAGCAAGAGGAAAGGGACTTCAAGAGCACGAAATGGCCCCACGTTGATAAATGGATGCCTATCAAATTCAACGATAAATTGGGAAGGGTCAAGAGAACCTTCGGTTTCTATTATGATGTGCTCAGGGAATGGAGAGGGGAAAGCTCAGATCAGAATGAAGCGTTCATTGAATATCTCCTAACCTTCTATTCTAAATTTCTCCAAAGCTGGATGAATCTTGCAGATGAAGGAAAGGCACAGATTGTAGCCCCCGGTCCATATACCTACCCTCCTCCAAGACTTGATAGTGGCCTGGTAAATGAGAAAGCCATTATTCAAGAGATTGCTCAATATGTTTTTCGATTTGGGTTTGACAGAAATGATCCGGATATCATTAAGGAAAGAGATGCTCAAGAAGAGGTATTTCGAATGTTCAACCCGAAGTGCCCATCGATGAAATCAAGAAGAAGAAAAAAAGAAGAGCGTAAGACTCAAGAGCAAAAGATCAAGAGCCAAATCAAGATCAAGCGAAGACTTACACAAAGACTCTTGTAATCTTTCAATCTTTTTGTCTTTTATTTTTTTTTTTTTTTGATAAACTCATTGTAAACTGTAAACTCAAAATCATCATCAATGAAGATTTATCATTCTTGCTCAAAAGATAATATCTCATTATCTTATTTACATGTCTTTTAAATTTGATATGCCTGAATGAATGTCTCTGAATTAATTGTTTGAATATGGGGGAAATTGATTAAAAAAATTAAGTATTGATGATGAATCCTTTGAGAGATTCATTCTTGAAGAAATTGTTGAAAAAATTCTCTCAGATGGAAATTGTTGGGAGACTCATTATTTAAGGGGGAAATTGTTGAAAATATAATCAATCTTGTAATAGGATAAACTGAAACCTGAGCTTAGGTTAAATGTTTGTAACAAGATAGGTTTTGGCATCATCAAAAAGGGGGAAATTGTTGGGAGATGAATTTAATAAAGATATGATTTTGATTAGATCCCAAAACCCCTGAGTATGACATGTTCAGAATAATCTTGATAGTTGAGTCGATTCGGTTTAAAAGTATTCGGGATGATATCTGCAAAATATATAGTCGCAGATATATAGATCGACAGATCTCAAGATTCTCAAGAACTCAAGAAGTTTCAAGAAACCGGGTTTCAAGATGAAACCGGTTTCAAGACTCAAAGATGAAATCGAGAATCAAAGACTCAAAGAAAGAAATCGAGAATCAAGACTCAAAGAGAAATCGAGATATCAAGACTCAAGATGAAATCAAGAATCAAGACTCAAAGATGAAGACTCAAGATATCACCAAGATACATCCAAGACTCAAGACTCAAGACGCCAAGACTCGAAGACGCCAAGACTCAAAAGACCTCAAGACTCAAAGACTCAAGACGCCAAGACGTAAGATCAAGAATCAAGGTCAAGAATATCAAGGCACGTAAGAATTATCAAGACTCAAGAATGTAATCAATGCTCAAGATAAACCTGAATGATCCGAGGCACTGAAAATATCTATCTGAAGGATACAACACTGAAGAAAACACGATTACTCAGAAAAATAGATATTTGCCAAGACATTCAATGCAGACAAAAGGAACTAAGACAAAGGTGTTGTTAAGGTTATATCAACTCAGAGATTGTAACCAAAAGAGCCGTTGAAGGTGTCTACCTTTAACTGGAGACAAAAGTCAAAAAGAGGAAGACAAAGATCGTACCATATATCGACAATCGACAATGACAAAGTCATTTGAAAAGATGTCAGATGTACGAAGTTCCAGACTGCAAAAAGTGAAGACCGGCTACATGAAAAGGCTATTACCTAAAACGTGTTAGGGAGTGTCAAACCCTAAATATAGCCGTTCCCCACACACCATAAGAGGAAACTCACGGAGCTATCTCTCCAACGGATAGTTTTTCAAGAGTGACCTTGGTGTATGCCTATAAATACTTGTGACCCTCTACATTGTAAGGTTACGGGAAATTTGTAAGCAACTCAAGAGCTCAAACTTATTATTGCAAGTTGAAGCACTCGAAAAACCGAGAATTTCCCAAGTGCTTTATTTCGAAGAGAGCTCACTAAACTAAGCCTAGCTTGATAAGATTTATCCAAAGCTTAGTCGAGATATCCTAGCCTTTGCATTGTACTTCATTGTAAAGGATATCTCATCCTAGTTGGAAACCAACCAAGAAACCCCAAACCCTTGAGAAGGTAGTTTGAGTGTGATTGTTGGTGAGAAGAGTTGTAAAGAGTGAGTAAACTACGCGGAGTAGTCAGAAGCTCTAAGAGGTGAAGTTAGTAAGCTACAGAGGTAGTCTGAAAGCTTGTTTGTGTTTGAGTAAGTAAACTACGGAGGTAGTCAGAAAGCTCAAGGTCGGGTTGAGTAAGTAAACTACGTGGAGTAGTCAGAAAGCTCAGGGCCGAGTTGAGTAAGTAAACTACGCGAGGTAGTCAGAAAGCTCAGAAGTGATTAGTGAATTTCTCTGAGGATCAGAGAGAGTGGACGTAGGAGCTTGAGTCTCTGAACCACTATAAATTGCTGTGTTGTTTATTGCTTTCTTTATCTGTGCTTAACTGTTGCATTGACTTGAAGTTGAAAGCATACTTTTCACTGATATTCAGTTGGAATCAATCCACTGAAGTTGCATAACTGAATCACAGCCTAATCACTACTCCATTCAGGAAGGTTTTCAGCAAAGCTTAAAACGAGTATAAACTAAGGGCCAACCATTCCGCTTTGTCCGAGTAGCTAGAAACAGATAGTTAACAAACCGAACTTACTCTTCGAGGGTTCAATAAGTTAGTTATCGATCCAAGCAACTCAGGATCTCTGAAACTCAGGACTCAGTTGGGATTATCTGAGGTTTCTGAAAGCAGCTCAAGATCACTGTCTCAGTAAACTTTGACTCAGAGCGATTTGTGCTTCTCAGGACCAAATCATCAGGAAAAGCCCCACCCAAGTGATCTCGATGAAAAAAGTTTTAAAAACACTGAACACATGTATTCCCCCCCCCATACACGTGTAAGACTCGTTTGCACCGGGACCAACATGATCTTATTCAACCTAAAACTTGATCTAATAAGATAATCAATACTGATGGGAGAGATTGTATTCCCTCGACCAGTACACATAGAATAACATCGACCCTCACACTCCTAGAATTACAAACACTCGGTTTTTAACTCTTGGATGCTACTCTCTTAAGTTTGAAGTAGAGCAAATGGTATTTCACTTTAACTCAAACTTGAATGTCGACCAATGCAGTCTATTTATAGACTTTCGGACCAACTGCATTGTCCTATCCACTTGGTATGAACAGCCTTGAACATCTCCTCCACTATCTCCATGATCTTGGTGTAACCACCCATGATCTTTCTATTCTCACTCCATTCTAGTGCAACCGCTTGATAATATCCGAAATTATCTTCAACCTGCAATGTAGGAAACATAGAAAAACACATCTATTAAAACAGAGTCAGTGTTAGGAGAAAGGGCAAATTCATGATGTTGTGCAGAATGTTGTCCAATATCTGGAACAACATCCTAGCAACATCAACAGAGTGTACTCATGCTCGTTCTTCTACTATGTGTAACTCATGTTCTCTTGGAAAACTTGTTAAGTTGACATTTGTTGATTATTATTCGTACACTTTGATGCCATTTGATATTATTCATTGTGACTTGTGGACATCTCTTGTTTTAAGTTCTTCGGGACATTGTTATTATATGGTGTTATAGGGTGATTACTCTAATTTTGTGCGGACATTTCATATATCTAGAAAATCCCAAGTATTTTCTACATTTATGTCTTTTAGGGCTTTCATTCGGACTCAATTTCAACGGGAGATAAAAACTTTTCAGTGTGATAATGGGCGTGAATTTGTTAATAGCTCTTTTTGGGATTTTTGTTCTAAAAATGGCATGACTTTCCATCTTTCTTGTCCTCACACATCTTCCCAAAATGGTAAGGCTGAGCGTAAAATTCGAATAATCAATAACATTATTCGAACTTTGCTTACTCATGCGTCGTTACCACCGTCTTTTTGGCATCATGCTCTACATCTTTTTGGCATCATGCTCTACAAATGGCTACTTACCTCCTTAACATCCTTCCAAGTAAACAATTAGCCTATAAATCCCCACTCACACTCTTGTATCACAAAGATCCGTCGTACTCACACTTACGGGTTTTTGGTTGCTTGTGTTATCCTCTCATTCCCTCTACTACTATCCATAAGCTCCAACCACGATCCACTCCATTTGTGTTTTTGGTCGTCATGTAATTTTTGATGAAACTCAATTTCCATTCACAAAGTTACATACTCATCGACCACACTCATACACCTTTCTGGATGATAATATCTCTCCATACGTCATCCATCATATGTCCCAGAGTGTACCATCCAAAACAATTCAGTCGAATATGGCGAATCCTCCTTCATCTTCACTCCTCTTGAATTTATCACTTGGACCATCCACATGTGATTTTGCCTCGGTTCCATCGGATCCCTCTACTGTATCCCAACCTTCTAATCGTCCCGTCACATGCAGCCAACGTGGAATTTTAAACCAAACTCTCGGTTTAATCTCAATACCTTGGTACAAAGATCACATTTGCCTAAAACTCTTGTGTTTGCTCTTCGGGATCATAATTGGAAATTGGCTATGGATGATGAGTTTAATGTTCTTATTGAAAATAAAACGTGGGAGTTGGTGCCCCATCCCCATGGTGTTAATATTATTCTCTCAATGTAGATTTTTACACATAAAGAACGTTCTGATGGAAAAACCCAAAAGGTTGGCGTGGATTGTGGTGATAAGTTTAGTCCAGTGGTTAAATCAGCTACTATTCGCATTGTTCTCAGTTTAGCTATTTCGCGGGCCTGGTCCATTCACCAATTAGACGTGAAAAATGCATTTTTACATGGGACTCTCACGGACACTATGCATATGCATCAGCTCCTTGGGTACAGGGACTCCAACTATCCTTATCATATTTTTCTATTGAAGAAATCCTTATATGGACTGAAACAGGCTCCACGGGCATGGAATAAGAGATTTACCTATTATGTGTCCACTATTGGCTTTACCCGAAGTACGTCTGATCACTCTCTCTTTGTGTATCGATGAGGTTCCCATATGGCTTGCTTGTTGTTATATGTTGACGACATCATCTATTCGCCAATCTATTGTTTCACTACTCAGTTTTGAGTTTGCAATGAAAGATTGGGTAACTTACATTACTTCTTGGGAATAGTTGTTACACGCCATGCTGGGGGCTGGGGGTCTTTTTATATCTCAAAAGAAGTATACTACTGAGATAATAGAACGAGTTGGGATGTCTTCTTGTAAATCCTCATCAACTCCCGTGGACACTAAACCCAAGCTCAGTACCAATTCGGGTAAACCGTATGCAAACCCTTCGCTTTACCAGATCCTTGCTGGGGCTCTATAGTATTTGACATTCACGAGGTATGATATCTCGTATGCTGTCCAACATGTGTGTTTATTCATGCATGATCCTAGAGACGAACACATGAATGCTCTGAAACGTATAGTGTGCTATCATCAAGGAACTCTTGATCACGGTCTTCACTTATTCAGTAACGTCTCTTCTATCGTATATGGATGTCGATTGGGGGGGTGTCCAGATACTAGGAGATCAATATCGGGGTATTGTGCGTTCCTCGGTGACAATCTAATATCTTGGTCTGCTAAACGCCAAACCACATTGTCTCGTTCGAGTGCCGAGGCTGAATACCGTGGGGTAGCTAATGTATTCTCGGAGTCTTGTTGGCTGAGAAACTTATTGCTTGACTTATGTTGTCCTATTTCTACTGCTACATTGGTATATACTGATAACATCAGCGCTATTTACCTAGTCGGGAATCATGTTCAACATCAAAGGACAAAGCATATAGAGATGGATATTCATTTTGTCCGAGAAAAGGTTGCTCGGGGTCAAGTCCGAGTTTTGAAGGTTCCATCTCGACACCAACTCTCAGATATTTTTACTAAAGGGCTACCATCGGTTTTGTTTGAAGATTTTCGTAACAATCTCAGCGTTCGAAGACCTCCCGTTTTGACTGCGGGGGTGTGATAGAATATATGTAAATATATTAAATTAATTAGCATAATCTTTGTATTTAGTAGGTATTAATATTTTCATAGTCATAGCCTACAGTTACGTCTGTACACTTGTATATATTGACTCTCCTTGAGGAATTCAATCAACAAAATATATTCTTACAAAATGGACAATTTAAAAAAAAAATTAATTATGTATTAATGAAGTGGCAGGGGTTTGTTGAGAACCTAGTACTGAAAATACTGTAATATCGTTCTAGTAAGAAGGTATAAATAATCATCCCTGCAATTTTAAAAAGTACACACTCATATTAATTTTATCACTACTCTATATGAATATTGCTCTCTAAAAACATCATATGACTTGAGCGTCGGAGGCTCTTTGCCGGAGCTCCCCTTCGGCCTTCTCTTGTAGATCACCAAGCTACTTTCGATGAGGAAATGCAACCAATTTCTAGAGCATCTATGTGGAATATTCTTGGGTATGAAAATCTATTCATTTTCTTGTTCATATTTTACATGGGCTAGTCTCAGTTAAATACGGGGGACTTTTCTGTAAAATATTTTATAGTGAAATATTAGTTAAAGTAGGAAGGAGCTGAAAATTCGCGGATCTTGTGTAGATCGAATCGAAAATAGGAAATTTGCTCCCAGACTGTAAGATAAGTATGTATTATTGTAAGGGCAATTATGTGTTACTACGTGATGATGAAAAAAAAAAAAAAAAGATATTTTTACTAATTCAATGGTATAATCAGGTTGTTTGGGTCTTTACTTATGATAGATGGTCACAAATCAAAAGGAGAAGCAGAAAAAAAAATAGTGGGGGAAGCGGATGGAAATAGAGGGTGTGTCGTTTTGTTTGTACATTAACATAATTTTTCTTCACAATTACACATTTTGACCATATAGTAACACAATTTGCAATACCTTGCAGACATACATGTGTATTGAAAAATAAGTATGTGTTATTTGTCATTGCAGTAACACATACATGTACTTACAGTAACACGTGTTTGCCATTATTAGTAACAAAGATCTCGGAGCGAGTTCTGCTGTTTTGCCTTTGCACGAATTTTACATACCAATATGTTTGACACCAATTCCTCTGTGTTTATACGCTCCTCCTTATGACCCATGGGTCATGTTTCAAGTATACTTCCTTGCAGTAACACATACATGTACTCACAATAACACATGTTTGGCCTTATTGTAACACAGATCTCGGAGCGAGTTTTATTGTTTTGCCTTTGCACAAATTTTTAGGAAATATCCATTTGACTCGGTTCGACACAAACAGGATCCACAAATTTTTCCACTGTGTTGATTCTGACCCGCGGGTCATATTTCACGAGTCCTGAATCCGTGAAATATTTTTTATAAAAGCTTTCCATAAATACCATTTCACAATTTGAATTTGACATTCAATATTTATTCTTTGGGCATTGATCAATGTTTTTAAATTTGGATCGGTTATTAAATCGGACAACTAATTGGGTCACTGCTTCGACCGATTGAACAATTGCATAAAAATCGGATGACACAAATATATTATAATATATACATATATTTTGGCCAAAAATTACATAATGTTATAAATTAAATGTATGTCCCTTTAAATTTAATTATTGTAGAATAATTAATTGCAATGTTTTCATAATCGGACCGGCGACCAAGTTGGACTGGGCACCGGTTGGTGGTTCAACCGGTTGGACCGGTCGAACTGGCGGTTCAACCGTTAAAATGATCTCTATCTATTCTTTTAAAATATATCATATATTGTATTAAAATAAAACAAATATGCACTTATAAAACTTTAAAATGATAATTTATATTTTTCATATTGAAAATAAACACAATAGAATCATAAATAATATCATACAATACAATTTAAAATACTAAAATTTAAAATAGGAATGATAAAAATTAGGATTAAGTTTTAAATTTTAAAAAATTAAAAATAAAATAAAAAACTGGTTCTACCTGATTCTACCGGTTCCCGGTTATGACCGGTTTTCCCGGTTCTGGCCGGTTTTTTCCGGTTCAACCTCAAAAATGATTTTTTGAGGGTAATTGAACCGGTTTCATGGCCGATTTCCGGTTCAACCCGGTTTTGAAAACACTGATTAATTGTAATAATTTCTTATTTTTTGTAGAATAACAATTCATATGTGTCTATATTTCATGGTGTTTAATATTTAAAAAAAAAAACTGATAGCCTAATGGAAATTTGCAGCTTTAGCGAGTCTTGATCTAGAGTTTGATTCCTGTTGGGATCTATATACTCTTCTATTATTTGTCTGTTGAATTAAAAATATATATATATAAATCGGATTAATCAATTCGCTGAGTTACCGAATTAACCTGGTTTTATGCCAGTTCTCACTTCTCACCGATTTAGTATAAACTCGGTCTATCATAAGAATCGGACCGATTTCTAGTTAAACCGATCGAACCGGCCAATTTAATATAAACTCGGTCTATCATAAGAACTGGACCGATTCCCAGTTAAACTGGTCGAACCGGCTGGTTGGTCTAGTTTTAAAAACATTGGGCATCGGGCATCAAGCACTTTGCAGCAAAACATTAATACTTAAACCCCTTTACATAAATCTTTTTCTAAACAAAAAGGCTAATTTCCTTCCACCTTAATGGTAACAAATGTGTTCAATAACAACCTCAAAAATCACAACTCATTGAAGAAAAAAATGGTCAAAACCAGCACCAACGCCACTGTTTGATGCAAACTTCCCAAAACTCTTCCGACTCCACCATAATAGGGCTTGATCATGATATTAAACTTGCAGCTTCCAAACGAAGGATCGTCCCGTACGACTGTTCCAAGACCATTGAACTTGCAAGCTTCGTCGAGCTGGTTGCTCTTCTGGTAGTAGCTATTGAAAGCATACGATATATTCCCTTGCGAATCCAGGCCTCCACACGACGTCTTATACCCGAGGCACGTGCAATCGCCTAGCGCACACGCGTAGCTCACAGTCGGAGCAACCTGAGGATCATCAAGCCTTGCATTTGGCTTCATTATACACCATTTTTTCTCTAAGTAGCTAACATTTTTCGCGGGGACAAGTGATCCTGAGCTTGTCGTCCCAAGGTTGAGCTGATACTTGGGTTGCCCGTCGTACGTGAATACCCCCCAGTGTCGTTCGAAGTACCCCGGTTGAATGCTCTTATCATCTTCATCAATGAGACTGAATAAGTAGGCATCGATGGGGCCTGGCCTCATGGGCGTTCCACCTCCACCTAATCAGTGACGGGGCAAGAAATTAAGCTCAAATGTCCTAAAAATGAGTGGGTTTCATGTGCATTCAGGTGCACCGTGCATTTATAGTGCATTTTAGAACCGTGCAACATGTTATACTGAAATATGCAACTTGTTTATACTGAAATATGCAACTATCATATTGGAAGATATGTGCACATTTCAGTATAAACAAGTTGCATCTTTCAGTATAATAAGTTGCACAATTCTAAAATGCACTATGAGTGCACGATGCACCTGGATGCATACAAGAGTTGGCCCCTAAAAATATATGATCTATAATAAAAATTGGATCTGAATATATGTTTTAACAAAAGTCTAGACCTGATAACCGAGTCATGAAGCCTTGGTTGAAGCGTTGCGCGTATTTTACATTGGCGTTTCTATCACCGTCCGTAGGCCAACCGATTTCGCCTATCGTGATCGGCAAGTTTCCGAACCCGTTCCTCTGCAATGCCCAGACGAGCGTGTCGTGGTTAGCGTCGAACATGTTGTTGTAGCTCGTCCCTCCGTCGTTCAACGGGGTTGCATCTCCATCAAAGAAGGCGTACTCGACGGGGAAATTGTCGTCAGTGTAGAGGCTTATGAAGGGGTATATGTTAACGGTGAACGGGGCTTGGTTATCGCTCAGCAGCTTGACTATCGGGATCATGAACTCGTGGATGTCAGCTCGGAAGTCACCTCCCGACGGCAGGCCAGTGTCAGATGAGTAGACGTCGGCATTGAGGGGACACGTGACCTTTACTTGCTCACCAAGGCCGGCTTTCGTGAGAGCTTCTTGAATGTTTCTGAGAGCTGGGAATGTTGTTCTGAGAAAGCTTCCATTGTATGTTGCCAAGAAAGGTTCGTTTCCGACCGCCACGTATCTGAACACCCCATTGGATCGAAGGGTTATTAATTTGAATAACATTAGTATCATCAATTAACATGAGTTGAATTACTAAAAGGTATTAGTTGTTTTACTGAAAGGTATTAGTTAATTTCATTGAACGGTATTACTGACCTGATCAAGACATTGTTGGCGGAGATATGATGGGAGACGTTCTGCGAAACCCATTTCTCAGCGGCTTTAGAACTACTGGCAAAAGTCGAGAGCATGTCGTTTGGAATGCCGACCATGACCTGAATCCCGGACCTGCCCAATGCTCGTAATGTATCATAGTCAGCATCGAAAAGCTTAACCTTTTGAATACCGTTTTCTCTAAGCATCCTCACTACTGTTTCCGGTGGCAAGCGGTGAGATGATTGTGATCCCCAGTTTGCACCAATCCCACCGGCTGAACGGACGTGCAATACTAAAGAATTACGATGATTGTTGATGAAATGCAAAAGGAATATACAAGTAACCTATGCCGTATATATACCTTTCGAGGGATGCATCAATACTAGTAAAAGATTGGAAATATGTAACATCTTAAGATTGGATAATACATACTTTACAGAAAAATCAGATTATATCAAGAAACTTATGGTTGACGAAGATTGGTAGTTTCCAAAGGAGAAACAACACTTGAAACCCAACATAATGAGTAGAGCAACTGGTGCACAACTAATACTGTTCAATGAAAACAACTAATACCTTTTATCAAATCAACTAATACCATTAAAAATGCACTTGACTTGACCCATGCAACTGGGGCATACAACTATTCGCCTAACATAATAGCTTAAAATTAAAAGATCTACGGACCCAAAAGTGGAAACACACAACATGTTGTAACCGAAACGGGAAATACCTGCAACGGCATGACTGATGGTGCTCATTTTGACAGGGCTAGATGATTCAGTACTCCTAATGTCTGCGAGAGAAAATGACCATGAAAATAAAGATTGTAATATTACTATAGGGACTGAATAGAGTAGCAACCACCTTTGGAAACAACAGGATACCAAATAGTGCTAGAATTTTGAAAGAAGGTATGAAAGAATGCAATACTCTCTCCAGAATCGATGAAGTTAACTTACCACTTCCACGGTTACCAAATATCGACCCCTTCGACCCAGGCCATAACAGCTGAGACACGAGTTAACAGCAGCGATTATCAAGTTTTGAAATTTAACATCTATAGAATGACACTGAAAGTCGAAACTTTGCAAAAAAATGAGACTTGTTGAAAATATATAAAGTAACAGTTTTTAATTTTCCAACAAATTTACACTTGATGCATCTTGTGGCATTTGGTTATTTACAATCAGGTCCTTGAATTAAGAAGCATTGTAGCCTTACAGTTCATTTGTCAATCATTCAAGAAAACATAAAATGGAAAGGAAAAAAAACTTCAAATGATATTATTAGTTTGTATTTCAGTCGCACAAGCACAAGTTTGGTGTTAGATAAAATGTAGCTTAATTAGTACTCTCTTATTTGAAGACATTTATAACCCACAATCTGAAGATGGACTATTATGAGCTTAAAGACCAATCCAGGGACTTAACAGATATTGAAATCTAAAATTACATCTTCAATTCTCAGCAAATACATTAAATAAAAATCTAAACTTTTGAATTATAATGAAACCATCAATACCAACATATATTAACTGAATTTATTGTTCTTGCTTTTTTCTCAAAAGGTTTTTCTAGACACTTCTAATGCACTAATCTTTATGTAAAACCAAAACTAAATTTATTTAAATTTCTTCCAGTTATTACAACTACACACTCAAATTTCCGTAGTAATTTCTCGTTTATACTTTTATTTTTTCATCAGCTTACATTTCTTGTAGCTAAAAAGGGTAAACGCAGTATTAATAATTTCTGATACAAAAATAAAAAAGAGGAAGAAATTAATTACGTCTCATTTCTTTTTATGGGTAAACTTAATCTCTAATGCTAGATTACCAATAACATCAAAATTACAGAAAATTACCACCTTAAATAAATATAGAAGATTCAATTACAAGGATGTTTTCCTTCATAGTAAAATTGTCAGCTAATATCAAGTAATGAATTTATAGTTTGCTGTTAACCACCTTGTAACACTAAAATAAAGTGGTGGGCAGCTCATAATAATTATGACCAACTCAAAAAAAAAAATTATGTGTGTTTTGTATGTAAGTGTGTGTGTATATATATAGAGAGAGATAGAGAGGAATACCATGAGGAAAACGAAGAAAAGCAGAAGGCGAGACATTAGAAGCAGATCTTTATGTCGAGCTCTGTTTCTTTGCTTGTTTCTTTGAATAAAGAAACAGAGTTACAAATCCTCTAAATTAAAATTTGAACTTCAATTCATTCAAAATATTGAAGAATTCTTCACACTCGAAAGACCTCTCGAAGTTGGAGAATTTTGAGACAGAGAAAAAGGCTCCAAAAGTGGTACTTTTGCTGTCAATTTGTGTTATAAAATCGATAATAAAAGAATCTTGCTGGTGTATGGCCGTATGGGGAAATTAATGGTCCCTTTCTATTGCATGAAGAATTTTATTATTATTTTTGGGTTTTTTTCTCTCTCTCTCTCGCTTTTAATATATCAAGACACTGCGTATATAGTCTACATTCTTCCATTGTAAAATTTGAGGTACAATTATTTTTTCAGCGTTTTAGCAAAGGAGTTTGTTACTAAAAACTTGCGGAAAAGTCATGAGTTCACAAAAATTGATAGGTAGGTAATAAATTTACTTTGTTACCACAAAATTTGAATATGGTTGGGCTTAATAAAAGAGGATAATGAGAATTATTTTTATTAATATTACTTGATAATTTTGATACACATGTGATGAGAATAAAAGTACGTAATTGATTGTCCTACTTTTATTACCTAATTTTATTTATGTGCTTAATTATTCAATTCTCCTCAAATGATATTCATTATTAATTTTATAATCATGCAAAAACGGAAATTAAGGCCTTGTTTGTTTACAGATTTGAGGGGATTTAAAATCTCGCAGGGAGAATTTGAATGGATTTGATATAAATTAAAAGTGTATTTAAATTTTATATATGTTTGGGAGTGTGAATTTTGTAGGATTTGATAAGAGTGAAATTTTGAAAAAATAGATGATAAAAAAAATATTTTACTGTAAAAAGTATTGTGAAAATGATTGAATATTTGTGTAATGATTGATATGTGTGTATATTATATATATATGATACTACTTCCGTCCCATAAAAGCGTGCACACCTACTTTATTATCGAGTTTTTGTGAGCGAGTTGTTTATTAGTATTTCAAATAATAAAGTGATTTTTAAAAAGGGGTATTATAGATCTATCTCTCATCTATATTGCATGCATCTTTAAAAATTATTTTATCATTTCAAATACTAATAAAAAACTCGCTCGCAAAAACACGTGAAAACAGTAAACGTGCACGTTTCTTTGGGACGGAGGGAGTAATAAAGTAAAAAATGAGAGAGAGTATTGAGTTGTATAGATAATAATAATTATAAAATATATGATAGATGATTGATTGTGTATTAAAAATGTAAGATAGATGTATTATAGGTAGGACGTTGTTATTTGGTCAGATTCACCCCGGAGTGATAAAGGTATTTCCGTCATTTCAAGTAGTGTATTGACTGTTTTCTATAAAATGTAAGATTGGTTTAAAATTTTATACTGTAATAATAAACAAATGGGAATTTGAAATTTAAAATTCTAAAAATCACTTCTTCCCATTATAGAAACAAACAAATGCCTAAAATTGTTTCATACTCAAATTATATTGACATTTTGTGAATTTTGATTTAGAATTATTTATAAGAATATAAAATACCTATATGCAACAAAGGACTTTTGTCTATTTTACGGAAAAGTTTTCGGATTTTGTGGGACATAAATGAGGTTAGTGCCTCAAAAAAAAAAAAAAAAAAAAAAAAAGGTTTAGCTTGCTTTTAAATCAAATGAGGTGTAGTCAGTAACAATTTTCCTCAAATTTAACATTTTGTTACTAATAATAAATGAGAGCATGAAATGATTGGACCTTTAATTTGTAGGTACTAGCCATTAGAAATGCTATGTTTTGACTGTGAATTAATTCTTAGGGAAATTGCTTTGTGGGTTTCTATGTTGGATGATTATTTAATGACAAATTTTTAAATGTACCATTTACACCAAATCAATTTGGTGTAATTTAATTTTATGAATTCTTTTTTTTATTATTTTTTATTTTAGTTTTTTTTTTTTATTTTAGTTTTCTTTTAACTTTAATTTTAGTTTTAGATTTTTTTTTTTCGACCCAGGCCCAAACTCGGCCCGAGTGATTCATGGTTCACTCGGCACAAGTGGTTCATGGTTCATCCGGCCCGAATGATTCATATAAGATTTAGGGTTCATTGTTTAAGGGTTGGAGTTTAAAGTGCATAGTTCATCGAAAATTAAAATTGAATCTAATTGCACCAATTTGAATTGATGCATAGGGTGCACAGGAGAGTGACTCCTGTTTAAATCCTCTCTCCCCTCAATGTTATCTTTCTTTAAAAGCACTTGCATTGGATGGGTGTTCTTTTATATCATCCAAATCATCTTTCTCTTTCAAAATTGGATAGTTCTACTCATGAATAGTTCATTAAGACCATATATATATATTCGAGCATGTGTTCATTATTTTTAATATATGAAAAATATCATTAAAGGTAATTGTAATTTATGATGTCATTTATTAACTCTGTCAGATAGTTGTTTCTGTCTATCCTAAACTATGTAAAATGAGGATGATTGCAGTAGACATGTAACAACTATCATAAAATTTTATCGATAAATTAACACAAATTAATATTTTTTTTTTAAAGTATTAAAGTATTAAACTCAATTTATGTGTTGTCTCACCGTGAAATCGTCTCACGCAAGTATACCTCATTTTTATCAAATAAATATAGCATAAGCCAATTATCTAATTTTGTCGGGGCGCTTTTATACACGCGATGTAACGTAATTCATTTGCTGGTTAATGTAATCTACCCAATTATTTGGGATTAAAGGTTGTTATGTATTAGAAATAGTGAAATGCAAAATAAAACATCAAAATAGAATGGAAAATATGTGTTGCATAAATACTAAATAGTTAATATAAATAAATAAATTAATGAACTGAGGGTGTGTTTAAGAAATTAAGTATTTAAAATTAAGACGATGCGTAAAGAAAGAGGGTCTGGATGAATAAAAATAATCCATTCAATGGGGATGTTGTTACTCTCTCCCCTCTCCAAATATTTGGACAAAATTCATTCTCCCAGTCTCCCTTTTGTCTAATAAGATACCACAATGATAGTAAGTAGTATATTTTATCCATCTAATAATTAAACACCTGTTTAAATTATCAATATGGGTTCTATTTTAAGTAAATATTTCATACATCTTATAATTAAATTATCACTTTATATTGCTACGAGCACTAACATTGATAGTTTAATGTAACTACGATATCATCCGTGCGTTGCACGGTTTGTGAGTATAAAACGAACATGATGCGAAATATATTTCTTTTCATGTTAAATGAATTGAAAAGAATTATTTTTATTATAATTATAAAATATTCTTCTTATACTCTTCATTTTTATTATATTCAACTATCTTTTTTTTTTCATTTCAATGCTATGCACAATTTATGAGCATTTTTTGCTTTTGAAATCAGGTGTGAAAAATAATTTGCGCACAAAATGCTTACATTGTTAAATAATGCAAGTTTAAAATATACATGATATTATAATAACAAAAATTTGCGGGTAGGTCTTATATGCAACAGGCGCACCGTGAACTTCATAGTATACAATTTAGAAATTTATAATTTGTTGCACTAAAACTTACGATTTATTAAACGGAAACGTGCAACTATGTTTTACAAACGTGAATTGTACGTTTCAATATAACAAATCGCAAATTTCAGTGCAGTAAATTATAAATTTCTAAAATACACTATAAAATGCACGGTGGACCTAGTGCACAGGAGACCCAGTCAGAAATTTACCCCTTAAAATAAAATTATAAATTCATCCCTACTAACTTTTTTTTTTAGGGAAAACTCCAGCCCAACTAGTTATCAAGGAAAGAATTAGAGCTGGTAGAGATCCAATTCGGAATATCTTCCCCAACCCAATCGTGAGGGTGAGTAGATTTGGAGTCAAATTTCGCTAGGAAATGCGGAATTGAATTGTGTTGGCGAGGCACATGAGAGATCCCTTTCACTTTAGGTTCTTGAATTCTGTAACGAAGGTCAATGATAGAGTCATTTTTCGGGCCCAAGAACTGTGAGCTCCCATAAACTACATTGACAACGTCTTACGAATCGGAGAGGATTATATATGTAGTCGGGAAGGATAAGCTTGCTGCCAAATGAGATACCAGCACCAATGGCTTGAAGTTCAGCAGCCATCACAGTTCCTGGAGGATTGATCCGGTAATAGCCCGCTGCAAGAAGTTTGCTGGATTGATCGAATGCGGCAAAGCTAACTCCGTATTCAAATTTCTCATCATTAAAGGTCGTGTCCACAAATATAATTGAATGGAGGTAGTTGATGTTAGTGTTAGTGTCCTAGAGATAATTCATTGTAAGGACATAATACTCAGATAATATTCAGTATTGGTTTAATATTATTATTTATTTAATATTAAATGTATGACATTACACTTGTTAGAATATTATGTTTGATTGTTTGCATTTGTTCTTATCTGTGTTCCCTTGAGTCACTGCTGTCATTGAGTGTGTGAGAACTCAGATGACTTAAGCAATGATTCTCAAATAGTCCCGATCGAGGATCATCGAGAATGGGATATTGATGATGCAATGGAGATTGGTGTGCGATCTGCATCATACTCTTAGAGAGTGTAGTAAGATCTCACTTGCTACGAGATACTAGGTATCTCATGATGGATGCACAAATACCTTGGAGGGTATTGGTATACCCATCCGAAAATCGTTTGATGTAGTTCCACTATATGTGTCTCACGGTGTCTCGGTTAGTGGGAGCGATGCGATACTCCTTTGACTTGAGGTCAATACGCACGACATGTGTGGAGTGATGAACTTTGACCATGACCAACGCTTGCACCATTCCATGGGTAGATATAGCTTGGATTGGGTTCATCACGAAACGCATGTGCGTGGTAGTTAAGCCAAGAAAATGATTCATTCCTCAAATGGATTTAGAGAGAATACTCATCTTCTCATCATAATTGGATCAAAGTCATTTAGGCCGTCTTGCGTCAACTTGGACTTTGTGACCAAGTGTGACATGAGTGATCAATTAGTGATTAGAGATAAATTGATTAAGTTATTTGAATAAACACTTCATCATGTTCAAGACTAATCGAGTATTCGTGAATGAAATGAGGAAATCGTAATAGCCCATATTACGATTCTGAGTAGTTGCACATTTCTCTAGCGTCTGCCTCATATATTGAGAATGTCTGATTTATTGTCTAGGGTTCAATTAAGACCATTAGTTTGACTAATCGCTTGATATATGAGGGTCTATGGGTCACACAACAAGTAGTTCCCTTTTACGGATTATAGTTGGTTGATTAAATGTTAAATTGGATTTAATATTTAATTTATGGAGAATTAATTAATAACAGATTAATTTGGAATTAAATATTATTAGTGTTTAATTAAATTGAATTTAATTAAATATAATTCCCAATAATAATATGGAATATTAGTATAGGATTTAATGTATATGGAATCAAATCGTAGAGATTTGACATATATGATAATTAAATCCGTAGAGATTTTATATGTGGGAAATAAATCTAAGAGATTTAGTGTCTGTTTTGAAACCATTTTGGAATAGTGAGAATCACTTTTTTTTAAGTTGGTGTGAGACAATTTTTTCAAAAAAAAAAAAAAATTTTGATGGTCCACTAGAGATCTAAAACACCACCTTATTTAAATAAATATTAGGGATTTTATTTTCCAATCAGGTCAACTTAGGGTTTTAAGTTGGGCCTCCCTATATATATGAGCTATTGAGAATTCACAAACAAAGTTAATTCATATTTTCTCCATAAGATCTAGAGTTAGAATTTTCCTAGCAAATTCATCTCGGGATTCGACGCTTTGACAAATCCGTGCAAGTCAGTGATTGGGGATTACGTAGATACCATAATTGAGAAATCTGCTTTCAAATTACTGTAAGATTTCTTGTTATGATTATTGTAATCGTTTATGCAATTATATATTCGTTGTTGATGAACTGTTAAATTTCGCTGCGCATCTATTACGTATTTACGTGTCTCTATATTCCAACAGTGGTATCAAAGCTTCAGACTATTTGTTTTAATTGCATAATTAAAAAAAAAATTATAATAAGATTTCAATTTTGTCACAATATTGCTAAGAGGTTCCAAAACTTTTTAAATTACTAGGAGGTTCCAATTTATAATGTTATGGCTTCCCCCCCACTCAAACCCCACAAATCCGTATTCCCCACCCAAGCCCCAACACTCTCTTTCTCTCTCTGCAAAATACCAATTCTCTCTCTCTCTGCAAAATACCAACAATCAAAAACACAAATCACCAGATTCACTTCCACCTTTCAAATTGATGAACTTACAGAAAAGAGAGATGAATTTTGAGAAGGATTATCCCAAACCCAACCCCCAATCCCAATACCCAAACCAGTACGACGCCCCCCCTGCCGCTCCCCATAACCCCGAAAACCGAGGGAAAGGCATCGACCACCACCTCCTCCATCCGGCCGCCGTCGCCTCCCTCCTCCACCAAGAGTAGCGGCGCCGCGTTTGCTCCGCTGCATACGGCGGCGGAACCCCCAATCTCAAAAACCCTAGAAAAGCCCCACCCCCAAAGTTGCGTCGCCTCACCGATGAAGAAGAGGCAGCGCGACAAGAGTCGCCGCCGGAGACGCTATGTGAAGCCACACTACCGTCGCTCCCCCTCCGGCGACGGACCCGGCCCGATAGCCATGCAGGCGAGGAAGCTTAGAGCCGCCGACGGTGCGGGTGAGTCGGAGGGATCTGAGTTTGTGTGCTTACAGAGACATAATTTCTGGATCTGTGTTTGGTTGCTTACACAGACATATTTTTCCAATTTTGATTTCTTATATGGTGGAACTTTTGGGAGATGTGTGTGGTGGTGGAATTTTTATGAATTGGGTTTTGAAGATGCTGATGAATCTCACGAATTATCCAAGTGTTTGAATATGTGGCCAACTCGCAATCATGAATCTCACGAATTATCCAAGTGTTTATCTTCTTCGTTGAGTGCATAAATGGGAATTTGTCTATTCATAAGCCATGTTTGGATACTACACATATACATTTCTAAGTTTTGGGTTGTTTGCTGCAAGTTTTTGTATTATTCATTCCTAATTAGGGTTATTGATTCCTAATTTTGGGTTGTTTGCTACAAATTGATTTTGGGTTGTTTAATTTGATGGGGGTCATATTGAAGAAATTTGATGGTGCTTCGTTCTTGAGTTTCTTGATTTGTTGGCTTATTTGAAGATTTGAAATGCTGAGGATACAGATTTGAAGGGGAGGAAGAAGATGAAGGTGGATCTACCAATTTTTTGGATTTTTTTTTTCAAATTTATATGCATATGTGCACGTATTTAAATGCATATTTTAAATAAAGAATGAATATGTGCGTGTTGAAAAAAATGTTGAAAAAGGCAAAATAAATTTTGTTGGGGATATCGATGAAAATATCTAATTTTATATATGCATATGTTAATGTATTTGTGTATATGTGCATGTTGAAGAAAACGAAAATATGTAAATTTTTTAATTGCAGGCGAAAATATGTAAACATTTGGATTTTAGATATGTAAATTTTAGTATTTTTGTTTTTTTAGATATGAAATTTTAAAATTTGTAAATAAAAAAAAAATGAAATATAAAATATATATAAAAAAAAAAGAACAAAAAAAGTGGAGGAAGGAAGGAACAATTTGTTGGTTTTGATAGTAGAATGATACTGGTGGTGAGATGAAATCGGTTGGTTGCTTGTATAACAAAAAGTAACTTTTGGACAATAGTAAAAAGTGTGATGTGACATATGCATTATATGGGAAGTGATATTTTTGGACACTAGCATGAAGGAAGGAATACCCAATTTAAGGGCATTTATGTCTATACAACAACCACTTGGAACATATAAGTAATATTTTTAATACTTGGAACCTATTTGCAATAAAATGGGTCAAATGAAACTAGAAAGTAACCCACTCATAATTAAATTGATTTTGAATTGAATTAATTTTTTTATATTCAAAACCTGGGGCACGGTCGACGATTTGTTGGACAAAAGGTGACCGCACCCCTTTGTTTATTTTTTTTAGTCTTAACTTCTTCGCACAAAACCCCAAATTGATTTTAGGGTTTTCTCTGGGAGAAACCCGCCGATGCACCCTACCGTTCACAATTGGCGACATTCGCCCACGCCGCTCGAGGCGTGCCGCTAAGCGTCATGGCCTCGCGGCAGCGTCTTGGGGAGCACTTTGTTTGGCCCGTCGCGACTTCGCGTCATCGATTTCTTCACTCATCCTCTGTTCTTCGTCTTTTTTTCTCGGCGGTGCGCCCCAGAGCGTGAGTTGGCGAGGCCGCAGATCGACCGCGAATCGATGGCGGTGCGCCGCCGATCGATCGTCTTCCTGCGTTTTGGTTTGGAACCGGAATTTGAGTCGCGGCTTCTGCGTGCATCCCTCGATTTATGGCGGCGATCGCCGTCGCGTGATTAAGCGGCGGCAGCGACTTCGCGTCGGAACTGGAACGTCTGACGTGTTTTCCTCTTCGGTTTACGGTTTTCGATTAACTTCTCTGGTTTTGGTTTTACGGTTTTTACGGGTTTTGCGATTTTTCGTATTCTAGTTTTCGATGCTTGTCTCGTTTTTAAATGCGTTTTTCAAATTTTTTTTTTTTATGCGGAATTAAACATTTTTGGGATTAAATGCTTTTTTCGGGTTTACCGCAATTGGTTTAGTTCGTTTGGGTCTCGTTCGTGTACTGCCTTCGTCTTTTCAATTGGATTAAATGATGAATCTTGACCAAATCATTGTTCATATGATTAATTGGATTATCCCTGATGAACTAATGTTGAATTGTTGGTATCGGTTGTCCCGATTGACGGATGGTTTAGAGGCGTTGATGAGGAGGGTTTTTGCAAATTGGATTTCAAATAGGCCCCTCCGTGTAAAATTTTAGAAATTGCACTTGAGCCCTTGAAAATAAAATAATTAAAACTTGGTTTTATAATTAAAAGGACTAATTTTAATACTTGAAATAAAATTGGATTTTATTTTATAATTAATTTTAATAATCGTGAATTGAATTTAAAATTGGATTTTAAAGTTCGGTTTTAAAAGGATTATTAAAATCCCACCGGTTAACCTGTTTATTTAATTACGTTAACGCATTTATAGTCCGCATTATAATTGTTTGGGTAGGCAGTGCTCAATAATTGTCGGACCGTATTAAATATTTGGGTAGACGGCGCCTAAATATCTGTTAGTCTGTATGTGTCATGTTTGGGTAGGGGGCGCCCAATAATTGCTCAAATGTGATATAGTAAACTTGTTGGATCTTGTTTAAGCAATTAATACCCCGACTTTAAAATGTTCCTCACTAAAATATGGTTTTTCATTGAAATGAAACGATGTCTTCCATAGAAATTAAAAGTAAACGGAGATTTCGTTCCAATGAGTATTTAAGGCCCAAGTCTTTTGCTCGGATCTACATCTAACAGTAAGACTGATGCAAACGATAAAGTACAAACCTACAAGGCTAGGTTGGTGGCAAAAGGTTATAGTCAACGCGAAGGCATTGACTATGACGAGACTTTCTCACCTGTTGCAAAATCAAGTCCATTCGAATTTTACTTGCAGTAGCAACACATCTAGATTATGAGATTTGTCAGATGGATGTCAAAACAACCTTCCTCAATGACAACATTGATAAGGAGGTGTTTATGACTCAACCGGAAGGTTTTGTATCTAAGCCAAAATCTAATCTTGTGTGCAAGCTTAAACGGTCCATTTATGGACTGAAGCAAGCTTCTAGGAGTTGGAATATCCTATTTGATGAAGCTGTCAAATCGTTTGACTTCATTAGAAATTCGGAAGATCCATGCGTTTATCTTAAACGCAGTGGGAGAAATATTATTTTCATAATTGTGTATGTCGATGACATATTAATTATGGGAAACAATATCCCTCTTATGCAGTCAGTAAAAGATTGGCTATCAAGGACCTTCATGATGAAGGATCTTGGTGAGGTCTGCTACATCTTAGGGATCAAGATCCACAGGGATAGATCCAAGAAGATGTTGGGGTTGTCACAGTCAACCTACGTAGATAAGGTGTTGAAGCGATTTGCGATGGAGAACTCTAAGAGATGTTCTCTACCGGCATGTCATGGGATAAAGCTGTCTAAGAAGGATTGTCCTTCCACAGACGCTGATATCCGGCGCATGAAGGATATACCATGCACTAGACCAGATGTGGCCTTCACTGTCAGCACCGCTGGTAGATACCAGTAGAATCCGGGTGAACCTCAATGGATTGCTGTCAAGAACATTCTTAAGTACCTCAGACGTACCAAAGATTGCTTCTTGGTCTACGGAGGACAGTCAGAGCTAGTTGCAACTGGCTATACTGACACAAGTTTCCAATCTGACTGTGATGATTACAAATCACAGTCGGGCTATGTTTTCGTTCTCAATGGTGGGGCAGTTATTTGGAATAGTTCCAAACAAGAGACTACTGCGGATTCAACAACTGAAGCTGAGTACATTGATGCGGTAGAATCTGCCAAAGAAGCTGTCTGGATAAAGTAATTCTTAAATGAACTAGGGGTAGTTCCGAGTGCCAGCAGTCCAATAAAGTTGTATTGTGGCAACACAGGTACAGTTGCGCAAGCTAAGGAACCGATATCTAATAACATAAACAAGCATGTACCAAGGCGTTATCACTTAATAAGAGAGATAATAACTAGAGGAAAGATAGAGTTAGAACGTGTCCCCACGGAGGATAATCTGGTTGATCCTTTCACCAAGGCTTTGAGTGTTCATGTACACACTAGACATTTTGATGGTCTAGGGGTTAGACATGTAGGTGATTGGCTCTAGTTCAAGTGGGAGATTGTTACTGTTAGTGTCCTAGAGACAATCCATTGTAAAAACATAATACACAGATAATCTTCAGTATTGGTTTAATATTATTGTTTATTTAATATTAAATGTATGGCATTACACTTGTTAGAATATTATGTTTGATTGTTTGCATTTGTTCTTATCTGTGTTCCCTTGAGTCACTGCTGACATTGAGTGTGTGAGAACTCAGATGACTTAAGCATGGTTCTCAAATAGCCCCGATAGAGGATCATCAAGAATGAGATATTGAGGATGCAATGGAGATTGGTGTGCGATCTGCATCGTACTCTTAGAGAGTGTAGTAAGATCTCACTTGCTACAAGATACTAGGTATCTCATGATGGATGCACAAATACCTTGGAGGGTATTGGTATACCCATCCGAGAAACAGTTTGATGTAGTTCCACTATATGTGTCTACGGGTGTCTCGGTTAGTGGGAGCGATGCGATACTCCTTTGACTTGAGGTCAATACGCACGACATGTGTGGAGTGATCAACTTTGATCATGACCAACGCTTGAACCCTTCCATGGGTAGATATGGCTTGGATTGAGTTCATCACGAAGTGCATGTGCGTGGTAGTTGAGCTAAGAAAATGATTCATTCTTCAAAGTGGATTTAGAGAGAATACTCATCTTCTTATCATAATTGGATCAAAGTCATTGGCCAATGCACATCAACTTGGGCATTGTGGCCAAGTGTGACACTTCATCATGTTCAAGACTAATCGAGTATTCGTGAATGAAAGGAGGAAATCGTAATAGCCCATGTTACAGTTACATGTAGTTACACATTTCTCGCAACGTACCTCATATATTGAAAATGTCTGATTTATTGTCTAGGGTTCAATTAAGACCATTAGTTTGACTAATCGCTCGAATATATGAGGGCCTATGAGTCACACAACAAGTAGTTCCCTTTTACGGATTATAGTTGGTTGATTAAACGTTAAATTGGATTTAATATTTAATTTATGGAGAATTAATTAATAATAGATTAATTTGGAATTAATTATTATTAATGTTTAATTAAATTGGATTTAATTAAATATAATTCCCAATAATAATATGGAATATTATTATAGGATTTAATGTATATGGAATCAAATCATAGAGATTTGACATATATGGGAATTAAATCTGTAGAGATTTATATGTGGGAAATAAATCTAAGAGATTTATTTAAATAAAGATTAGATATTTTATTTCCCAATCAGGCCAGCATAGGGTTTTAAGCTGGACCTCCCTATAAATATGAACTCTTGGGAATTCACAAACAACGTTAATTCATATTTTCTCCATGAGATCTAGAGTTAGAATTTTCCTAGTAAATTCATCTCGGGATTCGACGCTGGCAAATCCGTGCAAGTCTGTGATTGAGGATTACGTGAATACCATAGTTGAGAAATCTACTTTCGAATTACTGTAAGATTTATTGTTATGATTATTGTAATCATTTATGCAATTATATGTTCTTTGTTGGTGAACAATTTAGTTCCGCTGCGCATGTATTACGTGTTTATGTGCCTCTAATTTCCAACAGTTGGAATCCGGGCGGGCAATGTTGGAATGGGAAGCCATGGGGGGTGCTTGATGTTCAGCCAATTCCTTGCTTCACGGAAGTTGGTAAGTAGAGCGCTTGTCCAAGAAGGATATATAAGATTATAAGATTAATGGCATCCCAGGGCTTATTCTTGAGGGATTTGTCATGGATGAGGGTGCAACGTTCTTTCCAAATCCCTCATGCCTTCATACAGAATTCTTCAAGATCTTCACAATTAGAGGACTTGTCAATGCATAAGAGAATATCCGAGATGGGGATATGACATGCTTTCTTAAGTAATGGCCACCAACTTGTGTTCTTCCATGCTTGCTTAGACACCTGACAATAGAAAAGAGCATGTTTAGAATCAGCCCAATTAAAACCACAGAGAACGCACCTGGGGTCACACGGAACGTGATGAGCGTGGAGATTAACCTCGGTGGATATAATGTTGTGGGTGACTTTCCAAAAAAAGATTTTGACTTTCGTGGGGACGTAGAGCCTCCAGATTTTCCTCCACCAAGATGAGAAATGGGTGGTTGAAGGGTTGTCTTCACCATTAGTCTCGGTTGAACCACTAGAGCTACCAAATCTATATCCAGATTTAACCGTATATAGCCCCTTTTATCCAAAATCTAGAGTCGACTGAATCGCCCTGTGAAATTGGGATGCGCTTAATGGCTTTAACCTCAAAGGGGAGGAAAACTTCCTGGAGTTTTTGGTAGTCCTATTGTTTAGAGGGAAGGATGAGCTTGTCCACCTGTGTGTTGCTATCATAGGAAACATTGGATGAAATGTGGCCGAAGCCAGTCCGGGAATCTACACATCTTTACGGGCTCTGATGTTCTTTCCCGTGCCCTTTCCAAAGGAGTCCAGGATTAAGAATATCTTTACTCCAACAGAGAGATATCCAGGTGTACGAAGGGTTGGATCTAACCGAATCCTCCATGATATCAGTGTTTTTAAAATATCTAGCTTTGAAGATTTTTGCAACAAGAGAGTCCGGGTTGGATATAATTCTCCAGACTTGTTTATCCAGAAGAGATTTATTGAACTTGACAGTCTCTGAATCCCATGCCCTCCTCATCTTTGGACTTAGTGAGGTTTTCTAATCTCTCCAGTGCACTTTTTGTTTATTAGGATTCGCCCCCCACCAGAATCTAGCACACATGCTCTCGATGTCGCCATAGATGGAGGTAGGAATTCTAAAGCAAGAAATTGCGTATGTTGGGACGGCTTGAATAATAGATCTAATAAGCACCTCTCTTCCACCATCCGAGAAGAATCTATTTTTTCAACTGTCCAATTTCTTGGCCACCCGATCTCTAATTTACCCGAACTGGATTTTTTTTACTTTTGGTGGTAAAAGTCGGGAGTCCCAGGTAGATCTCATGCCCTTGGCAAACTCTTAGGTTAAGAATGTTTTTGGTGACTTGAATACTAGAGTGTGGAGTCTTATCGCTGAAGGTGATGGCAGACGTCATAGTTAATGAGCTGACTGGAGGCTTTTTCATAAGATTGGAGGCATCTCTTGACATTCTCACAAATCTCCTTCGAATTTTTGAAGAAAATAAGGCTGTCGTCGGCGAAGAAGAGATGAGAAATAGAAGGGCTGCCTCTAGCAACTTGAACCGACAATCTTTTTTTCATTCGTGTATGAATTCAGGATAGAGGAGAGGCCTTGAGAGCAAATAAGGAAGAGATAGGGGGAGAGAGGATCCCCTTGTCGAAGGCCCCTCGTGGGAGAGATGTTTCCCACAATGCTATCATTGATTTTGAAAGAATATGAGACTGAAGTGACACATCTCATGATAATTCGGTTAACACATCTAGGGTCAAAACTGAGTTTTCTCATAATGGCTTTAAGATAACTCCACTCGACACAGTCGTAAGTTTTTGCTCATATCAAGCTTCAAGGCTGGATAACCAGTTTTGTTCTTAGAATGGCGGAACCAATGCATGCACTCAAAACCAAGCAGGACATTATCTGTGATGAGACGACTCGGGATGAAAACACTCTGGTTAGGGTCGATGATTTCTCCCTAGATATACTTGAATCTGTTTGTGATAGCCCTGACTACAATTTTGTAGCAAACATTGCAGAGACTGGTCGGTCTAAAATCCTTAACCATAGTCGGATTTTTGATTTTCGGAATTAAGGAGATGGTGGTCGAGTTATCAAAGGCTGAGTCGCCCCATTGTTAAGGAAGCTCAGGACAGAACTGGGAAACTACTCACATGTAATACTAAAATAAATTGGCGGCGGCTGATAATTATTATAGGCAACTAAAAAACAAACTCTCACATTCATTCATCCATATTTAAGCATTTCACTATCATCTCATTCTACTTTATTAATATTTCACGTTTTAAATTATTAAAATTATTTTTAAGAATGATATTATTAATTCAGTGATATTAAGTTTATAATTGACAAATGAAAAATAAAAAAAGATAAAGTATACTTTAAACCAAACAATTTATTTTAAATCATCATGTCACTTTCAAATATTTTTATTGTTATAGCTGGAATTATCCGAGCATATGGACAATCACTCACAAGACAATAATGGCGAAAGCACACAAAAATGAGAATGCGATTTGGTGACCCGGTTCGCCAAATGTGGCTACGTCCGGGGGCAATACCAAGCCAGGAATTCTATTATACTCTCTGTTTTAGAATTAAGATTTCGATCCCTTTACAATGAGCATTACAACATGTATTTATAGACTATGAAGTAGGTTATCTCTCTTCATGGGCCGGGTGATCTCGGCCTCTTAGGGTTTTCCGCTCACCGGATAACCGATCCCTCCTTTTCCGGCGCAAATCTCGCCCGCAGCTGGACTTTCCCTCTTATGCCCGGAATATCCGTCTCCATAAATATCACGCGATCTCATTCAGTAATTCAGCTCATTCTATTCGGGAAAGTCATCAGGCTGGGACGACCAGACAGGGGTGGTCGTCCACGAGGTGCTCGCTATGACTTGGTCGCCCTGGGGTGATCGCCACGTCGTGGAGAGTGTTGGGGAATGAGTTGCACAGATCTATTCGGAGTGAATATTTAAATACAAATTTAATTCATTAATTATTACTAGCATGAATTAATCCTATATTAATTCAAATAATAATTGCAACAACATATCATGCATATAAAAAGCCACGTAAAACCTACGCATGCAGAATCTACGGGTTTACGTGAACGTACCTCTCGGGATGGCAGTGACTTTGGTCGGATGGACTAACCAAAAGGACTTCCCAAGTATTCCCTTAGCCCTTGCTCAACTATCCGGTGGAAGGACACTCGTCGAACAATTAACAAAAGGAAAAAATAAACTTTGTTGCACCACTTATGTGGATTTGCTAATATTTCCAGCACATGGAATTGTACTTGGGAATGAACTAATCATCCCCTATTTATAGGAGAGGAGGGGTCGAAAATTTCAGTAAAATATCAATGTGGGAAAAGACTTTTCTTGGTCACCAAGAAATCTTGAATATATCTCTTATATTCTTTTTCACATAATTAAAATATTCCACAAAAATCCCACCTCCTCTAATTATGGATTTTTCGAAAATTTAATGTGCAAGATTCCAAGATTTGGATCTTCTTGAACTTATGAGATATTCTTGAATTTCAAGAAATACATATCTTCCATAATATCTTTTCAAGAAAATCAAGAAAATCTTTCTTGTCCATTATATTTCTTATTTTTCGAAAATTTCAATAAAGATAAGCTAGTGGGAGATTTCTTGAATTTAATGAGATAATCTTATATTCCAAGAATACATATCTTCATTCCATAACAAAATTCAAAGAAAATCTTTCTCCCAACATATCTATAAATTTCGAAATATTACTTGGAAAATTAAGCAACAATATTTATTTTATTTTAATCACCTTTTTCAGTTATTGGACTATCTGTTGGGCTACCCAGGGGGCCTTTAGGAGAATTAAGATTGAACCTTCTAATGGATCTTGAATATCTAATATTGAGCCACAATATAATTCAAGCCCATAAATATTAATTAATCCCACTACATAATTAATATTGACTATCCATCTTAACCCATATTACGATCCAATATGGCTCCGGTCATTATTTCCCGTGTTTAAGATTATCTAGCCCATTAATTAATTCAAGCCCTTTGAAATAGCTTTCCGTTAATTAATATCTTTTGTCCTTGGTCGAGAACGGTTCAACATTATTATCCATCTGGGAAACTAATTCCACTTGCAAGATTTGGTATGATAAAACTTATGAACCTCCCAAGGGGGGCAAATCAAACAAGCGTGCTTGCACCGCGATTCTTAAGTATTAAATCTTAGCAATCACATGTGACCAATAATATTGCCCAAGATAAAAAGTATTGAATCTCTCGATTCGCTACCCATGATAAGTCAAAGCAATAGTTACCAATCCCCGCGTGATCCTATTTAAGGGATGAAGGTTAAAAAACAACGAACCACCGAGGTCTAATTCTTCCTTGTTCGGTTTATTCTGAAGAATTTATCCTCCTGTGAGGTCCTATTCAACAAGATCACGGTCATGCACTAGTGTAATCTCTTGGTCAAGACAAGCCAATCCGAGCCTTACACCTCAACCTTTTCGCGATGGTTGTTCATTTCCATCTAGGTCGTGAATGGCGTACTTTTTAGTTACAAAGGGACCATTAATTTAATCTTCGTGATCTAGTATCACTAAATTAACTCTGATGTAACACGTCTGAATTATTGAGCAGATTATGCAAAGAAATATATGTAACATTCAATCATATTTAAAGCATCGATGATAAACAATTTATTTCATAAATAAGTCTCAAGATTCGGTTTTAGATTATACAAAGTAAAAAATATACTTTTTAGTATAATCCCAACAATCTCCACTTATACTCAAAGTCCGCTTTTAAGTATACTACAACATGTCTCGAGTAGTCCGTGACATCTAATGTCACCTACATTTAATCTAATAATTTCTCCCACTTATACTCAAAAGCATTTGACAATGGTCTTGACACCCATTCCACTCACATGTCTCTTGAATGTATTCGGAGGCGGGCGCTTTGTGAATGGATCTGCTAGTCGTCTCGACGCGCTATCTTTGCCACATCTATATCTCCTCTCTTAACGATTTCTCGTATAAGATGTCTTTCCTTTAATGTGTTTGTTTGACTCGTGGACTCTTGGTTCTCTTGAATTTTACAATCCCTCCCGGCAGATATTGCTTTAAACGATTCCAGAACACCATCCAAGTCCACTAAGAAGATCTAGAGCCCAATCGTTCTTTCACCGCTTCTGGCGACTACTTACCCGATTTCCATGGTTGAGTCGGTGATGCATTTACGCTTCACACTCGTCCATTTGATGGCTACACTTCCCAAATGGAAACACACTAATCGAGGCGGATAATTTATGGAATCTAAATCGATTGGAAATCCGAGTCCGGTGTGGCCGATGGGGATTGGAGTATCGGTGATAAATCAACATTCTATCCCAAGTTCTTTTCGGACACTTGAAATGTTTTTAAACGTCGTCATCGTCGCTTTCCCTAGGTTACTTTGATATCTTGCTACCATGCCTACGGCAAGCGGATATCCTGGTCTCGTCATAATGAATGCATACATAAGGTTTCCGACACGGTAGAAGCACAAGGAATACCTTTCATGTCATCTATCTCCTTTTCGCCTTAGGGAACATTTTCTTGGATAGATGGATTCCAAGTCCGAAAGTCTGAATCCTTTCTTGGAATCTTGCATCTTTGAATCGTTTCAAAAACCAAAGTCTATGTATGAAACTTGCGATAACCCGATCATCCTTTTACGGCGATCTTGAGTTATCTTGATCCCAAGGATATGTCCGAACTTTCCTAAGTCTTTCATATCAAACTGTTTTTGAAACCATGCCCTTACGTCTGATCACACCTTCACATCGTTCCCGATGATCACAATGTCATCTACGTATAGTACTAAGAATACCAATGCAGTTCCGAAACGCTTTTTGTACACACAACTTTCAAACTTGTTTTGATCAAACCCATAAGACTTTATAACATGATCAAAACTTTGGTTCCAAGCTCTGGATGCCTATTTGAGTCCGTAAATGGACCTCTTGAGCTTACAAACTAGGTGTTCTTGGCCTGTTTCAATGAATCCTTGGGGTTGTTGCATATAGATCTCTTTATCAAGACTTCCGTTAAGGAAAGCTGTCTTGACATCTATTTGACTGATTTCAAAGTTGAAAATCTTGTGATCGATAAGAGAATACAGATGGACTTAAGCATGGCTACGGGCGAAAAATTTTTCCTCATAATCGATCCCTTTCTTTCTGAGTATAACGTTTCGCCATTAGTCTTGCTTTAAAAGTTTCAACCTTCACGTCCAGTCCTCTTTTCCTCTTATATGCCCACTTGCATCTAATGGGTTTGACCCCATTAAGTGGTTCGACTAGCTCCCACACTCTATTATGAAACATAGAACCCATTTCGGCTTTCATTCTTTGTTTTGCAAGAATCTGATCCTCATCTTGGAGTGCCTCGTCATATGTCCATGGGTCCGATTCCGGAATCAAGTCCGAGGACTCTCCTATTCCCATGAATCTCTTGGGGTGTCTAACAACCCTCCCACTATGACGAGGTTCCGGTTGAAAGCGTATCGTTTGATATATCATCTAAATACAATTTGCACCGAGGTTTACCCTCTAAGCTCATTTAAAAGTAATCTCATTACGGGTTTCTTTGGTTCATATAGGCTTCTTCCAAAAATCTAAAGTGGGTGCTTATGACCACCTTTTGATCTTCGGGACTATAGAACATACACCCTTTTGTTCCCTCGGGGTATCCTACAAACAACCTTAATTCTGATCGAGGATCCAACTTACCGGCTTCCTTGTCCAACACGTAGGCCGGACACCCCCAAATTCTCATGTGTCTCATACTAGGCTTGCGCCCGGTCCATAATTCTTTGGGAGTTTTGGGAACCGATTTGGATAGCACCAAGCTCAGAATGTAAGTCGCTGTTTCCAAGGTATGACCCCAGAACGACTCGGGAAGATCCGCATAACTCATCATTGATCTAACCATTTCCAAAAAGAATTATGTTTCTTTGCTCTGCAACCCCGTTTTGTTGAGGGGTTCCGGGTGCAGTGAGCTGGGATACATTCCCTTCATCAGATAAGTAGTTCAAAAACACATCGCTGAGGTATTCACCTCCACGATCAGATCGTAGAGACTTGATACGTTTTTCCCTATGATTCTCTGTTTGAGCCTTAAATAATTAGAATTTCTCAAAGGTCTCAGATTCATGCTTCATAAGGAAAATGTACCTTGAGTAATCATCAATAAAATTACTCATAACCTCCTCTTGCTTTGGTTGACATTTAAACTACGTACATCTATGTGAACGATCTCTAACACTTCTTTAGCCCCATTCCCCTTGGCTCCAAATGCCATCTTGGTCATATTACCCTCCAAACATGATTCGCAGGTTGAAATTTGTTCAACTTGGAGACGCTCCAGTGAACCATCTTTCACCAACCTTTGGATTCTCTTTGGATTTATATGACCTAATCTTAGATGCCAAAGAAGTGTCTCGTTCACGTCTGATGACCGTTTTCTTTTCTCGGAAACAGTTGATGTGTTATAGGATACATTTAAATGAGTGGTGTGCATTAATTGCATAGAGATTTTCCTCAATGTCCCGTAATAGATACACTCATCATTTCAAAAAATGATGTCATTCTTATTAGAAGAAACTTAGTGTTCTTTAATCGAATTTTAGAAACTGAAAGTGAATTCTTTCTAAAACTGGGAACATAAAGATAATCTCAAAAAACTTTATCTTCAAAAGATAGGTGCACTTCTCCCACTGCTTTAACTGCTACTCATGTAGCATTGCAATGTCTGCTACTTGCGTAGTATTGCAATAATCGTTACTATCGTAGCATTGCAATATCTGCCACTCACGTAGCATTGCAATGTCTTCTACTTTCGTAACGTTGCCCAGTGTGATGAGGATCTCACTCCCACTTAAGTTGCCGGATCATTTAGAACCCGTGAAGCCAACATGATTAGTGGATCTCGTATCAACCACCCACGAATGAGAAGTATACACCGCTAAACAAGTTTCAACAACTAGTGCGTGAGAATTACCTTTCTTTCCGTCCCTTTTGGGGGTTGGAACAGACAAAACCTCCATTGTCCTCTCTTACCGCATCTTAAGCACTTCCCCTTTGGATTTTCCTTGACACAACAAGCATTCCTCATCTTACCATTGCCCTTGGCAATAGTTGAGTTTTATTGCTTATGGCTTTTGGTCCTCTTCTTTATCTTGCCTACCCTTGGCCTAGAAGATGAAGACGGACCACTTGCCGTCAAAGCTTGAGTTTGGTGCCTTATCATCATTTCTGCCGAGACCAAAAGCTTGCAACAAATTAGCTAGCGAGGCCAAAATGCTCAAAAACTTTTTGGGCAGAGAGTGAAGTACCAAATTCATCTGAGTCTCCAGATCATAATCTGCACTCAGATTCTCAAGTTTGTTCAGATGGGCCTTCATCAATGCTGGCAAACATCCTACCATGACCAATCTCCACAAAGTTAAGATCAAAGATTATCACAACTGAACTGACACGAACATGTTTGTATCCTAAGGTAAATCAAAAGAGAAGACGAGCAGTTTTCTTGCGGAAGATACCAGGGAAGTAGGTTGAACAAAAAACGTCGAATAGTAGGGGGAACTGCAGCAACACAAATGATGCAACAGGAAACGAACCAAATACTATCATCGGCACAATAAACCATTTCCTATCGGAGCGTAGTACAAGATAGAGTGCTAAACTAAAGGCAATCAACATAAATGTAACGGAGATGAAGAGGGTTAGAAGGCTGAAGCTTAACCTCTTTGGCAGAACATACCGAAAATCTTCTTCAGCGTAACGTGAAGTCAATATAGAGAGGAACAACATAAGAGAAGTGATGGAAGTGAACAACAAAACCGCGTTTGTAGAGGCAAATTAAGAAGACGAAGGGAGTTTCGTCAGAGAAAATAGGGATGCCAGTTGTCTCTGTAACACCACCAGGCACGTTGAAAAATGCAGTCGTGATACTGCATGCATTAGCCGTGTCTTTCATCCACTTCTCTCCTTGTGCTTTCAACTCCTGCTGTTCTCTGTGAATAACTTTTTTGGAGTTGTACCATCATTGTTCGCCCACTTTCTACGTGAAGGAGGGACAAATTTTTACATCTCCTGTAGAATAATCACCGTAGCAGTTAAAAGGAAAAAATCTCAAAACATATATATGCTTCTAATAACACCAATAATATTTCAGAGAAGTTGGGATTGTAATTCACGCTGCATCTGCAAAGCCGCACCAGACTAGATTGAGTTTGTCAGTAGGAGCGAGTCTTGCACACATGTGCATTAAGTTGTTGCCCTCAAAGTCCGCGCCGTTAGAAAATAGATGTTTGGGGTCACTCATACTATAAGTGAGATTGAAGACATTTTCAAAGCGATTACAGGCTGCCAGGTGCATTATGCTCCTGCCTTTGCTTTCTACAGAACCACTAACGACGGGGTACATCTCCATGATCACTTCTATAATCTCACTGATGCCGTGCTCTGCAGCTCTGAATATTGAATCTTGGAACATAATCCAAGTATCTTTTTCAGGCAAAGACTTCATTTCTTGGCACAAGTATTTGGCAAGCTCCTTTGCTTGTTTGTGTATTTCTTTCTTGTCCTTTATGTGTTTCACAAAAGGCACTGACATTTTGGTTTATTGTCAGAACAAGTTGAAATTGAAGCATATAAAATTATCCACACAATATTTTACTTCAAACATACCTAATTGTTTCATGGCTTTCCAAATCATAGGCTTAAACTGCTTCCCCACTGTCAAACAGCAAAATAACAATCTCAGTACTTTGATAATCACGTCCTAATAAGTCTTTGGAGCATAATTTGGGAATTGTGACGCTGTAACACTTTGGAAATGACAGATGTATGAAACTGTCTGATACGAGTTTTTGTCAATATTTTGAACATATAAAAAATGTATATTAATTTTGCAGATTAAGGGAGCGAGTACTTTCCTGATCCATAGCTGGAGGACCTCGTATATGTTTGAGCTTCAATGTCACCAGCAAAATATTTTAATCCCGACTCATGCTGTTTTAGAGGAGCACCTTCAATACGTACATACACAATTAAAAATCAGTAGTAGTTAATGTCACATCCCGATTTTTCGTTAGCCAAATATGCATAAATTTGTGCAGCGGAAGTAAATATTAAAACATAAAGACATTTTGAATGCAATTAAAGAGATGAGACTATTATACCTTAAAAGTAAAATTTAAATCTTAAATAAAGAGATTATAAAATTAAATAATAATTTTTTTCCCAAAATAATTTATTGAGCTTCGTGAACAAATTAAGGACTTAACCGTGTATCAAAGAAAATTTATAAGTGAGCTCTATGCAAGCTAATAAGAAACTTAGCCCAATTAATAGAAATTACGGACTCATAATTCGAAGATTTAAATATTGCATGGTGTGAAAATAAATTTTCTAACATGTACTAATAACATAATCTAAAATTTTAATTAACCTCTTGAGCCAATCCACCGTCCCTCCGCTACACTCCTTCTTAATCTGTAAAAGGTTAAATGTATGGTATGAGCAAAACCACTAGCTCAGTGGGGTACCTTGTCAAGATTAAATATAACATACAAATAAAGTGAAAATCACAAATAATTCATGTATGTAAAATTTTTCATGTATGTAAATTCTTTTCCATTGAAATAATGAATTGCTTCCACGAACCTCTCTTCAATCTCGTGTTCTTTCTTGTGCACGGCGGTTCCCCCAAGGATCTCTCTTCAGTCCCGGGTTCCCCGAGGACCTCTCTTCAGTCCCGAGCCTCTCTTAAGCCCCTGGCCTTTTATAAAATTTCTTATATAAAACTTGTCATGCACTTTCATGTAATGCAACAGATAAACAATTTATTCATACGATATATTTAATAAAGGCAAAGAAACCACACCTTAAATTCATGTCGTGGATGTAAAAGATGCAATGAAATAGCTTTATTCTTTGTGCCAAAAAGAAGACGAAGCAACTTTTTAATTTTGAGAGAAGACTAAAATTTTACCGTGAATAAGTATTTTGTGTTCTTTTCAAAATAAATTTTAGGGATATTTATAAAATGGGAAAAGGTTTATAGTTGAAAAAATAATGGGATATAGATTCTCCCATAATATTGTAGTCGTGGGTTTTAGTTTAAATTTTTTTTAAAGGTAATCGAAAATTGAGAAACTTGAGCAAGAATCTTTGAAAACGTGTCAAATTTTCTTTAATGTATCTACATGTATCTTGTCAAATAACATATGTGTATAAATATATTTTAGATACATTAATTACAAAATCTTGAGATATACGAATAGTAATTTATAAAAAAAAAAACATACATGATAAGAATGAATTTTCAATATGTATTTAAAATAAATAATTTAAGAATTTAGAGGATAAAGATGTATGAATATAATATTTATATTTATCTGCAAAACTTTATTTAAAAATACATATCTTGTAGATGAGAATTTAAAGTTTTTAATATTTAAAATAACTTGAAATTTAGTGATGTTACAGTTAATTAGAGATTTAAAACAAGATTTTAATTAGAATGTTAAATATATCAACTTACCACGGTAGATAAATTTTTCCCACCAAGTGAGAGTTTGTCTACTTTGAAACACATTCTCCATTTCAGCCATAAATGACAGTGTGCATCTGTTATCCAATTTTAATCGAGCCAAATCGGGATACTTCTGAACCAAATCCAGTGCAACATCTGACAAAATAATAATGACAATTAATTATCTGCTACTAGCTAGTATTTCCCTAAATAATTTTAAGGGATTAAATTTTTTGTAGTCCTGTAACTTTGCTTCGTTTTGAAATTGGTACAGTATATTTTGACTTTTTGATTTTGATCCTGTAAGTTTTTAAAATTTTTGAAATTGGTCCGGTATGTTTCTAAAATTTTTGAAATTGGTCATTTTCACCTGCTACAACAGGTTACCAAGCAGGTAACCGCTACATATGTAATTATTTTGTTATTCCCTTTAATTTCGAAGCATCACTTGAACTTTTTTAATCATAATAATCTTTGCCAGATTTTTGATCGGTTTTAAAAACAATTTGTACATTAAAAAACAAAGCAAATCAGATCAATTTATTGGGTCTAATCTGACTTAAAAAATAAAAAAATAAACCAAAATACGCATAAATAACTTGAATATAAAAAAATTTAAAAACTTACAGGACCAAAATCAAAAAGTCAAAACATACTGGACCAATTTCAAAACGATGCAAAGTTACAGGACTATAAAAAACTTAATCCCTAACTTTAATATCGCAAACTTTTCTATAAATAAATTTCATTGTGTGAAACTGGATTCAGTAGTATCACTGTTCTTATAAATTAATACTCGATCGTCTCAATCTTAATTTGACATATTTCGTTTCGTACCGTCTCAATCTTAATTAATTGGACATTTTCTTAAATGGAAATATCCACTTTAACTCACACCCTTCAAACACACACTTATTTACAACATGTCACTCACTCACACTTTATCACATTTAATAAATATTATTCTACTCTTCAATAAAGTTGAATTTTCAATACTACCCTCAACATTTTATCACCTAAAATACTAATAAACAACTATTTCTTAAACTCCGAACACATAGTGTATGTCCAATTAAGATTGGAACAGAGGGGGTATCATAATATTTTTATACACAAATACAACAAACTGTGTGTGCATGGTATTAGTTTCTAAGTGTGATGGTATTACTAAAATGGATGGTATGGTATAACTAAATGAAAAGGAACAAGTTCCACTGAAAATTGACATGTATATATATATAGAAATAAGAAGGTTTACTCACCCAAGTATTCGCAACCAACAATCTCAATCAACAGGGCAATGCCTAATTTTCCTTCAAAAGGGGTGTTCTCCACCTTGGGCTTGGACACGGATATCAAGTATGAAAGCAAACTAAATAATAATAATTAAATATTATTATTTATTATTTAATTATTCCACACATTTGTGGATAATATGGAAAAGAAGTTATTGATAACTTCTACTTATATGAAAATCACGTGGATTTTTGTTTTTTTGACCAAGCGAATGAGATTTGGTCTTCATAAGGAGAAAATTCTCTCCCTACGATAACGTGTTGTGCATGGTTTACAATTTCCGGCCAACAAATAACAATAAAACAAGAATAAAGAAATGGACGATCAATGTGATGAAATAACACTCAAGTTTGATTACTCAGTTCGTCTTTTAACTAAGACTACGTCTGGGGGCGTCCAAGTCAGGAATATTTTATTATATTTTATGCTTAAGAAACTAAGATTTTCCAACCCCTTACAAGTGTGGCCTTTAAGACCTATTTATACTGTGATTCCCACCTCTTGGGCGGGAATTTTCATAAGGAAAGGAGCACTAGCAGGGGCTTCGATCTCGAACCCATAAATCTGTCTTTGGTCGGGCGACGTCGCCCTATATTGTCGCCAATCGTGGAGCGAATTAAGTAACTTGGTTGGGTACCTCCTTTGACTATCGTGATACGCAACCTGAGGATCTAGAGTACAAGTCGCCCCGCGACTTGTATAAATCTTTAAGTCGATTAGCGGCCTGTAGCCTAAGTTGCCTGAGTCAGGGCGAACTTAGTTCATACCCGATAGATTGACAAGGTGTCCATTTAATTCCAGGTCACTTTAAATGGTATAGGGGAGGTTGATCGCTGCTCATGTGATTAGGTCGGAGGTCGGGTTAATCCATGTTACAACAATTGCCCCTCAAGTCGAGGTCGCGTGCTTGCATCGGGTCATTGACTTGACTCGTTATTCTTTTGATCTATGGCAAGTCAACCTGGGGAAGTGTCCCTGAAGCTAGTCATCATTCTTGGGAAGACGGATCGTAACCTTGATCCTGTGAATCGATGTGACAGATTGATGGATTTGTCATGATAGCATGATAGGTGGATGACATCATGCGCCGCGAATCGGCCCAATCTGGTAATCGCGATGTTGACCACGCGCGATCTCCGCGACTTTATTTTTCCGAATGGGCTCATAATTTATCCAAATTATATTCCGGCCCCTCCCCCTTTTCTATAAAAGGACGAGGGTTTTGGGCCCTTAAACCCTTCGTTGCCTTCATCACTTCTTGAGATTTCACGACTTTTCGACGGGTTTTCGAGATTTCGACGAGGATTGACTCAGGTAAAAACTCAATTCCTTCTCAATTATTCACTATGGCTACTGGTTCTTCGACGATCCCTTCTGCTTCTCAACCCATGACTCCGTCATCCTCGGACGAGGACAATGTTGTTATAGCTCATCTCCACCGCCACCACGGCTCTAGCTCCGCTGCTATCAATGTGGAGGGGATCCCCGACGGTTGGTGCCCCAAGCGATAATCGGGATGACAGAGGTAATGACGATGATCAATTTTTGGCGGAATTGGAGGAGATCACTCATCTCCCCGTACTGAATTCTAGACCTCTTCGTTCCGCCGCTTCGGAGAGGATGGTGGCCGCGGGCCCCTCTGCCCAGGCTCAAGATTACGGAGCCTTTGAGCGGGTCTTCGATTATCACTCTTACGCGGCCCGAGCTCCGTACAAGCGACCTGAACGCAGCTATCGGAAGTCGGTCAGGTCAGATTTCGTGGCATCTCACGATAAATATCGGTCAATTCTGTGTGATCGGTATGTGTGTTCTCTTCGTCGCTTATATAAGGTGCCCCGGGATGTACACTTTTATGGAGTGACCTCCGACGAAAGTGCCGACCAGCCACCACCAGGGATGATTGCAGTAAATCAGCATACCATGGAAGCCAAAATTCATTTCCCATTGCATCCAACTGTCTCTCATCTGCTCGCGGCCTGGAATCAGAGCCTCACGCATATTACCCCGAATGGTTGGAGTTACATTCTATCTACCATGACAGTGTTGGGACAAGCCGGATTATATCGGATGCCAAATCCAGGCGAAATATCTTATGTGATGACGCCCATTGCCCAAGCCGACGGCTACAACGCCGTGCGACTTCGTAAGGGTAGGGAGCTCGTGAGTGGGATTTCCAACAAAGTCGAACGACTGGCATAGAAAGTGGTGGTTCGTCGAAGGAGCGTGGGAGTCCGTGGATCCTTCAAGTACCTTGCCCATTCATGTCCCGACAGACTATGCAACTCGTGTTGAGCATGGTAAACTTTATGCCTTTAGCTCTGAGGTCGTACTGATCTAATTCTCTTTTTATCTTCCAGTGTTCACACCTCATTCTGCCGACTTGTTTTGGGACTTCTTGGAGGCTTTCAACCTAGTTCGTGATACTCCCCCGAGTTGTCGGGACGTCAACGCTTTAAACTCCGAGCTCGATTGACTCAAGGCCGACCTGTATACATATCCTCATCATCTCAACATCCCTTGTAAGTATTTGTCAATACTTGAAAGCTTTATGCGAGATTTATATGACTGGATTTCCCTTTGCGTGGACAGTTCATATACCCAGTCTACCGATGTCAACCGCCCGCCTCTGTGATGGCCGCTCGTAAGAAATCAGTGCTTGGTCAGATGAAGCACGTGACGGCCACCGATGTCCCTCCTCCAAGCTCAACCCCTTCTGGTCCCTCTGCCGCCGAGAAGGGAAAGAGGAAGTCCACCGGGATGACTCCGTTGGATTCTAAGCTTGCTCGGAAGAAGACGAGAGAAGAAATAGGCACGTACCGGTCGGAGATAAACCGGGGACTTGGAAGATCGTCGACCTCCGCTCCAGAAGGAGGTCGTCACCCGGAGGATGACTCCTGGCTGGGATGGGACGCAGACGCACTGAACGAATAAGTCTGGTCACATGTTTTATTGACTGTTATCATTACTCTACTAACAACTTGTGTCTTTTGTAGCCTGGAGCTCACGCCGAACAGATTCTCCCCAGAGGTGCTGAGTTTTTTGAGGTCGCCCCAGCTCGTTTCGGCGGGGGTCCCTGAAGGTTAGCCTGCTTATCTCTCACGAGGCCTGCAGAATCTGCCCCGGGGGTGGACGCAAATGAACCATGCCAATGCCCATCGTTAGAAAGTGACGAGCAATCTGTATTCGGCTCTCGTCCACTCCCAGAAAGCGACCTTCTTTTTGGAGAAATCCAGCGCCCAGTTGGAGACAGAGCTCGAGAATTTGATGAAGGCACATGCAAGGGTTGCTGACCAGGCCAAGTCGATCCTCTCTGCGGCCGAGACCCGGAAGAAGCTAGAGACGTCCAACTCCTAGCTGACTCAAAGAATTTCAAATCTCGAGGGTTGCTTGGCAGACGTCGAGGGTGAGCTCACTGCGGAGAGAGTGAGCGTGGCTCGAGTTGAGGGTGAACTGGCTGAGGCTAAGAAGGAGCTGGTCGCTAAGGAGGCACACTTTAAGAAAACTGAGGAGTTGAACGCCAACTTCGCTTATGTGATGGCGTTCGTCGGGGCCATCCGGATTTATCATACTACGAACCCAACTAGTGACCTCAGCGGTTTTGTCACCGAGCTATCCGACTATGATCGCGACAACCCTCATGCCCCCAGCGTCATTCTGGAGATCAAGGACTTGGAAGTCATGGGCATTGTGTTGGGATTATACTGAAAAGTATGCTTTTTACTTTGTATAATCGAAACTGAATTTCCAGACTTATTTATTGAAATAAATTGTTTATCACTGATGCTTTAAATATCATTGAATGTTACATATATTTACTTCATAACTGTTCAATAAGTCGTACGTGTTACATTGTAGTTAATTTAGTGATACCAGATCACAGAAGATTAAATTAACAGTCCCTTGTAACTAAAAGTACGTTATACACGACCTAGATGGAAATGAACAACCCATCGTGAAAGGTCGAAGTGTAAGGCTCAGATTGGCTTGTCTTGACCAAGAGATTACACTAGTGCATGACTGATGCACTGAATAGGACCTACAGGAGGATAAATTCTTGAGAATCGAACAAGGAAGAATTAGACCTCGTGTTCGTTATTTCTTAACCTTCGTCCCTTAAATAGGATCACGTGGGATTGGTAACTATTGATTTTGACTTATCATGGGTAAATAATCAATGAGATTCAATACTTTTTATCTTGGGCAATATTATTGGTCACATGTGATTGCTAAGATTTAATACTTAAGAATCGTGGTGCAAGCACGCTTTGTTCGATTTGCCCTTGGGAGGTTCATAAGCTTTATCATACCAAATCTTGCAAGTGGAATTAGTTTCCGGTATGGATAATAATGTTGAACCGTTCCTTGACCAAGGATAAAAGATATTAATTAATGGAAAGCTATTTCAGTGGCTTGAATTAATTAATGGGCTAGATAATCTTAAACACGGGAAATAATGACCGGGAGCCATACTGACTGTAATATGGGTTAAGATGGATAGTGCAATATTAATTATGTAGTGTGATTAATTAATATTTATGGGCTTGAATTATATTGTGGCTCAATATTAGATATTCAAGGTCCATTAGAAAGTCCAATCTTAATTCTCCTAAAGGCCCCCTGAGTAGCCCAACAAATAGTCCAATAACTGAAAAAAATGATTAAAATAAAATAAATATTGTTGCTTATTTTTCCTATAAAATTTCAAAAATTATGGATAAGTTGGGAGAAAGATTTTCTTTGAATTTTGTTATGGAATGAAGATATGTATTCTTGGAATACAAGATTATCTCATTAAATTCAAGAAATCTCCCACTTGGTTATTCATAAGAGATTTTCGAAAATTTGGAAATATAATGGGCAAGAAAGATTTTCTTGATTTTCTTCAAAAGATATTATGGAAGATATGTATTTCTTGAAATACAAGAATATCTCATAAGTTCAAGAAGATCCAAATCTTGGAATTTTGCACATCATTATTTTCGAAAATTCCATAATTTGAGGAGGTGGGATTTTTGTGGAATATTTTAATTATAGGAAAAAGAATATAGGAGATATATTCAAGATTTCTTGGTGATCAAGAAAAGTCTTTTCCCACATTGTTTTTCCACTGAAAAAATCGACCACTCCTCACCTATAAATAGGGGATGATTCTTTCATTCCCAAGTACAATTCCATGTGCTGGAAAAATTAGCAAATCCACATAAGTTTATTTTTCCTTTTTTGTTAATTGTTCGACAAGTGACCTTCCACCGGATAGTTGAGCAAGGGCTAAGGGAATACTTGGGAAGTCCTTTTGGTTAGTCCGTCCAACCGAATTCACTGCCATCCCGAGAGGTATGTTCACGTCCGCATGCGTAGGTTTTACGTGGCTTATTATATGCATGATATGTTGTTGCAATTATTATTTGAATTAATATAGGATTAATTCATGCTAGTAATAATTAAATAATTAAATTTGTATTTAAATATTCACCCCGAATAGATCTGTGCAACTCATTCCCCAACAATTGGTATCAGAGCCACGGTTTCGGCTCAAATTTTTAAATTGTAATTTAATTCGCTCGCATTAAATTTGAAATTGATAGTAGAATTGCTAGATCTTTTTTGCGGTATCCAATTGTCATGGAATTTAATGTGTTTATGCATGCATATAAACCGGTTTTTTAATTCGATTCGCTCAGATTCGCTTTGCTCGTGAGAGAAAATCCACGAGCAGATTAGAGTTTATTTGATTTGGATCAATGTAATAGATTAGTTCAGATCTAGTTTATTTATTTTGTAAATAAATTGTAACCTGGATCGTAAAACGAGGACAAAGACGGGTTTTAAAGGACAAAAATCCGTGAACTGTACAGGCAACATGAGCGCCACAATGGCAAGCATGAGCGTTAGTGGCGAGGCCGAGGGATCCGCATGAGAATGTGTCACACAGACGACAAAGACGCTATTAATCGGCGCGTGACGCCGAAGTGACGACGAGGTCAAGCTGGCGCGGACGGAGCGCCGAGGTCGCGGCGAAGCGGAGGGCAAAGAGGTATGCGCGCTGCCGGCGCCGAGGACTCGCGCTGGCCACCGAGACGCGCCGAGGCGCAAGCCGAGGCATCGAAAATTATTGGAGGCTTGTCTAGACAAGCTACCGGCGGATCTTGGCGGCGCGGCCCCATTGTGAGCTGCTTGGCGTGGCGTTTCGAGACGAAGTATTTTTCGAGACGATCGAGTGGGAGAAATTCGAGACGGTGTTTCTTCAAGATCAAGCCAAGAAAAATCAAACCATGACAATTGGATATTTTGTGCCCAATATGTTTATTTTTCTGTTATGCTTGATTTATTTGTGCTATCTTATGCTTTATTTAATTTGTTTAAATGTGTTTGCATGAGAGTTGCCCAAATGGAAAAATTTCACCTTCAAAATTACTAAGTATGTTTAAATAATTAATTGACAATTTTATTCCGGATAATAAAATTGAATTAATTTTGACCTCCATGATTTATTTATTTGCTTTTGGAGAAATTCCCCCCACGGGATGGTCAAAAGATAGCTTTCACATGAATGAATTCCAAACGGATGATTGTGGGTTATTACTAGTGGCGACGATGACCCTCCCCATGAGGCTCGATCAAAGCGAAATAGTAATCCTGTATTTAATCATGGTTATTACTTAGGTATAAAATTGATATGCATATACTTCCCAAGTCCCTCGCAATTTTATATTGGTCAAGGAGCCAACTATTAATCCGGATATTAAAGGTTTATAATCGTTTTGTTTGTAACTTTGCTTGAATGTGTTTAAATAATGACCCACCCCGTGGCTTATTTAAACTGCTTTTGAGATGTTGGTGATGCATGTTCATTTTTTTTTGAGATTTTAATATAATGCATGTGATCGAACCTTGTGATATATTTGTGCTTATGCATATTATTATTTATTTCATTTCATCATCATGTCACAACCTTTTAATCCAATTGTTATATACACTCAAAGAACACCAATTAACTGGAGAAAAACTATAATATTTGGAAACGAAATATGAGCTTTGTCCTACCCGCACAAAAAAAACATTATTGGATTCTTGATGTACCCAAGCCACGATGCCTTTCTTGATGAATCATCCGATCTTGGAAAAATGACATAGTATAATTTTTGGGAGCAGGCCAATGAACCCATGAAACGTGTAATCTTGACTTCACTGTCTGATGATTTGAGACACATTCATGAAGGTGTTGAGTCCTCTGCGGAAATTATGCGAAGTCTTGAAGAAATGTTTTTAACAAAAGACCGCATGATAGATCAGTTTGAAAATGACGACGTGGCTAAGCTGAAAATGGCTGAGGGAACACATGTAAGGGAGCATGTTCTCAGAGTCAAACACCATTTTCTAAAACTGGCTTATCTCGGAACTAAGTATTGTGATGAGGCCCAAATCGAATCGAATTTATGTTGCTTACTCTGCCAAGGAGCTTTGATGGATTTTACTGTGGTTTTGTGATGAGTGATCACATGTTTACTATGGATAATCTACAAGAAGCCTTGGAGAAAGTAGAGAAGCATTTAGGAAAGAAAGACGAAGCATTGGTGACCAAAAGTCTTTTCTCGAGATCTAGGCCAATGGAAGGCGAGTCTCAAGAAAAGGAAAGTGGTCAGAACCAAAGCAAGCTCATCACTAAGAAAAGTGAGAAAAGGACGGTTAGCTGGTTGGGTGTCAAGAAAGAACCAAAAGGAATATGTTTTAATTGCGGGGAGAAAGGACATTGGAGGTCAGCCTGTTCCAATCCCAAAAGGAAAGGAAAGAAAGGTAATCCTCACTCACTAGTTGTTGAAACTTGTTTAGCGGCGTATGCCTCCCATTTATGGGTGGTGGATACGGGATCCACTGATCATGTTTGTTTCACATTACAGGGGTTCAAATAGACCCGACAACTAAGTGGAAGTGAGATCCTCATCACACTGGGCGATGCTACGAGAGTGGCAAAATGAAGCGATGGGAGAAGTGCTGTTGTCTTTTGAAGACATAGTTTTAATTTTAAGAGATGTTCTGTACGTTCCGAGTTTTAGAAAGAATTTGATTTCAGTTTCTAAACTTTTTCATGATGGATATTCGGTTACTTTTAATAAAGTTGTTACCATTTCTCTTTTTGATAAATTTATCTGTCATGGAACGTTGGCGAATAATCTCTATACAATTAATCGTCTGCACACCACTCACTTAAATGCATCCTATAACACATCAATCTGCTTCCGAAAAAGAAAACGTTCATCAGACGTGAACGAGACACTTCTTTGGCATCTAAGATTAGGTCATATAAATCCAAAGAGGATCCAAAGGTTGGTGAAAGACGGTTCACTGGAGCTTCTCCAAGTAGAACCGTTTCCAACCTGCGAATCATGTTTGGAGGGTAAAATGACCAAGAGGGCATTTGGAGCCAAGGGGAATAGGGCCAAAGAAGTGTTAGAGATCGTTCACACAGATGCATGTGGTCCAATGTCAACCAAAGCAAGAGGAGGTTATGAGTATTTTGTCACTTTTATTGATGATTACTCAAGGTACGGTTACATTTTCCTTATGAAGCATAAATCTGAGACCTTTGAGAAATTCAAAGAATTCAAGGCTCAAGCAGAGAATCATAGGGAAAAATGTATCAAGTCTCTATGATCTGATCATGGAGGCGAATACCTCAGCGATGAGTTTTTGAACTACTTATCTGATGAAGGGATTGTATCCCACCATCCTTGATCCCTAACCCCTCAACAAAACGGGGTTGCGAGCGAAGAAAACAGAACTCTTTTGAAATGGTTAGATCTATGATGAGTTATGCGGATCTTCCCAAGTCGCTTCGGGGTCATGCCTTGGAAACAATGCTTACATTCTGAACTTGGTGCCATCCAAATCGGTTCCCAAAACTTCCAAAGAATTGTGGACCGGGCGCAAGCCTAGTATGAGACACATGAGAATTTGGGGGTGTCCACCCACGTGTTGGACAAGGAAGCCGGAAAAATTGGATCCTCGATCTAAATTAAAAATTTGTTTGTAGGATACCCCGAGGGAACAAAAAGGGTGTATGTTCTATGGTCCCAAGATCAAAAGGTGGTCATCAAAGACCCACTTTAGATTTTTGGAAGAAGACTATATGAACCAAAGAAAACCCGTATGAGATTACCTTAAATGAGCTTAGAGGGCAAACCTCGGTTAACCGCATTTGCTAGATGATATACCAAATGATACGCTTTCACAACCCTGCCTCGTCAGAGTGGGAGGGTTGTTAGACAAATCATGGGAATAGAGAGTCCCGGACTTGATTCCCTGACAAGACGAATCGCACCCCATGGACATATGACGAGGCACTCCAAGATAAGGATGCAGATTCTTGGCAAACAACAATGAAAGCCGAAATGGGTTCTATGTTTCATAATAGAGTGTGGGAGCTAGTTGAACCACTTAATGGGGTAAAACCCATTGGATGCAAGTGGGTATAGAAGAGGAAAAAGAGGACCGGACGGAAGGTTGAAACCTTTAAAGCAAGACTAGTGGCGAAAGGTTATACTTTCGAAAAGAAGGATCGATTATGAGGAAACTTTTTTCGCCAGAGCCATGCTTAAGTCCATCCGTATTCTCTTATCGACATCACAAGATTTCGACTTTGAAATCTGGCAAATGGATGTCAAGACAGCTTTCCTCAACGGAAGTCTTGATGAAGAGATCTATATGCAACAACCCCAAGGTTTTATTGAAACAGGCCAAGAACATCTAGTTTGTAAGCTCAAGAGGTCCATTTACGGACTCAAACAGGCATCCAGAGCTTGGAACCAATGTTCTGATCATGTTATAAAGTCTTATGGGTTTGATCAAAACGAGTTTGAAAGTTGTGTATAAAAAAAAAGCGGTCGGAATCGCATTGGTATTCTTAGTACTATCGTGAGATGACATTGTGATCATCGGGAACGATGTGAAGGTGTGATCAGACGTAAGAGGCATGGTTTTCAAAATAGTTTGATATGAAAGACTTAGGGAAAGCCGAACATATCATTAGGATCAAGATAACTCGAGATCGCCGAAAAAGGATGATCGGGTTATCGCATGTTTCATACATAGACGCTGGTTTTGAAACAATTCAGCATGCAAGATTTCAAGAAAGGATTCGTACCTTTCAGACTTGGAATCCATCTATCCAAGAAAATGTTCCTAAGATGAAAAAGGAGATAGATGACATGAAAGGTATTCCTTGTGCTTCTACCGCGGAAACCTTATGTATGCATTGCGGTATGAAACCAGATGTCCGCTTTCAGAGGCATGGTGGCAAGATATCAAAGTAACCCAGTGGAAAGAGCATTGATCTACGCTTAAATACATTCAAAGTGTCCAAAAGAACTCGGGATAGAATGTTGATTTATCGATCGACACTCCAATCCCCATCTCCACACCTGACTCGGATTTCCAATCGACTTAGATTCTAGAAACTATCCGCCTCGCTTAGTGTGTTTCCATTTGGGAAGTGTAGCCATCAAATGGATTTGAGTGTGATGCATAAATGCATCACCGACTCAACCATGGGAGTTTCGGTAAGTAATCGCCAGAAGCGGTGAAAGAACCGATTTGGCTCTAGATCTTCTTAGTGGACTTGGATGGAGTTCCGATTTGTCTAGAATATTTCCTAGGGGCGCTTACAAATTCAAGGGAACCAAGAGTCCACGAGTCAAACAAGCACACTAAAGGAAAGACATCTTATATGAGAAATCGTTAAGAGAGGAGATATAGATGTGGCAAAGATAGCGCCCGAGGACAACCCAGCGCATCCATTCACAAAGAGTCCGCCTCTGAATACATTCGAGACATGTGGAAGGAATGGGTGTCAAGATCATTGCTAACTGCTTTGAGTATAAGTGGGAGAAATTATTAGGTTCGTGTAGGTGATATTAGATGTCACTTTCTGACTACGCGAGACATGTTGTAGTATACTTAAAAGCGGACTTTGAGTATAAGTGGGAGATTGTTGGGATTATAATGAAAAGTATGCTTTTTTACTTTGTATAATCGAAAACCTAATTTTCGAACTTATTTATCAAATAAATTATTTATCACTAATGCTTTAAATATCATTGAATGTTACATATATTTATCTTGATAACTGCTCAATAAGTCGATGTGTTACATTGTAGTTAATTTAGTGATACCGATCACGAAGATTAAATTAATGAATCCTTGTAACTAAAAAGTACGTTATACACGACCTAGATGGAAATGAACAACCCATCGTGAAAGGTTGAAGTGTAAGGCTCAGATTGGCTTGTCTTGACCAAGAGATTACACTAGTGCATGACCGATTCAATCGAATAGGACCTATGAGGAGGATAAATTCTTCGGCCGAACAAGGAAGAATTAGACCTCGGTGGTTCGTTATTTCTTAACCTTCGTCCCTTAAATAGGATCACGTGGGATTGGTAACTATTGCTTTGACTTATCATGGGTAATAATCAATGAGATTCAATACTTTTTATCATGGGCAATATTATTGGTCACATGTGATTGTTAAGATTTAATATGAAGAATCGTGTGCAAAGCACGCTTTGTTCGATTTGTTCCTCGAGGTTCATAAGCTTTATCATACCAAATCTTGCAAGTGGAATTAGTTTCCGTATGGATAATAATGTTGAACCGCTCCTTGACCAAGGATAAAAGATATTAATTAATGGAAGCTATTTCAAATGGCTTGAATTAATTAATGGGCTAGATAATCTTAAACACGGAAATAATGACCGGAGCCATATTGACCGTAATATGGGTTAAGATGGATAGTGCAATATTAATTATGTAATGGGATTAATTAATATTTATGGGCTTGAATTATATTGTGGCTCAATATTAGATATTCAAGGTCCATTAGAAGGTCCAATCTTAATTCTCCTAAAGGCCCCCTGAGTAGCCCAACAAATAGTCCTATAACTGAAAAAGGTGATTAAAATAAAATAAATATTGTTGCTTATTTTTCCTATAAAATTTCGAAAATTATGGATAAGTTGGGAGAAAGATTTTCTTTGAATTTTGTTATGGAATGAAGATATGTATTCTTGGAATACAAGATTATCTCATTAAATTCAAGAAATCTCCCAATTGGTTATTCATAAGAGATTTTCGAAGATTTGGAAATATAATGGGCAAGAAAGATTTTCTTGATTTTCTTGAAAAGATATTATGGAAGATATGTATTTCTTGAAATACAAGAATATCTCATAAGTTCAAGAAGATCAAAATCTTGGAATCTTGCACATCATTATTTTCGAAAATTTCATAATTTGAGGAGGTGGGATTTTTGTGGAATATTTTAATTATGGGAAAAAGAATATAGGAGATATATTCAAGATTTCTTGGTGATCAAGAAAAGTCTTTTCCCACATTGTTTTTCCACTGAAAAAATCGACCACTCCTCACCTATAAATAGGGGATGATTCTTTCATTCCCAAGTACAATTCCATGTGCTGGAAAAATTAGCAAATCCACATAAGTGGTGCAACAAAGTTTATTTTTTCCTTTTTGTTAATTGTTCGACAAGTGTCCTTCCACCGGATAGTTGAGCAAGGGCTAAGGGAATACTTGGGAAGTCCTTTTGGTTAGTCCGTCCAACCGAATTCACTGCCATCCCGAGAGGTACGTTCATGTAAACCCGTAGATTCCGCATGCGTAGATTTTACGTGGCTTATTATATGCATGATATGTTGTTGCAATTATTATTTGAATTAATATAGGATTAATTCATACTAGTAATAATTAAAGAATTAAATTTGTATTTAAATATTCACCCCGAATAGATCTGTGCAACTCATTCCCTAACACATTGATCTCTCCTTCTTCGCCAATCCAAGCTTGATTGTGCGCCCTATTCCTGATCCCGATAAGACTCAGTCGGGTTTCACCGAATTGATCCCTGAGACCCCTTTTGGAACGATTTGACCTACACCAAAGGTCACAGGGGGGGCTGTAGAGAGACCGAGTGCTAGTTCGGCTGGGGATGTTATCCCCGGGCTCTGATGGAGATGTATTTTGTTTTCATTTCTAATCGCTTGATGCGATCCTTGTAATTTTCTTATGTACCGGCCTCGAGCCATCACCAGTTAATGAAAATTTCATCTTTTTCCTTCCTTTGTTGTGCCAACTTTGATTTCCTTACGCGACTTTAAGATTACTTAGTTCTCGTCGTCTTATTGTTATTGCGACTTTATCTTGAACATTGCTTTAGGCGTCTTACAAAGTCGGGGGAAAATCACACCTCTTTAGGTGGTAATCTCACCTCCAATATGTCGAAAGTCGTACCTCGAAATGTTATACATGACCCCCTCGGTTTTAACACAGGAATTTCGAAAAGAAGAAAAGACATTATTATTGACTGGTAGTATTGTTTACAGGGATGCGACTTCGAACCTATTGATAATACTTCTTTAAATGAGTTGCATTCCATGGGTACTGAGCCTTAGTGCCTTCTGGTCTTTCGAGTTCATATGCCCCATTGGGCAAGACCTTCGATACTTTGAACGGACCTTCCCAGTTTGGATTGAAAACCCTTTTCGCCTCGCCAAACACTTTCTTTAACACCAAGTCTCCTTCTTTGTTTTGTCGAAGTCGCACTTTAGAATTGTAATACCTCTCCGACTGCTGTTTGTATCTCGCGTTTCTCATAGAGTAGGTCCAGATTTCTAGCTAAGGCCTTGTCTTTGTGGTCGCACGTGGCCTGGCTTGTGCGAAGACTAGTGAAATCGACTTCTGCGGGCACGAGCATCATCGTTCCAAAAGCCAACGAGTAAGGAGTCTCCCCTGTCGAATTTCGGCAGGTCATTCTATATGACCACAACACATCGGGGAGCTCGCTAGTCCATTTTCCTTTTCCTCCCTCAATCTTGGCTTTCAGTGTGTGTTTGATGATTTTGTTCATCGCTTCGACCTGGCCGTTCGATTGAGGATGGTATGGCGTCGAGAAGAGCTTCGTGATCTTCCATTTTTTGAAGAAATTGTCGATTTTGAGGCAATCTAACTCCATTATCCGATATGAAATTGTCGATTTTGATATTCCGCCATATGAATTTGATGACGGATTTGATCTATGGTTGCGTTGGCCCTAGCTTTCGGCCATTTTGTGAAGTAATCCACCGCAACCTGCATATTTGATATTCCTGAGTCGCCAATATCTATCCCCACTTTGATGGCTACGATCTTGAGTTCTTCCCGAGCGATTTTGATGGATGGTGCATAAATTTGCATTTATGGCACTTCAGGGGTCGATGGCGGCCCCCTAAGGTTGGCAAAAAATACCCTTGTCTTATGGTTTTGTGAGACAATGATTGCCCCCAAATGGTTTTCGATACACCTTCGTGTATCTCCCTTAGGATGGCTTGCCCTTGTTCTGGTGTGATACATCGAAGTAGTGGAATGTTGAAGCCTCGTTTATACAACTTGTTGTTGATCATCGTATAACGCGCGACTCGTAATTGCAACTATCGAGCTTGAATTCTATCTTGCGGCAAGAGACCATTTGTCATGTATTCAATGATGGGTGTCATCCAGCTCACTGTCGGGGTTTCTAGGGTCGCGATCATTGCACAAGCAGTGGAGGGGTGGGAGAGCGTGGTGATGGTGACATCCTTCATTTTTGCTGGCCCCTCCGAAGTCGCTAGCTGTGCTAAGGCATCGACTCGTGAATTCCGATCTCTCGAGACTAGTTTGACGCGGATTTGTTCAAACTTTTGACATAGTACCTTGGCAATCTCTTGGTAGGCCACCATCCTTTCGTCTCGTTCCTCGTACTCTCCCGAGACCTGGCAAGCTACAAGCTGAGAGTCAGTGTATACTTGTAGCCTTTTGATGCCCATAGATGTCGACATCTCCAGGCCACTGATGAGTGCCTCATATTCAGCCACATTGTTGGTCGCATGAAAGTCGAAAGTGATGGCGTTCTGGAATGAAAGGCCCTCTGGACTTATCAGGACCACCCCGACACCTGATTTGTGGGAAGTCGCTGATCCATCTACAAACAACTCCCAGGGCAGGCTGTTTGAACAGCCGACTTCTGAGGAGAAAGTAAGCTCCACAATGAAATCGCAGTTACTGAAGTTTTAATCATGGGCGAGGTGCGATGTTACTCGTATTGTCCGACCTCAATAGCTCCATTTTAGGAACCGCCTGTATCAGTCGGTCGGGTGAAGCACATTCCTTAAGGGAAGGGAAGTAAGGACTTTGACTTGATGATGTAAAATATGGTCTCAATTCCTCACACTTTACGACCAAAGGCATACGCCTAATTTTTCCAACAATGGGTAACCCGCTTTCGGCTTAGAGCGGTTTCTTAAACCGCAAATAGAAATGATTCTCAACTTTTCGCCTGACAAAAAGATTTCTTTCTCCCGGATGGGTTTGGATAGGATGCTCACGTCTGCCAGATAAGCTTTGATCTTCTCGAGAGCTTTCTGGCTTTCGGGCGTCCATTCGAACTTTGATTTCTTCCGAATCGTGTCGAACTTTGACTTGCATTTATCCCATTCGGAGATCAAATCGCCTTCAAAGGCTAAGCAACCTGTGAGTTTTTGCACTTCTTTCACACTTCGAGGTGCTCCCATATCCAGGATGGCCTTGACCTTCGCTGGATTTGCCTCTATTCCCCTCTTGCTGACCAAATGCCCCAGGAATTTCCCGGACTCGACCCCGAAATTATATTTTTTTGGGTTGAGCCTCATATTGAATTTCCTTAGGATGTCGAAGGTTTGTGCAAGGTGCGCAAGGTGGTCTTCCCACTTCAGGCTTTTGACGACTATATCATCCATGTAGACTTCTACCGACTTGCCGATTTGATAGGCAAACATGTGGTTGACCAGCCTTTGATATGTTGCCCCTGCATTCTTTAGACCAAAGGGCATTCTCTTCCAGCAATAGAGGTTCTTCTCTGTCAGGAAGGAGGTATGTTGCCGATCTAGTTCGTGCATTGCTATCTGATGATAGCCTGTGAAGGGGTCCATGAACGACATCATTTCATATCCAGCCGTGTTATCTATCAAGTGGTCAATGTGAGGCATGGGGAAGAAGTCTTTTGGACAAGCGTCGTTGAGGTCGGTGAAGTCAATACAGAGCCGCCAGGTTCCGTTAGACTTTTTCACCAATACTGCATTAGCCACCCATTGTGGTTGGTCAGCCTCTATAATCAGGTCGTTGTCTAGCAACTTCTTCACCTCTTCGGCTAATGCTGCATATTTTTCGGGACCGAACTTCCGCCTTTTTTGGGCTACCGGCTTTCGAGCTGGGTCGATATGCAACCGATGGCATGCGACCTTTGGGTCGATCTCTACCATATCTTTGTGTGACCATGTGAAAACATCCAAGTTCTTTTTGAGAAAGTCAATGACCTCCCCCATCAGGTTGTCTGGTATCTTAGAGCCTATGATGACTTCTAGATCCGGCCGGGCTGGGTCCACCTTGACTTTCTCGAGGTCTTCTCCCGAGATGGCCCTTGAGTTATCTCGACGGGGATCGTCAATATCAGCCTCGAGCAGAAATTCTTCTGGTTCAGGCCCCATCCTCGGGTCGAGGTCGGGGTGGTTTCTCTTCTTGCCTGCCTTTTCATTATTCAATTTTTCACATTGTTTTTCGCTATCTATTACAAGTATTTGCTTGCTAGATGCCCATGTAGAATTGAAAAGAGATGAATAATAAACCAAACAACCTCTTGCATCGACCTGGTCACCCTTAACGGTGCCGACTAACCCACTCTTGGTGGGGAATTTTACACAAAAATAGAATGTTGAGGACGCAGCCTCAAACTTGTGTTCAAATGGCCTCCCAAGAAAGCCATTATAGGAACTTGGAAAAAAATCTAACAGTCTAGTGGCCCTAACCTTATCATTTAAAGTAGAAACCAACTCAACAGCCAGACGGATCACGCCAGACAACTTCACCGTTGCATCCCCGAAACCTTTCACGACGTGGTCGCAGGGGGTGATGTATGCATCATAATCCCTGAGTTGATCTAAGGTCTTCTTGAAGAGGATGATGTAGAAAGCTCCCCCATCTACCAGCAACTGGCATACAGTCGTTCCCATGATGTTAGCCTTAATCACCAAGGGGTTGACGTTTGGTGTAGACAATTCCAGCTTTATCATTTTCGCCAAATTCGATTTTATTGGTTTCTTCCCCCACCGTGAAGACTGGTAGCACCATTTTTCTGGCATTTTCCATCTCCCTCACTTCGACCTTCATTCGTCGTCTGGATGAGGAAGTTGAAAGTCCCCCAACTGCCCCAAGTGGAGAGAGGGTGTGTATGATGCGACCTCCCGCATCCCCGGGCATGGGTGGTATTGGTCGTTCCCCCTACTGTGCTCTCGGGTCGGCATTCCCTTGGGCATGTTCCGCCTGCCTGGGATGATTTCCTTGTTGGCGACCTCTCGGTACATGATCATGATTTCTTTGAGGTCGCTTGACAAATTCATCCAACAGTCTATCTTCGTACAGTCTCCAAAGTTGGGGATATAGGTCTTTGCACTCGCTTGTGTAGTGGCCTACCTGTTCATGGAAATGGCAGAACTTGTTGGGGTTTAATTTGCCCTTATTTTTTATAGGGCGAGGTGGGAGGCGCAGTTCCCGTCCTCTAATCTGGGTATAGACATGCCCAGGTGTCATGCCTAATGCTTTCATCAGTTTCACCAGAATGTTTTCTTCTAATGGCTTGAAGCTGCCGGGTGCCTTGTAGTGACCCCCGGTTTTCTTGGAGCCTTTCCTTGTGTCCGCGACCTCCTTATTATCGGAGAGTCGAGATTCCAGCAGTTCTGATGTATGGATCAAGTCGTTAGATCGCCTTCGGAAGTCAGCGTAGCTAATCGGATATTCGGCGGTCATGCACCGCCATAGCTTGGTTCCCTTCCTGAGGCCGGAGACGGCCCCAAGCAGTTTCGCCTCATCCCCTATGGGATCTCCTTCAAGTATGAGTTTGTTGATCCTTTCAATGTAAGACCGATCCGACTCCGTATCCCCTTGTTGGGTGTTCATTAGGTGCTACCTGGCGAGCTGTTCAAACGTGTCCACCGAGAATGGTGGTAACGAGGTATACCACTGGTAAGCTTTGTCGCTCAGGGTTAAAGAAAAGAACCGACACTTAGTTGCATCGGATGCGCCCATAGAGGCCATGTAGGAATTGTACTTCGCTACATGGACCCTTGGGTCTGTGTTTCCACTGTTGCGATCTAGGGCCGCTATATTGATCTTCCTCTGGGTAGGTGCCAAAGTAACCATGGTCCCGAGTGGAGATTCCGGGATGGTGAGGTTATTGTCTATCCCTACCGACCCATTCTGATTTTCCACTCGTTCAAGAAGTCGCTGGACCGTTCGGGCCAGTGCTGCAACCTGTATATCACGATGGTCCCCTGCAGGGGGAGCCACCCGTGTGTCACCAAGGTGGATAGCCGAGCCCCTCGCCAATTCCTCATGGTGCACGTTCAGGGCCAGCCTGAGGTCGAGTTCCACCTGGTCAGCTTGTCGAGGCTGAGACTGAGCGTCATCCTCAATGACCATCAAAGCTTTTTGAGCCCCGAGGTCTCCAAGACAGTTGAACACGTTGTCCGATCCCGCCAGTTTTTCCAGGAGTCGGCGACTTCGTATGATGGCATGCTTCGCCGGGTCGTACGCCAGTTAGCCTGTTGACTGCCCCTTTGCGACAAGGGCAGCCTTGCCCTTAGAGGTTTCGGCATTGTGAGCAGTCTTCTTGATCGGAGGCTGTTCCTCCTGGCCGTCAAAGGCGAGGCATTTTTTGTTGAGGACGACCATTATGGCCTTGGCGTCCTCTAGTGTCCGTACCAGGTTCCACCAATCGGGAGTGGTTGTCAGAATTGCGTGGCGGGTGCGCTGGGAGCTTAGAGAGGCTTCGACACCATCACATGCATCCGCTTCGTGTCCGGTAGTGTTACCTTGGTTGATCACCATTGCTTGATCGGTTTGTTTTTTTTTGAAAGGTGAGTTTTCTCAAGAATTTGTGTAATTCTTCAAGAAAAGTTTCCCACAAACGGCGCCAATTATTGTGCACGACTTACAATTTTCGGCCAACAAGTAACAATAGAACAAGAATAAAGAAATGGACGATCAATGTGATGAAATAACACTCAAGTTTGATTATCCAGTTCGTCTTTTAACTAAGACTACGTCTGGGGGCATCTAAGCTAGGAAAATTTTATTATATTTTATGCTTAAGAAACTAAGATTTTCCAACCCCTTACAAGTGTGGCCCTAAAGGCCTATTTATACTGTGATTCTCACCTCTGGGCGGGAATTTTCATATGGAAAGGAGCACTAACAGGGGCTTTGATCTCGGAGCCCGCTAAATCTGCCTTGCCCGGTCAGACGTCGTCGCTTTTTATTAAAGGCCAATCGCGGAGCGGACTTCGGGCTTAAGGGTGCCTCTTTGATTATCGATACGCGACTTATTCGGACGTAAGTCGCTCCACCGTAGGATCTAGAGTACAAGTCACCCCATGACCAGAGGCAAATCTTTTAAGTCGACAAGTTCGCAACCTAAGTCGCCCGAGTCGTATGCAACTTAGTTCATACCCTGGACAGATTGACAAGGTGTCATAGGTCACATTAAGAAGACGAAGATTCGCAGAACACCACTTACTACTGACGCTCAAGTTTTTTTAGCGACACCCCATGGATTACCACTTATGTCCGTCGCCCAACCCAATGACTTTCCCCAAGATAATGGTTCGAAGTTATGGAAAGTGGATCGCGCCATATTTATGGAGGCGTATATTCGGGCATAAGGAGGAAAGTCTAGCTACGGCTTAGATTTACTAAAAAAATTAGGAATCAGCTTATCCAAAGGAGCGAAACCCTAGAGGCCGAGGTCACCCGACCCATGAAGAGAAGTAACCTACTTCGTAGTCTATAAATACATATTGTAATGCTCATTATAAAAGAGGGAAAAAAAACCTTAGTTTTTAAGGTAAATATTAATATAATTCCCGGCTTGGGTATCAGACCCGACGAAGTCGATTTGACGAACCGTCACCAAATCTTTTGTCTTTATTTGTGTTCATTGTGTTCCGAAAGGAGTGATTGTTCATACACCGCATATATTCCTAAGTATAACAATTTGGCGCCGCTCTGGGAAACTTACGCAACCGCCCACTTGATAAATAAAGAACTCACAAGGAGCAATGGCGAAAACGACATCCCAATGACCGGCCTCGAGACCGATCCTCGCGACGGGGTGGAGGCATCCCTATCCTCCATATCAAGATTCCTCCAGAAATGGATCACCGATGAGCAAAAACCGCCAAGGTTCAAAACCCCAAGAGACTAAGAACGCATTCGCGGCTTAATATGAATCTTTGCGAGGACGATGACTGCACTTATCGCCAAGCCCGCCTCAAGGAACACCAGGAAAAAGTCCAAACACGCTTTAACGCCGCCCTTGGCCAAAAGGCCAACCTTCCCCGAAAAGGGGCGAAATGGAGCTACATACGTATGGGAGGAAGTCTCGACACCGACAGAGATAACCGTCTTAACTTGGTCTTTGATTGCCGACGGACGCATCAACATCCATAGAAGATGAGGCCGATTCCCCATCGATGGTCGTGGTTCGAAGCAGATCAACAAAAAGAAATATAGGAAAACCACGATCTACACCACCAAAGGGTACGAAAAGACGGCCGAGCTCATCGCCTGAAAGGCAATAGTCCTCCAGAGAGAATGGACAACCAAATTAACCCCGAAGGCAGGGGCTAACTTGTCGATTCCGTCGCCACCGGTAGCTCTTAGTCCCCACTCCACTCACGCCAAGATCAACGCTGCCAGCTGATCAAGATGGTGGGATTCATCCAAGGACGCACCTCACCAAGTATAAATCATACATGACTTCGTGAGGGCCTCCGATGACTGCAGTGATTGTTCCCTCACTTTTGAAGCAATAAGTGGTCATCCATCGCCTCAATCCATCAACTCTTTGAGCAAAGAAGCCTTCATGGAACATTTTATGCTTACGGCCCCCCAGTTCGCTGAAAACAAATCTTTAACATCGAAAGGGTAGTGACGGGACAGTATGCTCAAAAGGTTGACTGCTCATCCCGACAAACCAACCCGACGGTTGCTTATTAGGCAATCACCAAGCAAGAAAGGGTACAAAATTGTGGCGAAATGTTATCGCTTAAATATCCGGGCGATTTTACGCCGAAGTTCAGACCCACACGAAAGTGACATCATCAACACTACGGAACCATCAAGCGCCGAATGGGTGAGGAAAGAAAGTCTACACCACCAAAAATGGAAAGAAGCCGACAATATAAGACCCCGTGCAATTTTAAGCCATTTGATGAATCCATGGCCAAACTAATATAAGCTTTCATCTCCCCGGTACATATTCACTCGCATCAAAGATAAAGGCAACGATCCTCGCCCCATCGCAAACAGAGCTCGGGAAGTATTGCCACTGTTGATGAGGCGACCACAACACTAATGAGCGCCGCGACCTCCCGAGACATCTCTCGAAACCCTACGAAGACTGGATGTCGGACGAGCATGTCGACGACCTCAAAGACAAAGGCAAACAAGCTCACGATGCTGACACCCCTACCCGAGGGCAAACGGAAAAAACATATGACAGAGGAACGACCGACAGCGCCTTCCATGCCGAGCACGACGGAAAGAGTCATTCATACTTGTCGCCGACAAGCCTGCCCGTCCGCATCGACATCGCCAAAAAGACGCCGTAGGCCGAGCGTAAGAGAGATGAATAATGCAAGAAAAATCATGTTCCGCTCATAACGCGACCGCACAAGAGAACAATCAAATCCAGTTCGCCGAACAAGACAAGATGGGGGTCATGTATCCGAACTCCCATCCCCTGGTCATATTTCCAAGAATCATGGGAGAAAATCAAGTAAACGACTACTTGTAGATAGCGGGGCATTCTGCAACATACTATTCAAAAGGACTTTTGACGAGCTCGGTGATTACCACAACTACCTTGAACGAGGCGAGCACCTAGTGAAAGGATTTGGCGACGCGGATCGCGAGGCCCCTCGATCATACGCCAAGGGAACTAATTTCTCAAGAGATAAGGCCGTTAGGCCACCAAACTTTGTGATTTTTTGTACAGACCGCCATTTACCTTCAATGGGTTCTCTACGCCTTTTCGAATATGAATTCGAGGTCAAGGCCCTCCACTTACTATTTCGCAGGTAAAATTTTACTTTAAATGGGGTGGTCGGTAACCGCTAAGGGCGATCAGTGTACGCAAAGAGATGTTCTATTTATATCCATCCCCATTTAAATTATAAAGATGCAAAAAATCATGAAGAACCTAACAAACCTAACCGATCCAATGGAAATCGACCAAAATGAACAAATAATCGAGGATTTCCATCCAGGACTTGGGCCCGAACCAAGTGAGTTCATCATCCAAGGTGCAATCGACGACCCCAGGAAAGATCAAAATCACGCGACACCGGACGAGGAACTTGAAAGGGTCAACGTAGATCCAACCCGACAGGATCTAGAAGTTATAACCGGCTCTAAAATCTCCCCAGAACTAAGAAGGCAGCTGGTCGATTTCCTCAAAGAAAATCTAGACATGTTCGCCGTCCCATGGGGACATGGTGGGGATCGACCCCAAGGTCGCCTGCCACCGGCTTAACATCGACCCCAAGAGGAAGCCAGTCGTGCAAAAAAGGAGAAAGTTTGGACCAGAAAAATATGCCGCACTGGTCGAGGAAGTAAAGAAGTTGCTCGAAAACGAGTTAATCATGCAAGACGACCAACCCCAGTGGGTCTCCAATGCCGTCCTGGTCAAAAAAGCTAAAGGGGCGTGGAGGTTATGCATTGACTTCACGGATCTGAATTAAGCATGCCCAAGGACTTTTTTCCTATGCCTCATATCGACCGTCTGATCGACAACATATCCGGGCATGAAATGATGTCCTTCATGGACGCATTTGCAGGTTACCATCAAATATCCATGCACGAGGATGGCCAACAACATATCTCCTTCCTCACCGAGAAGAACGTGTACTGCTGGAAGAGAATGCCCATCTACCTCAAAAATGCCGGGGCAACGTACCAGCGCCTGGTAAACCAGATGTTCACTGAGAAAAACGGGAAATCCATGGAGGTATACATAGACGACATAGTTATGACTATGAAAAGTTTGAAGAAGGAAGACCACCTTGGTGACATCGCCAGAGCATTCACCATACTGAGGAAATACAACATGAAACTGAACCCAAAGAAGTGCAACTTCGGGGTGGAGTCGGGCAAGTTCCTCGGCCACTTGGTTAGCAAATGGGGGATAGAGGCCAACCCCTCAAAAATCAGGGCAATACTAGAGATGGGTAGCCCTCGAAACCCAAAGGAGGTCCAGAGGCTCGCGGGAAGCCTGGCTGCCCTCAGCAGATTCATCTCGCGAATGAGAAACAGGTGCAAACATTTCTTCGACATACTCAAGAGATCTAAAAATGATTTCCAGTGGATGGATGAGGCCCAGACAGCCCTGGACGAGATCAAGAAGTACCTCACCGAATTCTAAAACTTTGGCTGCTTCCCCTCAGGAGAAGCTTTTCCTCTACTTAATCAAGATCCGAAACAAAATCCGAGCCTTGGTCTTGGTTCGAATAGAGGGACAAGACTGCCTACCAATCTATTACGTAAGCCAGGCACTAAACGAAGCCGAGCAAAGGTATCCGCCGCTAGAGAAGCTCGCATACGCCATAGTGATGAGCGTGAGAAAACTTATACCATATTTTTTCGACCATCAGGTGGAGGTGTTGACTTCACTACCTTTAAGAAACGCACTCCAACGCTCCGACACGGCCGGTCGCTGCATGAAATGGGCGATCGAGATCGAGTAGTTCGGGGTCACGTACGCCTCGCGAACGGCCATCAAGGCACAGGCTTTAGCAGATTTCGTGGTGGAGCTCACCTTCCCAACAACCGCGCAAAAAGCACCATCAGGCCCACCATGGGAACTCTATGTGGATGGGTCACCAAACTGAAAGGCCGGGCGTATAGTCCCGACTAAATTTTGATGGACATTCTTCCAGACGCCATCGTGTTCGACTTCCAATAACGAGGCCGAAAGCACGGGCATTAATTGAGGGCCGAGATGGGAATGGCAATGGGAGTCAAAAGACTGAAGATACATACAGACTCACAACTGGTCGCATGTCAAGTATCGGAGGAATATGAGGCCCGATCCGATCGGATGACCGTCTTGTTGGGGAATTATTTGCAAGGATCTATTCGGGATGATAATTTAACTACAAATTTAATTCTAACAATTATTACTAGCATGAATTAATCCTATATTAATTCAAATAATAATTCAACAACAAATCACGATATAAACAATTCACATAAATCCCACGACGCGAATCATACGGTTTTACGTGAACTAACCTCTTGGAGTGGCAATGGTCTCAAGTGATAAGAACACACCAAAAAGGCTTCCCAAGTATTCCTAGTCCTTGCTCGCCAATCCGTGGAAGGAAACTCACGAACAATTAACAAAAGGGAAAAATAAAAATTTATTGCACCACCTTTTGTGGATTTACTAATTTTTCCAAAGACATGGAATTTTACTTGAGAATGAAACACTCATCCCCTATTTATAGAGGGTGTTGGTCGAAATTTTTAGTGATAAAATAATATGGGAAAATCTTTTTTTTGATCTCCAAGAAATCTTGAATATATCTCATATATTCTTTTCTCCATAATTAAAATATTCCACAAAAATCCCAACTCTTCTTATGAAATTTTTCAAAAAAATAAGGATCAAGATTCCAAGATTTGATCTTCTTGAATTTATGAGATATACTTGTATTTCAAGAAATACATATATTCCATAATATCTTTTCAAGAAAATCAAGAAAATCTTTTTTTTTTATTCTTTGAAAATTTCAAAATCTCACCATAAATAACCAAGTGAGATTTCTTGAATTTAATGAGATAATCTTGTATTCCAAGAATACATATCTTCATTCCATAACAAAATTCAAAGAAAATATTTCTCCTTTTTTATTTATGATTTTCTAAAAATAGAAAAAATGAGCAACAAATATTTATTTTATTTTTAAACACCTTTTTCGCTTATTGACTTTATGTTGGGCTACTTGGGGGCCTTTAGAGAATTAAGATTTGATTCCTTCCAATGGATCTTGAATTATCAATATTGAGCCACAATATTATTCAAGCCCATAAATATTAATTAATCCCACTACATAATTAATATTGCACTATCCATCTTAACCCATATTACAAATAAATATGGCTCCTTGCTATTATTTCCTGTGTTTAAGATTATTCAGCCCATTAATTAATTCAACCACCAAAATAGCTTTTCATTAATTAATATCTTTTATCTTTTGGTTAAGGAACAATACATTATTATCCATACCTAAACAAATTCCACTTGCAAGATTTGGTATGATAAATCTTATGAACCTCCCAAGGGGGCAAATCGAATGTTTATTTTGCACACGATTCTCCGTGATAAATCTTAGCAAATCGACGTGACCAATAATATTGCCCAAGATATAAAGTATTGAATCTCCTTGATTCTTTACCCGTAATAAGTCAAAGCAATAGTTACTAACCACACGCAATCCTATTTAAGGGACGAAGATTAAGAAATAATCTAACCACCGAGGTCTAATTCTTCCTAGTTCAGGCCTCAAGAATTTGTCCTCCTCAGGGTCCTCTTCAAAGGCATCACCATGCACTAGTGTAATCTCTTGGTCAAGACAAACCAATCTGAGCCTTTACACTTCAACCTTTCACGATGGATTGTTCATTTCATCTAGGTCGTGAATGGTGTACTTTTAGTTACAAGAGACTGTTAATTTAATCTTCTTTTGATCCGGTATCACTAAATTAACTACAATGTAACACGATTATTTATTGAATAGTTATGCAAAGAAATATATGTAACATTCGATGATATTTAAAGATCATCATGATAAACAATTTATTTCAAAGAAATAAGTCCAAAATTCAGCTTTTGATTATACAAAGTAAAAGCATACTTTCCAAAGATAATCCCAACAATATCCCACTTATACTCAAAGTCCGCTTTTAAGTATACTACAACATGTCTCGTAGTAATTCCTAATACGTGACATCTAATGTCACCTACACGAACCTAATAATGTCTCCCACTTATACTCAAAGCAGATTGGCAACGGTCTTGACACCCATTCCTTCCACATGTCTCTCGAATGTATTCTCGAGGCGCACTTTTGTGAATGGATCACCTAGGTTGTCTTCCCGACGCGATCTTTTGCCACCTCTATATCTCCTCTCTTAACGATTTTCGTGATAAGATGGTATTTTTTTCAATGTGTTTGTCGACCTTGGGGCTCTGGTTCCCTTGAATTTGCAAATCGCCCCAAGATTGTCACAATAAATGCTGATTGTGCCGGGCAAATTTAACTACATCCAAGTCCACTAGGAAGTTCTGAGCCAAACCGCTTTTTTCATTGTCTCGCAAGCAACTACATATTCGCTTCCATGGTAGAATTTATGATGCATTTATGCTTAACGCTTCCCATGTCATGGCTCCCCCCCATGCAAAACACACTACCGAGGTAGATTTTCGAATCTAAGTCCGATTGAAATCCGAGTCCGTAGCCAATGGGGATTAAACTATCTCGATCGATAAACCAACATTCTATCTCGAGTTCTTTTCAGATACTTCGTATGTTTTTTAACTCGCCATTCAATGTTCTTTTCCCCGTTACTTTTGATATCTTGCCACCATGCCAACGCCAAAAAGCAGATATCCGGTCTCGCACAAGATTGCATACATAAGGCTTCCGACAAACCAAGCATAAGGAATGCCTTTCATGTCATCTATCTCCTTTGTGTCTTAGGGCACATTTCGATAGATGGATTCCATGTCCGAAAGGTACGGCCTTTCGAATCCTCGCATGTCAATCATTTCAAGACAAAGGTCTATGTATGAAAGCTTTCATGATAAGCCTATCATCCTTTTCGCGATCTCGAGTGATCTTGATCCCAAGGATGCCCCGCTTTCCCTAAGTCCTTCATATCAAACCGCTTTTGAAAGCCATGCCCTTACGCCCCGATAACACCTTTACATCATTCCCGGCGAGCGTAATGTCATCTACGATAGTACTAAGAATACCAATGCAGCTCCGACACGCTTTTTGTACACACAACTTTTCAACTCGCTTTGATCAAACCCATAAGACTTTATAACATGATCAAAACATTGGTTCCAAGCTCGATGCTTGTTTGAGTCCGTAAATGGACTTCTGAGCTTACAAACCAGGTGTTCTCGCCTTTTTTCAATGAAGCCTCGGGGTTGTTGATATATAGATTTCTTCATCAAGACTTCCGCATGAAAGCCGCCTTGACATCCATTTGCCAAATTTCAAAGTCGAGATGCGAAAGAATCGACAAGAGAATTCGGATGGACTTGAGCATTGCTACAGTGAAAAGGTTTCCTTATAGTCGATCCCTTCTTTCCGAGTATAACCTTTTCGCCACAAGCCTTGCCTTGAAGGTTTCCACCTTCCCGTCCCGATCCCCTTTTTCTTTGTATACCCACTTGCAACCAATGGGTTTGACCCCATTAAGTGGTTCGACTAGCTCCCCACACTGTTATGATCCATAGAACCCATTTCGCTTTCATTGTTGTTTGCCAAGAAACCGTGATCCTTGTCTTGGATTGCCTCGCCATATGTCCATGGGTCTAATTCGCCTTTGTCCGAATCAAGTCCGAGGACTCTCCTATCCCCATGAATCTCTCGGATGTCTCACAACCCTCCCACTACGACGAGGTTCCAGCTTGCCAGAAAATGTGTCGCTTTGGTATGTCATCTTGTACAATTGACAATTTAGCCCCTTAGCTCATTTAAGGTAATCTCACTTCGGGTCTTTTTGTTCATATAGCCTTTTCCAAAAATCTAAAGTGGGTGCTTATTACCACCTTTTGATCTTCGACCATAGAACATACACCCTTTTGTTCCTCTGGGTATCCTACAAACAACCTTAATTCTCGACGAGGATCCAATTTTCCGCTTTGTCCAACACGAGGCCTGACACCCCCAAATTTTCATGTGTCTCAAACCGGGCTTAGGCCGTCCACAATTCTTTTTTGGAGTTTTGGGAACCGATTTGATGGCACCAAGTTCGTAATGTAAGCCACTGTTTCCAAGGCATGACCCCGTAACGACTTGGGAAGATCCGCATAACTCATCATAGATCTAACCATTTCCAAAAGAGTTCTATTTTTCGCCCGCAACCCCGCTTTTGTTGAGGGGTTCCGGTGTAGTTACCGATGCAATCCCTTTATCGCATAAGTAGTTCAAAACTCATCGCCGAGGTACTCGCCTCCACGATCGATCGTAGAGACTTGATAAGTTTTTCCCTATGATTCTCTCGCTTGAGCCTTAAATTTTTTGAATTTCTCAAAGGTCTCGATTTATGCTTCATAAGGAAAATATAACCGCATTTTTGAGTAGTCATCAATAAAAAGTGAAGAAATACTCATAAAATCCCCTTTGCTTTGGTTGACATCGACCACATACGCCCAGGTGAACGATTTCTAACACTTTTTTGCTCTATTCCCTTGGTCTAATGCCCTTCTTGGTCATTTTTTTACCTCCAAACATGATTCGCAGTTGAATTGGTTCAACTTGGAGAAACTCCAAAGAACCGCCTTTCACCAACCTTTTGATCCTCTTTTCGATTAATATGTCCCAATCTTAGATGCCATAGAAGTGTCTTGTTCACGCCCGATGAACGCTTTTTCTTTCGAAAACAATTGATGTGTTATAGATGCATTTCGTGAGTGGTGTGCACAAATAATTGTATAGAGATTATTCAACAACGCTCCATGACGATAAATTTATCATAAAGAGAAATGGTAACAACTTTATTAAAAGTAACCGAATATCCATCAAGGTAAAGTTTAGAAACCAAATTAAATTCTTTTCTAAAATTCGAACGAAAGAACATCTCTTAAAATTAAAACTCGCCTTCAAAAGACAAAAGCACTTCTCCCATCGCTCACCGCCACTCTCGTAGAAGATTGCCCAAAGGTGATGAGGATCTCACTCACTAAGTTGTCTGGGTCCGCTTGAACCCCTCAGAAAGTGAAACAAACATGATCGATCCCGATCCACCACCCATAAATGGGAGGCATACGCGCTAAGCAAGTTTCAAATAACTAGTGCGTGAGAATTACCTTTTTTCCATTCCTTTGGGATCGAACAGTCCGACCTCCAATGTCCCTACTCCCGCCGCTTCCAAAACTTTCCTCATGCTTGATTCCATGCTCTTATTTGATGTTGAGTCCGCACTGGTTCAACTTTTCTTTTTTTCATCATCCTTATCACCACTTGACCTAGATGAAAAGAAGATTGCTTTCCCAAGTTCTTTTCCTCGCTTCCCCTTTCCCTTTCAACCAAAGTGAGAGCATTTACAAGATCATCCACCGTAAAAAATCTAGATCTTCCAATAGATACTCAAGATAGTGGTGATTATAGCTTTTTGGTAAGGATTGAGAATGAAATCAATCTTAGTCTTGAAATCACATTTTTCGCCGAGGATCTCAAGCTCCTCAAATAAAGACCATAACCCTAAGAACGCATCATCCGTAGTCTCTTTTTTTCCATTTTTAATTCAAAGAATTTCTTGCTTCACACTTTGATTGCCATATGGTTCTGATGTTGAAACATCGCTTCAGATTCTCAGAAGATGTCTCGCAATTAACTCATATTCTTGATGAAGGTGTTTCAACGATCCGATGTGATGTGCCAGAATTGTATCCTTCATCAATTCATTTGCCACGCCCATTCACCATATAGCATCTCGGCCCCATATTCCGCATCCTTAGTCGGGTTTTTTTTCGGTTTTGATGTATCAAGAACCCATTTGGAAGGTGATGCTAGGAGGAAAATTTTTAGTTTGTATATCCAATCAAAATAGTTTTCACCAAGAAGCAAATTGTTTTTAAGTATATTGAATAAAGGATTAAAAGGTTATACATGATGAACTCAAATAAATAATAATATGCATAAGAACAAATATATCACAAAAATTCGATCACATGTTTCATATTAAAATCTCAAAAAAATATGAACATGCATCACCAACATTCAAAAAAAGCTTTAAATAAGCCACGCCAAGGGTCATTATTTAAACACATTCAAGAAAGTTACAAACAAGAACAAATACAAACCTTTAATATCCAGATTAATAGTTGGTTCCCATTTGACCAATATAAAATTGACAGGAGTTCGGGAAGTATATGCATATCAATTTTATACCTAAGTAATAACCATGATTAAATACAAAATTATTATTTCGCTTTGAACGAGCCTTGTCGGGAGGATCATCGCCGCCACTAGTAATAATCCACAATCATCCATTTGAATTTATTCATGTGAAAACTATCTTTTGACCGTCCCCGGGGGAATTTCTCCAAAAGAATTCACAAATAAATAAATCATGGAGGTCAAAATTAATTCAATTTTATTATCCTAATAAAATTGTCAATTAATTGTTTAAGATACTTAGTAATTTTCGAAAAGTGAGATTTTTTCAAAACATTTTCATGCATCGCAAATTTAAACACAATTAAATAAAGCATAAAAAACGTGATAAACATCAAAACAAAAAATTAAAAAAAATATTGGGCACATTTATCCAATTGTCATGGTTAATTTTTTTTTCATGTCTTGATCTTGAGAAATCGCCTTCATAAATTTTCATCGCGCTCGTCTCGAAAAACTCCCACTTGACCGCCTTAAAAAATGCCTTGTCAAGCCATGTCATCGATCAGCCTACATGGGTCGGAGTGCCCGCCAAGACTCCCCTGGTCGAGCCGAGGTCCATACAAGACGCCCTAAGTGCCCAAATAAGACGCCGCCTCAAGTGAAATAAATCACGCCGAGTCTCTACGATCTCGGCAGTGTCACAAGATTCCAAATACCACCAAGGCGCCCACCCATGCCGATCCACCAATGTCACTTGCCACACCGCACAGATCACCGGCGGCATAGAGATCGCGACCCCACCCCCATGCTTGTTTCTTCATTCATTCGCCTTTAATTCATCGCCTTCGCCTTGGCTCACAATTCAGCTTTAATTTATTTACAAAAATAAATAAACCTAGATCTAGATTAGTCTATTACATTGATCAAATCAAACAAATCCTAATCTACTCGTGGATTTTCTCACGAGGCAAAAATGAATTCAAATCTAATCAATTAAAACCACAAATATGCATGCATAAATAAACACATTAAATTCCATGAAAATTGATACCGCAAAAAGATCTAGCAATTCTACTATCCAATTTCAAATTTAATGAAAACAAATTAAATTACATTTTAAAATTCAGAGTCTAAACCGAGGCTCGATACCAGCTTGTTGGGGAATTATTTGCACCTGGATCTATTCGATGAATATTTAAATACAAATTTAATTCTAACAATTATTACTAGCATGAATTAATCCTATATTAATTCAAATAATAATTCAACAACAAATCACGATATAAACAAATCACATAAATCCCACGACGCGAATTACTACGAAGTTTACGTGAACTAACCTCTTGAGTGGCAATGGTCTCAAGGATAAGAACACACCAAAAAGCTTTCCCAAGTATTCCTAGTCCTTGCTCGACAATCCGGTGGAAGGAAAACTCAAACAATTAACAAAAGGAAAAATAAAAATTTGTTGCACCACCTTTGTGGATTTACTAATTTTTCCAAAGACATGGAATTGTACTTGGGAATGAAAACACTCATCCCCTATTTATAGAGGGTGTTGGTCGAAATTTTAGTGATAAAATAATATGGGAAAATCTTTTTTTTTGATCTCCAAGAAATCTTGAATATATCTCATATATTCTTTTCTCCATAATTAAAATATTCCACAAAAAAAATCCCAACCCTCTTGTTATGGAATTTTTCAAAAAATAAGGATCAAGATTCCAAGATTTGATCTTCTTGAATTTATGAGATATACTTGTATTTCAAGAAATACATATCTTCCATAATATCTTTTCAAGAAAATCAAGAAAATCTTTTCTTTCCTTTATTCTTTTGAAAATTTTGAAAATCTCACCATAAATAACCAAGTGAGATTTCTTGAATTTAATGAGATAATCTTGTATTCCAAGAATACATATCTTCATTCCATAACAAAATTCAAAGAAAATTTTTCTCCTTTTTTATTTATGATTTTCAAAAAAATAGAAAAAAATAGCAACAAATATTTATTTTATTTTTAAACACATTTTTCAGCTTATTGACTTTATGTTGGGCTACTTGGGGGGCCTTTAGGAGAATTAAGATTTGACCTTCCAATGGACCTTGAATTATCAATATTGAGCCACAATATTATTCAAACCCATAAATATTAATTAATCCCACTACATAATTAATATCAGACTATCCATCTTAACCCATATTATAGCTTAATATGGCTCCCTGCTATTATTTCCCGCGTTTAAGATTATCTAGCCCATTAATTAATTCAAGCCACCAAAATAGCTTTTCATTAATTAATATCTTTTATCCTTGGTTAAGAACTGCTCAACATTATTATCCATACCGAAACAAATTCCACTTGCAAGATTTGGTATGATAAATCTTATGAACCTCCCAAGGGGCAAATCGAACAAGCGATTTGCACACGATTCTCCGATAAATCTTAGCAATCGTGATGTGACCAATAATATTGCCCAAGATATAAAGTATTGAATCTCCTTGATTCTCTACCCGTAATAAGTCAAAGCAATAGTTACTAACCACACGCAATCCTATTTAAGGGACGAAGATTAAGAAATAACTAACCAATCGAGGTCTAATTCTTCCTAGTTCGGGCTCAAGAATTTGTCCTCCCAGAGGGTCCTCTTCAAAGGCATCACCATGCACTAGTGTAATCTCTTGGTCAAGACAAACCAATCCGAGCCTTACACTTCAACCTTTCACGATGGATTGTTCATTTCATCTAGGTCGTGAATGGTGTACTTTTTTTTAGTTACAAGGGACCTGTTAATTTAATCTTCCTCGTGATCCGCATCACTAAATTAACTACAATGTAACACATACTATTTATTGAACAATTATGCAAGAAATATATGTAACATCGATGATATTTAAAGCATCGCGATAAACAATTTATTTCAAAGAATAAGTCCGAATTCAGCTTTTGATTATCCAAGTCTATGTAGAACCGATACTAAGGAATACAAACTCCCAAGGCGAGACGCTTTTTAGCCGTTTAGCAACGCTGAAGGACCGGCGACATGAAAGATGTCACGATCACGGTTAACTTTCCCTGCTCACTAGAAACCCGCTAGTCACCATTACCCAATGGAATGGAGATCGACGAGGACCGAGGATTCCAATAGTTGAATTTCTGAGAACAGGGGCCTTACCTGAGAACAAGGTCGATGCCCGATAATTGCAAATGAGAGCGGCGAGGTATGTGATGGTCGACAATCACTTATACAAGAGAGGTTTCAGCATCCCCTTACTCAAATGTGTAACGAAGATGGAGGGGCAAACCATCTTGAAGGAAATTCACGAGGGTACTTATGAATCACGCCTTCGAGGCCAACTCGCCCATAAAACCATCTCGACCGATACTTCGCGACTTATAGGGACGCCGAATACGCCGAGGGGCGTCACCGCCAGATCTTTTGCCCTCAATCAAGGTGTCCCCAGAAGAATTAACGAGCATCCCGAGCCCATGGCCTTTCGCAAAATGGGGAATCGACATCATCGGGCCCCTACCCACCGCCTCTCTGTGGATCAGACGCTTCTAGTCGCGGCCGACATTTCACAAAGAGGGCGTAGTTTTCGAGGCCCTCGCTAAGATCGATCAGTAAGGCCGCGGATAAAATTCATATGGAAAACATCATTTGTCGCTTTTGCCTCCCACAAGCAATCGATCCGATAACGGAAAAGCAAATCGACGCTCAAGGTCAACGATTCTTCAAGAAATGGAAGATAGCAAAGCTTTTTCCACCCCCTTACCACCTCCAATCCAATGGGCAAGTCGGCTAATCAACAAAATTATCAAACACACGCTAAAAAGCGCGACTTGAAGGGGGAAGGCAGATGGGCAAGCTTAACTTTCCGAGGTATCGGGTCGACAGACAACTCGGCAGAACTTCCACAAGAAGAAAACACAGACCACTCGCATTCGAACAGAGGCAAGAATCCCAAATGAATCGCCATACCGAAATAACCGAACAAGCAAATAAGCCTCGAAAGCAAAGAACGACATGGCTATGACAACTAGTTTGGACCCATCGAAGAAAAAGGATGGAGGCTAACCTGAGAAACGCCTTTTTACAAGCTTATAATCTAAAAAAATACTACAACTCAAAGGTCAAGTCCGACAGCTTCAAAAAAGGCGATCTGGCCCTAAAAAGGTACTCAGATACCCAAAGGGGCTTTCGGCCCCACCGAGGGGCCCGCCGCATTATCCAGATGTTAAGCAAATGGGGTATACGAGATCGAAGACCCAAACGGCACACACAGCACAAGATCCGGAACGCAGTTCACCCAAGAAGATTATCAAGAATTCACCGACTAAGAGCCTACTTTAGCTTCGACTATCAAAGTTCAGAATAGCTCTGTAGTTTTCAAGAGTTTATAATAAGATATTTTGATTCCCTTTATTTATTTTTTTCCTCAAGCTTTTCCCGATATTTCATCAACATACTGCTTAAGCCAAAGTTTAGTCACACCGCATAAAGTAAGACGACTAAAATATAGTTCGGTCACATCGCATAAAATAAGAAGATCAGAACATAGGCAAGAATTCATAGCCGCTGGTGCAGGGGCTCGCAAATGTAGAGGCAACAAATACATAAATATTTCTGGAATATCAAATGCATAAAGAAAACCCCTTCATTGAAATAAAGACCCTGAGGGCCGAATACACCGAAAAGACTTTTAGGGCCGAAAGGCATCTACAAGAAAAAGAAAGAAAAAACATAGATCGGTCATAAAGAGAAAAGGGCTCTAAACATTTTCCCCGACCTATCCACCATCACCTCGCCACCAACCAAATTACCGGATCGCCACCACCGCATCATTACCTTCAACCACCTCCACGGGGCGGCGGCGTTATGGCCACCATATGCCTAATCAAGAGACCTCACGATCGATCTCCGCCCCTCGGCCGCACTAACCGACTCTCCGAGCCAGAAAGATGATCTATGCTAAAATCGCCAAAATCATGTGGAGGACCACGCCGACCGGGGACAATCAACCGATTAAAGGCTTTTGAAATCCCACAAAGCACGGGAGGATTCCAGAGGGGTCGCTGACGAAGATGGCCCGTGAGGACATCAAGATAAGCACAATGTAGGAAAAGATCCGCCGCGAGGGAAGTGTCTTTTAACTGAGTTCGAGCTCCCCAACCTTGGCCCTCATAGTCCATCACAAGGCATGGACTCCAAATGGCCGGGTGATTCGCGACCCGGCCCCAAAGCCCACCGCCAGGCTGGAATCCACCAAAGACGGGCTTCGGTCTGACACCCACTCTCGGTGCAAGAACTGGCCAAATCGGGCCTCCCAGCCTTCAAGTCGGGCCTCCATTTGAGACATGGCTACTGGCCGCCTCTTTCCACTTTCTTCCTCGCCATCCAGAGCCGAAAGGAGATCTCCGTGATCTTGATCGTTTCTATCCACCTCACCCGCTCAATGTAACGGCTTTTTGAGAGTAGATCAAGGCGCAAAGATTATTTTCCTCGCTATCGAGGAGGCGGCATGGTAGTCGCCCAATGACCAACAACGGGCACATCCTACACTAATGGCACATGTATCGCTGGGTCTAATCAGTTCGACCGATAATCGGGGCAACTTTGAGCGAAGATAGTCGGCCACTTCAAGCAAGGAAATTGACAAACCCGAAAAGGTCATACCATTGGTTAGTACAAGTACCGAGGCAAAGCTACGAAAACAAAAAGAGGGCAAAAGACGGGAGAGATCCACGCCGAACCCCACGAAGGTGCCGCCCAAAAAATTGACGCATCAGTAAATCTGGGCGGCGGCTTGTGTCGACGGAGGAGGACGGGCAAATAAGAGGGTGGCTCCCCTCCCCTTTATCGCCCCCCTTAATGGTTGCCAAGACGACCACGCTTTGGAGTAGTGGGAGGTGTTCATGGGGCGAAGCACTTTCACGCCCCTCCTTAGCTTTTCTTTTTTATCCTTGAGCGTCGCCCAGGAAGATCCGCCTGGCCACGCCGCGCCCCCACGGGATTTGCAGGCTACGCCACAGCAATCTTGCCTGAGAAATTGAGTGCGTGGTTTCCTGGGAGGACATATATTTCGACGGAAGGAGCAAATACCTATACGCACTACGAAGGAAGCCAAGGGAAACAAAAACAACGGGGTCGATTTAATGACACCCGTGAGTGAAGTTTTGGTTATTTTGTCAAGGAAATACTAATGGCGCTTGGCCTCATGAGGGTATCGTTTGTAAACCCCCACAATCTCTCGAGAGGAGTTGAAGAGCTCAATGTGACAGAGGCTCCCGTGGGTAGTCAAAGGCTACCGACGAAAGGCCTCGGTCCCAGCAAACCGACTCATTTGCCGGGCAAAGGCAAACCTCAGAAAAGGACAAAGAAAATTAGATCAAGACAATGAGATGCCCAATGTCACCTCGTGAAGGGGCCTTACGGCGGATCCGCTTTGAAATCGGGTGGGGATGGAATCTCCAAAATCTAGTCCGTGGAGGCACTCGCCATGCTCTCACCCACCTAACCACCATCGAGGATGCCATTTGATTTTATTTACAATCCCCACACAATCCACCGACAAGGACGGTTCTTCAGGGCATAGTGGTTCTCCCATAAGTCGTACACTGGCATAATTCATTTCCATGGAGTTGGCATACGGTAGAGGCCATCCTAGCTAAGCACCATCAAGGTCGCCACAGGTAGCCCATCCATTCGAGTTATCTCTACATAGGGCAAGACGCCAAGGGCCAGAGATGAGAGATCAAGCGGTGTAGAAGTGAAGTCAAGACCCGATCCATGGTCGCCTCATGAATGGCGACCATATTCTCCGGGGCTGATCGCCCTCTCAAAGTCGTCCTGGACGATAGAAAAACACATAAATCGGAGTCTCAGACGACGGTGAGCTTTTGTCCAGTCGGCCTCCGGCATGCGGAACGAAATTTTTGTCATTTATAAAGAACTAAGACTTGGTCGCCGCACAAATCGAGGAACGAAGCGGTCGGTGGTGGTGGGACCGGGCACGGTAGGACCAATAATTGAAGAAATCGGGATGCTCCTGGTCGCGGCGAGGGAGGTTTCCGGCTCCTTCGGAGGACCCCGAGGATTCCCCATTTCCTTCTCCGGCGTAAGGACTTCAAGGTCCTCTAGAAGGCCGAATACATCCAAGTCTATTGGGGAATTCCCCAAAGCGGATTTGAAGACATTCGCAAGGCCGAAGGGGCTACGCTACAAATCACCCGTGGATATAACCTCCCTCACCGGGATTCCGAGTCCGCCGATACAACGAAAAGCGGGTCAGGTTTCCAACCGAACCAAAAGGCCGCATTTTTGAGCAAGAAAATAGAAGGAGAGAGACTACTCACTTACCAAGGAAAGATCGCACGAAAGGAGCGGTAGCAGCTAGCTGGAATCTACTCGAGGAGGACGAAAGTCTGCAACGTGAATGAGGGTTCTAACTTATAAGAGTAATTCCGGGGTTTAAATGCAAATAAGTTTTTCAAAAATGGGGTCAGATTCGTGAAATCGCAGAAATAACGGGGCGCCAGGCGGTCACGCCATCATTACCCGCCAGGGTTGCGGCCATCGTACCTTCCCGAGGTAACGGTTGATGACCTGTGCCCACACACGGACGCCGCCTAGAACAGAGACGGGTCCAGTCGACCAAATACCATTCCACGGGTAACCTGGGGCAATTGTTGTGGGTGCTTATGGCAAGACGATTGACCTGTATGCACTCACCAGACAAGCGCCGATCAAGTTATAAGTGACACCTAATGGACGCACCACTATATCCGGTCGCCTAACCAAACGACTTTCCCTCAAGACAATGGTTTCGAGTTATGGAAAGGATCGCACATATTTATGGAGGCAGATATTCGCATATGAGGAAAGTCTAGCTATGGGCTAGATTTGCAAACTCAAAAAGGAGGAATCGGTTATCCAAAGAAACCGAAACCCTAAGAGGCCGAGGTCACCCTAATCCATGAAGAGAAGTAACCTACATCAGTAGTCTATAAATACATATTGTAATGCTCATTGTAAAAGAGGAAAAAACCTTAGTTCTTAAGCGTAAATATTAATATAATTTTGCTTTGCATCGCCGACGACGTAGTGATTTCCGACTAACCGGTCACCAAATCTTTGTCTTTGTTTTTGTTCATTGTGTTCCGAGGAGTGATTGTTCATACACCCATATATTCCTAAGATAACAAAGGTCCATTTAATTCCGTGTCTCTTTAAATGGTATAGGGAGGTCGATCGTTGCTCATGTGATTAAAGTAAGGCCCAAGTTAATCCATGTTACAACATAACGTAAAAAAATACGATACATAAATATAGAAATCAGATTCAAAGAATACGATCACATACATACACAAATCAAAGGGCTTTTTAAATTGTGAACAATGGAAGAAACCATGAATCAATTCTCGGGTTGTATTTAACTCAGAGAATCCAGACGACGAGAATTTAACCGGGTTATAATTCTTTCCGCCGCACTCGAATAAAGGTTGGTGATTTTCTAACCCCCGATTCCAACAATGGTATCGAGCCATTATGTTGATTCTCGATATGCTATTTATTCGCATCGATTCATGCCTTTGATGTGATTTGATTCGCTTTCAAGGGCATGAATTTCAGATTTTTTTCAAAATAGCGATTTTCCTTGCATTTGCTGAATTAGACCATGAAAATTTAATTGTACGTTATATGTATGGTGTAGATGATGTCCGCAATATTTTTTTTTTTTTTGGCCAAACCGCTTAGGAGAATTAAATCACTAAAAATTACAAAAACTTTGATCGTTGATTACGGACCGCATAAAGATGAATTACGATGTGTTCTTAGTATCGTGTAATCTACATTGCAAGACGATTCCAATGATATATTATTTGTTTATTTTGGTTGAGAAATGAATGAGATGCTAATTTTGGAAGTTTTCAATGTTTCGACCTAATCGCAAAATTTCAGAGAATAAAGGGTCCTCGAGTATTCGAACTTCTATAAGGACCTAAGGAAAAATTTAAATACAATTAAATATCGGTCAAACCACCAAATCTCGAACCGACCAAGGTTCAAACCGAACCGAACCATTGACTAAGTCGGCCCAAAGAATAGGCGGATCAAGACGCTGCACCGGGCTGTGGCGCTGTGGCTTTTCACTCAAGAACTCCCAAGATCAAGGCATGAAAGTACATGCCGATGTGCACCAAGATGCGCGGGTACACGCCGGTGGCCTGGGCGGTGCATTCTAGCACGGAGGCGCTGGCCTCGGCGGTTTTCAGCCGCGAAAGTGGTTTTCCTAACAAGCCTTTTCCACGTGTGCGCTTACGTGATCTTGTTTTGTCTGCTTGGGCTCATTTTAACTCGATTTTAGTTTCAAAATTGTCATGTTCTTATTTTTCAATGTAGATTCTTAATTTGCATAATTATTTTTGAATATTTGAACCGAGAAAGTTTGAGTATTTATTTAACTATTAATTTGAGAACTGTGAAGTTGAACTTTTTTTTGACTTTGAATTAGCTTATTATGCTTGAAAATTAATTTTCTTCAGGTAATCGTGAGCTTACTAATTCATGTGTTAAATATTTAAGCATTGTATTTTTAAATGGTTGCTCAATTTTAATTGGTATGACTCAAATTAATGAACAATTTGTGTTCTACAAATTCGAGATTTCTTTATGCAATTTTTTTAAGAATCACTTGAAATGCTAGCACATAATTTTTGGGAACATTTAGTTATTTGACGGAGATGGATAGTTTAATCATTTTCTCTTATTATCACATTAGATAATTTCACTTAATAGCTTATGACTTTATAAAAGTTGAATTTTGAGTTATGACATTTCCAAGAAAACTTAAAGTAATTTTCTAGGATCGCATTATGTCTAGATTGGAATTTAATAGTAATTGTGGATAATGTTACGAGAAAGTTATTGGTGATTGGGTTAAAAATGTAAGTAGACAAGTTGTTGGGACGATATGTCTATGTATTAAAGATGATTCATTGATCCGGTGTTATTACCTTGAGAGGTAAATGCAATGCTTGAATACGGAATAATCACCTAGATCCTTACGCTTATATTTTTTCATAACGCTCTGCATTAAATGTAGTACTTCAAAAGACATGAATGTCAAAAGAGGATCCAAACTATTCATGATATTGTCCGATAAATGATGTTGAAATAAGATTAGATTAAGAATAACCTTAGTAGTTGATATTTTGGGGCTTATAGTAGCCATTAAATTTTCTCGACTACTTTGAGTTATTTTATTAACTCATAACATGATTGTGCTTTTATTACGCTTATAATGATAAATGCTATTACATATAGTTTCATGTTGTTAAGGGAGTTTTAGCTATTTATTGGAGTAAAAGCTAAAACTATCCATGTTCATGTTTTGAACCTAATCATTAACGAGGATACTTAATGAGATTGATGATTAATGACTTTAAGTTATTTTTCGATATCAATTTTTGTATTAAATTTTTCAGATGTCTGTTAGCTTAACATTGAACATATTGATATATAAATGAACATTAACTCATTGAATCACTTCAATTAAACCAAACAATAGCTTCAAAAGCTATCAACACCGAAAGTTAAATAAAATAATATATACTAATAACGATAATTATGACACGTGACATCATAATTAATTAAATGTTCTTGGAGAACAAGATGAATTGAATTTTATCTACCATGTTATGGAAGATCCTCGATCGATGGAGATTCGATCAAAATGGATCAATAGACTTACCTTTGCTTGGTATATAAGAAATTACTAGCTAATAATAGACTGGTGAGCTCAATTATAGATAATATGATCCTTGAGTGTGTGCAACACCTTACAACTTACGATATTTGATAATATCCGATAAAGAAGTATGGTAAAGACTTCACTTTCCTCAATAACATCAAATTCGGGATCTAACGCATATAGTTATTTCCTTACTATTGAGCACTTGAGGGTTAACACGACCGTGATAAAAAGTATTAAGACTTTCGCTTATTCAATTCCTATTGTTGAGTTGAAGGATATAATACTTGAAGTCGCTAAGTCTCCATCAAGTGTTCTCGCTTCAATCCAGCTTCTTGAAACTCTTCCATAAGACATACCGAAGGAATGAAGGAAATAACAAGCAAGATAAATTAGAAATATCTTTAAACTTTAAATTAAACTTAATGCTAAGAAGAATAAGAAGAAGAGATATGCAAAATTGAAAATTAGATGACCTACAAGCTTGGTTATTTTACTTATGAATATCTTGAGTCCAAGAGGGACAAAGAAGTTCATTATAATTATTTGGTTTTAGCATAATTGTCTATGGTGTTGTATTTATGACTGAATTTTATCCTTGTGGATTATAGATTCAGAAAACGCAGACCATTGACTAATGATGAAGTGACATTTTATTTACATCATCATCATGTTTCAACTGGGACGAGATGAATGTATGTGGAAACTAAGTTCGAGTTGAAGTCTAGGGACTTGCAAACTTGAGATTGGACAATGTGTTGGTCCCGTGCAAACGAAGTCTTACACGATGAGGGGAATACATGTGTTCAAGTTTTTTAAAACTTTTTCATCGAGGTAAGCTTCGGGTCAGTTGTCCGATGATTTGGTCCCGAGAAGCACAAATCGCTCCGAGTCAAAGTCTACCGAGACAAAGGATCCCGAGTCCGCTTTCGTAAACCTAAGATAATCCCAACCGAGTCCCGAGTTTCAGAGATCCCGAAAGTTGCTTGGATCGATAATCAACTTATCAACCCTCGTAAGAGTAAGTTCATTTTGGTAACTATCTGTTTCTAGCTACTTAGAGGTGCGAAATGGTCGTCTTTAGTTTATACTCGCTTTTAAGCTTTTTATTTAAAACCTTCCTTTGAATGGAATAGTGATTAGGTTGTGATTCAAGATGCAACTTCAAAGATTGATTCCAACCGAATATCGAAAAAATTATGCTTTCAGCTTTTTTAAGTCAATGCAAATGCATACAAATAAAGAAAGCAATAAACAACACAAAGAATTTATAGTGGTTCGTAGACTCAAGCTCCTACGTCCACTCTCCCGATCCTCGAGAAATTCACTAATCACCTCCGAACTTTCTCGACTACCTTTAGAGTTTACTTACTCAACTCGCCTCGAAGCTTTTCTACTCCACGAGTTTACTTACTCAACCCGACCTTGAGTTTTCTCGACTACCCGAGTTTACTTTACTCAAAAACAAACAAGCTTTCAGACTACCTCTGTAGCTTACTAACTTCACCTCTAGAGCTCGACTACTCCGCATAGTTTACTAACTCTTTATAACTCTTCTCTCACCAACAATCACACTCAAACTACCTTCTCAAGGGGTTTGGGGTTTCTTGGTTGGTTTCAACTAGATGAGATATCCTTTACAATGAAGTACAATGCAAAGGTTTAGGATATCTCGACTAAGCTTTTGATAAATCTTATCAAGCTAGGCTTAGTATATGAGCTCTTCAAATAAAGCACTTGGGAAATTCTTGGTTTTTCGAGTGCTTCAACTTGTAATAATAAGTTTGAGCTCTTGAGTTGCTTACAAATTTCCCCGAACCTTACAAATGTAGAGGGTCACAAGTATTTATAGGCATACACCAAGATCACTTTGAAAACTATCACTGGAGAGATAGCTCCGAGAGTTTCCTCTTATGGTGTGTGAGGAACGACTATATTTAGGGTTTGAGACTCCCTAACACGTTTTAGGCAATAGCCTTTTCATGTAGCCGGTCTTCACTTTTTGGCAAATCGAACTGCGTTTCCGACATCTTTTTCAAATGACCACACCGCAAGGTCGGTGATGGGTAATGTCAGTTTTCCTCTTTTTGACTTTTGTCTCCGCTAAAGGTAGACACCTTCAACGACTTTTTTCGTTACAATCTCGAGTTGATATAACCTTAACAACACTTTGTCTTAGTTCCTTTTGTCCGTGATTTGAACGTCTTCGCAAATATCTATCTCATTATCTCGCCATATCGAGTCTTCAGATTCTCGGCCACCTTAGTCTTCGACATTCTCAGCCAATCGAAGTTCAGAAACTTCGCCTATATCAAACTTCAAACTTCAAAAAAACTTCAGCCATACATCGAACTTCAAAACTTCAGTTTCATATCGAAACTTCGTAAACTTTATCGAATTTCATATCGAAACTTCAGCTTCTCGTAAACTTATCGAGTTTTTTCGTAATCTTCGATCCTAACCCGATCTATATCTCACGACTATACATTTTATGAGATATCATCCCTAATACTTCTAAAACCAATCCTCACCAACTATCAAGATTATTCTCAACATGTCATACTCAGGGGTTTTGGGATCTAATCAAAATCATATCTTTATTAAATTCATCTCCCAACAATTTCTTTTGATGATGCCAAAACTTATCTTGTTACAAACATTTAACCTAAGCTCGGGTTTCAGTTTATCCTATTACAAGATTGGTTATATTTTCTGCAATTTCCCTTTAAATAATGAGTCTCCCAACAGTTTCCGTACAGGGAATCTTCCAACAATTTCTTAATCAATTTCCCCCATATTCAAACAATTAAATTAGAGACATCATTCAGGCATATCAAATGTAAAAGACATGTAAATAAGATAATGAGATATTATCTTTTGAGCAAAAAAATGATAAATCTTCATTGATGATGATTTTGAGTTTACAAATTTACAAATGAGTTTATCAAAAAAAAAAAAACAAAGACAAAAAGATAGAAAATTACAAGAGTCTTCGTAAGTCTTCATCTTTCGCCTTTCGATTTGGCTCTTCGCCGCTTCCGCCAGATCTTCTTCGATTTCATCAAGGCACTTCCAAAGTTGAACATTCAAATACCTCTTCTTCAGAGCATCTCTTTCCTTAATGATATCCTGATCGCTTCCTATCAAACCCAAATGAAAGCAAAGATATTGAGCAATTTTTGAATAATGGCTTTCATTCACCAAAAGCCACTATCAAGTCTTGGAGGAGGGTAGGTACATGGACCGGAGCTAATCTGACCTTTCCTTCATCTCGCAAGATTCATCCAAATTTTGGAGAAATTTAGAATAGAAGGTTAGAGATATTCAATGAACGCCATTCGATCCGAGCTCTCTCCATTCCCTCGAAAGACATCATAATAGAACCGTAAGGTTCTTCGACCTCTTCCCAAAGTATCGCTGAATTTGATAGCATCCATTTATCAACGTAAATATTTCAAAGGTTCTTTGATGTCCCTTCCTCTTGCTCGCAAACTTTTTGAATCCACCTTCGCTTCGCTTCTTCTTCTAATTTTCCCTCGATCACAGTACGCCTCGAGACCGGCAAGCAGTTTTCTTTCGCTTGTTCTATCCGGAGTGTCTTCGAGAGCATTCTTCAGATTGAAGACTTTTCTTCGAGCCCGACCTTCGTACTCTTCTAAATCTTCAATCACCTTTCCTCCGAATCGCTTAGAAGCCTTTTAGCACGCTTTTTTACCTCGTGTTCAACAATGCCAAGTCTTTCCTCTTCATAGGCAATTCAAAGAAGCAAATCGATTGTTCCAACCTTTAGCCTACTCACCCGCCTCGCAACTTCAAGTATGGTTTCTCGTGAACCCGAGGCCATGTAGATCGTTTCCACCTCATCCAATCTCGCCTTTATCAAGAAGATTCCTTCAAGGCTCCTGATATGATATCCTTTTCAAATTTCCTTTATGTTTTTTCTCCAGCATGTGCTAATTACTTCTCAGTCTTCACCGCCTTTCCTCTTCGCACCGTAATTTGAAGAAGTCCGAGAGTGTCAGGTCCATATGGTATCGCTTCGCTTCACACAACGCACCTCTCCTCGCTAATCGAACCTGCTCATCTTCAAGCCTCCCCGAGGTGGTTCTTTTTCACACAGAGAACTTCGGGAGAGATAATAGGCGGCCGCCGAGAGAGCTTTTTAAACATCTCTCGCTATCTGGTCATGAGTTGAGCTCATTTCCTCAGCAAGACTTGATCAAAGACTTCGTTTTTCCTCTCCAATTTCACCCTAAATTCTGGGGCTCGTGGTGCTTCCGGAAGTTCAAAGACTTAGCTCACCCTTTGACTTCCAAATTTTCTCATTCAAATTTTGTCTTCCATGGAGGTCATCTTTGAGGTCGAGTGTCTTTAAGTTGCACCAGACCAAGAAGAACTCAAATTCTCCATCTTCCGAAATACACAAATGTCTCTTCTATCCGGAGTGATCTTGATCATCATCGGCTCAACCTTCTCAAGCTTCTCCATTATGGAGCGAGGTCGATCTCAGAACATTATGCACCTTCTACGGGATTGATCATCCTCGGGTTCGTATACAAACCCGAGGGTCGGTTCGCGACTGAAAGACGCCTTTCATCCCGAGCTCCATTTCCATCCAGCCTCACCGTTTTATCGGATAATTCAGAGTTAAAGATAGAAACTTCAAGAATTTTGGCATAATTTTAATAAGGCTAAAAGGCACCAAGAGCGCTATTTTCAGTCCGAGGTTGAGTGATTTCCGTGTTCATCAAGACAAGAAGTTTTTCTCCATCCAAGTCCGATCCTCAAGATCTCCCCCGCTGTCCCCATCTTGAGATTTGTCTCCGCTCTAGGGCACCAACTTCAAAAGAGCTCTCCTCTCAAAGATCTTCTTCCAACTAGCTCATCAAAATCGGAAATTTTCATCCCGAAGCTTTGTCTTCCCAACCCGAGAACTCAACCAGATAGTTGTTCCTCATTCCACCCGCCTTCCCTCCGAACGCAAAGAATGTTAAGCATCTCCGAAGAGTCTGATCGAGGATGAAAACCGCCGACCTTAATCAAGAAGATATCTTGCAGATCGTGGAATGAGCCGAGCTCAGTAGCGGCCAAGATGAACCGCTCCCCTGCCTCCACTTGGCTTTCTTCACCTTCTTGGAGCTTCATTCCTCAAGCCATCAGTTCAATCAAAGCATCACCGGTCGATCAAGAAGAGGGTCACCAGAGCTCATCAATATTAAGTCGCCCCCGAAGTCTCACCGATTTAACTCCAAAGTTGTCCAACAGTCCTCGCCCAGATTCGGAAAGGTTCTGCGCCTGAGTCATATGATCTCGATTACTGAAGTTGGTTCTCACAGTTCGAATCCCAAGACTTTTTCAAGAGGGAATCGAGGTTCGAGTTCTTTGTAATTTCCTAAGAAATTTTATCCGAATCGAAATGATGTCTCAAGACTCAGAGAAGACCTATTCCTCACCGTCCCGCGCTTCTTAGATAACTCCGGCTAAGACTTCAATCCATGATTTCGAGCCATGGCTCGTGTCAATTGAATCTCTTCGTAATCAATGCCATCATCATCATCAAGTGAGAACCACTATCCTTTGGCGCTTGGGAGCGGTGGTTTTTTAAACTTCACCCTCTTTCTTTCCAACCAAGAATCTCCCTTGTCGGTTTTTTTTCCAGTTATGAATCACCGTGATTCCGCTTTTTTTTTTTTCCTCCGATGGCCTCGCTTTTTCACAAAGAATGGGCTTGAAGAGCACCTTGGTCTTAGGGAATGGGGACTAATCGCTAAGATGTCCTCCTCCTCTCTCTCGACATCTCCAAAATGAATGCAATTTTGGGTGGCATGGTGGATCTTGCCTTTGATCGAAATAAATTTCCAATCCTTCTATCACAAAGCTCAAAAACATCGCTTAAATTCTTCTTCGAATTATATACAATTCCTCTCAAAATCGATGTATTTAGACGAGTGCTCTAAATGTGATACAGTAATCTTGAATTTACACCATTCTTTTTCATCTATCGCCGACATGATGAACTCGACACTTTTCACAGATTCTTGGTCCGGCTCGGTTTGGACAAGATTGGTAAGCTTGTCCAAACGAATCATACGCAGCCTCCTCTTCCTCGGTTTGGAGTTGGTTGTGCTATCGAAAGAGACAACGAAACTCGCATTTAGGTTTATTGGTTTTGGCCAAACATTCAGATACGATAGAACCATTTTGAAAGATTTTTGAGAGAGATTAGGTTTTTTGAAAGATGAAGCTTTCAGCAAAGGGTTTTGATTTTGCAGAGGAAATTTGGGAACTAAGGGTTTGATAAAATTTTTGCCTTTGAATGGCTTTCAAAGGATTAAATAGCTTGAGATCGTGGGAGATCGTACCGTTAGGTGAAAAGCAACTAAGATTAATCCTCGACACCTGGTATGTGAAAGGTCGATCCCCTAAAAGTAAGCCGCCAAATTAACTTCATTGGTGATTAAATGTAACAGAAAGCATTTAATGATCGCCGACCTTCTTTCGGAATTTCAAAGATCCCGCCCAAAAAACATTCCTCGTGTTTTTTAGATTTATTATGAATGATTACCGAAGTTTCACTTAAGCAATAAATGAATCACATGAGTCATTACTTCTTCGCACTAATTTCTATCTATTTTACCGAGTATTGACCTTGATAAAATGTCAAGATGATACCGAAAGTAATCGAATGGGTTCAAGATGCCATCGAAAGTAATCGACCTTCACCGATATCGAGTATAGATTTTCAAGACGTTCGAAAGTTACTTCAAAACTCCGCTCAAGATTCCATTTTATCCTCGAAGTTTCAAAGAGAATTCTCGAGAAGATTTTATGCATCCGAAAAACCTTCAATTTTTTCAGATTTGCTCTATACACCGATCCAACATCCCTAATTCAATCGAAAGTTCCTCAAATCTTGATTCAAATGGGGCAAAGGTTTAGTCAAGATATCACCGCTATCAAGATGAATTTTCCCATCCTTATGTCCTTTTTCTCGACATGATCTCTAATGAAGTGATGTCCGACATCCACATGCTTGCATCCGTGTGCACACCGATTTTGTGAAATAGCAATGACACTATTATTGTCACAAAATATTGGTACTTCATCACTACAACTTTATAATCCCTTTAATTGTTGTCTCGAGCCTCAAGAATCCGAAGCACGCAGCCTTCCTCGCAGCCCATGTATTCATTTCTCTTAGAGATCACATTGCTACCGAGGTCCTTTCTTCAAAAACCAAGATATCACCATTTCCAAGAAATTGACAAGTTCCTCAGAGGACTTCCCAATAATTCGATCCTCCATAATCAAGATCCGAATAACCAGCTTAATTCAAGGTTATCATCACCGATACCACAATCCTCTATTCATCGTGGCCTTTGAGATACTTCAAGATCTTTTTGATGCCTTCCATGTGACTAAATTTCAGATTAGCTTGGTATTCAAGATACATATCCCAACAAAGAAATGTTATATCCGCCTACTTGTCGTCGGAGATAGAGCAATGATCCAATGATTCCTCTATAATCAAGATGACTCAACGACGGCCTTCGTAATCAGATCCATCTTGTAGTTAGTATTCATGGGAATCCTAATCAGATTGCACTTCAGACACCATACTGCAATCGATCTCCGTGTATTTTTACCGTTGATGAAGATTCCTTCCTTTGATTGTTTCACTTGAAGACCTAGAAAGAAATTCATCTCCCCATCATAGACATCTCAAATTTGCCTTTCATCGCTGTAGAAAACTTTTTCACACAAATCATGATTTGGGGATCCAAAAATGATATCATCAACATATATCCCAACCAAGAAGATATCTTCCCATCTTCTATTCTCAACAGAGTTCCCATCAATGTCCTTTGACAAAAACCATGGTCAAGAAGAAACCGAGAAAGAGTATCATACCATGCTCGGGCTTGCTTAAGACCATACAAGGCTTTTCCGAGCCCAGAACTTGGTCATTCTCGCTTTGGAAACCAGAGGTTGTTCTACATAAACCTTTCTTTAAGCACACTGCTCGAAATGCACTTTTCACATCCATTTGATAGATCGCGAACTTCATGTGGGCAAGATATGCAAGAAACAACTGATGGCTTTAGTCTTGCAACAAGTAAAGGTTTCATCATAATCCAAGCCTTCTTCGAATAACCTTTGTGCAACTAAATTTCTTGCCTTTGTTTCTTACAATGTTGTTGTTTTCATCTCTTTTATTCTTAAATATTCACTTGGTTCCAATGACATTGTGCCTTTCAGTGTCTATCCACTAGCCTCCTTATACTTCATTTCTTGAGAATTGATTCATCATCTTGCATAAAGAATCCAATGAGAATCTTGTAGAGCTTCACCAATCTCAAGAGGCTCTTTCTCCGATAAGGAAGCAAGCAAAAAGGCACTCTCACCATGGAACCTTTCTTGTTTTGACACCATCGCTAGGGATCACCCACAACTGACTTGTAGGATGACTATCTAACCATCTTCTTTCTAGATGTTCCCTTCAACAAAGATCCCTCAACATTTGAAATGTTAGGTTCTTAATTCAAGAAATCCCAGAAAAACAGTAAAAGGAGAAAAGAATCATCTTCCTCGTGGAAATTTATTATTCGTACATTGTCGAGACATTTGTTCCCTTTGGTCGATAGATTCAGAATTTGCCTCACCGTGACCACATCTTCATTGGCATCACATACCGAGTCCTAAACCGGTGTCTGCTCGCATTGGTCACCTTTTGATGTGTTGGCTTTTCCTCGAGTCTCACCATCCCGAAGTTCCATCCTCAACTTTTTATTCGAGTCCGAGTCACCCAATCATAGAATGTGACCACTTTCTTCTTTTCGTGTTCAAATGGATGATTGTCATTCTTTTTTCAGCTTAATCCGTGATCCTTCTTGGTCAGCCTATCTCAAGATCATGTTCCCGCTTTCTTCCAACACAAGTAGATTCATCAAAATAACATGAGGTGTTTCTCCACAATAAGAGTTCTACAGCTTGTAAACTCGAAAGCTTTTATCGACTTCGTAATATCCTAAGAATATTCCTTCATCGCCTTTTACTATCAAATGTTTTCAACCCATCTTTACCATTATTGTGTATGAAACACTTGCAACCAAACACACGAAAAGAAAGAAACAAGAGGCTTCCTTTCATTCCAAAGCTCATAAGGCGTTTTGCCTCGACTTTGTAAAGATGGATCTGATTCTTCTCTGAGTAGCATGCATGATGATGCCTTTCAAATTTCAAAAACCTTTAGAATATCAAATCAACTATCATTGTTCTCGGCAGCTTTTTTAAGAGTCCTGCTCCTTCTTTCAAAGAACACCATTTTGTTGAGGGGTCCTTGCACCGATGTTTCATGAGTAATTCCATTTGTCGCAAATAATTATATATAATATGATTTATAAATTCATTCTTTGTCGATCTCGATTTTGACCACACTCGATTTTTCAACATACGAGCCTTTTTCAAGAACTCGCAGCTTTTATATCGAAGTCTTTTTCTTATCGAAAAGAATATGACCCAAGTATATCTTGAGTAGTCATCAACTACTACTAATGTGTATTTCCGCCATTAGTGCTTCATCGTTATAGGACCAAAGAGATCCATATGCAATAATCAAGTATTCTCTCAAGAGAGAAACATCTACTTTGCTTTTAAATGATGCTCTAATTTGTTTTCCTTTTTGGCATGCATCACAAATATGTTCCCTTATCAACACTTCATTGTAACCTCTCTCACAAGAGCTAATCTTGCAAGCTTATTCGTGGTTTTGAAATTCAGTGATTCATTCTTTTTACGCCATAACCAACCCGGTATCTCAGGAACTTTTTAGAACCAAACATGTATCTTTAGGAGTTGAACTCCAATCGCCAAGATACACATTTTCTAAGAGTACCAACAAGAATACTTTCGTGAGATATCATCTTTCACATAACATAAGTTCTTAGAGAACTCAACATTAAAACCTTTATCACGTAATTGGCTTATTGAAAGTTAGTTATGCTTCAATCCGATACATATGAAACACCATGGATATGAATTGAGTCATTTCAAAGTTCCATATCCTTCACCCGCCCCTTTGAGTTATCTCCAAAAGTGATCAAGGGCCTTTGTTCAACATAGTCACCGAGTATCTTCTTGAATCTCTATATGTCTTGAGCATCCACCGCCAAGATACCATACATCGTGGGCCTTTTTCATCTCTACTCATCGCTATGTGATCTTTAATCGGCCCGTTCTTGTTTTCCTCTCTCACGGCTATCGATTGATGTCATCACTTTCACCGTTCGAGAATATTTCATCCGAAGAGCTAGATCCCTCCTCGTTTCTTCTTCCGCAACCACGGCCTTTTGCTAGAGAACTTCGTCTCTTTTAGTCAACTTTTCTTCTCTCCTCAAAGACTTAGATCCTGACAATCATACCGAAGTGACCTTTCTTTTCGCAATTGTAGCATCCGCTGGCATCATCATCCCGGATCATTTTCTTCTTTGACTTGGAGTCCTTCCTTTCGATGAAGATTCCTCACCTTCAGTCCTTCTTCTTCTCAAATGATCCGTCCTCGTGTTTCTTCCGTACCGTGATTCCCTTTTAGTTTTTTATTTTCCAATTCATTATTAAGTCTTTCAAACCTCCTTGCCATCGCTTAGCTTTTCCTCAAGCTCATCCCGATTTTTGGCACGGGAGTTCTCGACTCTCTAGTTTTATTGTGTTTTATCTTTGCCTTAAAAAGCTACATTCTTACTAGATGATGAATCATCTACGCCACCTTTTTTTAGATTTCTTATCAATTACAAACTCATAGGCCTTCAAATTTCGTGAGAAGACTTGTTGATATGGCATTGAATTAATATTTTGGTGTTTTCAATCACCACCGCATGTATATCCCATTTCTTAGAAAGACCTCTAAGAATTTTCAATGCAACTTCTCTCGTGGGATATTTCTTTCCCAAGTGCATTTAGATCATTCATAATGCTAGTGAACCTGACTTCCAATTTGTCAATAGATTCACCTTCTTCCATTTCAAACCATCAAACTTTCCAATTGCAATAGAAAGTTTGTTTTTCTTGATATGATCTCGCGCCTCGCACATTATGTAGTGTATCCCAAATTTCTTTGTAAGATTGCAAAGGAGAAATCATTCCCATCACACCATCATCATGGTACGGCATCAGATAAATGTGTCTTTAAGAATATAGTCTAGATTGACTAACGTTCTCTCCTCAGAGTCACTTGGTCATCGACTTAGGAAATTCGCTTTCTAGATCATTTCTCTCATTTTCTATTCCTCCGATTCACCACAAGAAATTGGAATGGTCCTTCAGAGACCACTTCCACATAATGCTCATGTTTGAATACGAATGTAGCCTGCATTCTCAATTCCATAGATCATATTTCCCACCGGAACATGGAAAGTTTTAGAAGATATTTTTATCCGAGTCTTTTAAGAATTCAAAGAATATGATCAGCTCAGATAGACCACAAGTATTTTTAGCAAATAAAACTTTGGTCAACAAAGGTGTGGTCAAGTTGAATTGAATCGCTTGATACCACTTGTTGGTATCGATCGAGACGGTTTAAAAATATGGATCACCCAGTGATCACCTTAAAATAGTGATCTTTTGAACTCCCCGCCCGATACCACTTGTTGGTCCCGCAGGTAAACGAGTCTTACACGGTATGGGGGAATACACGGTTTAGTTTTTAAAATTTTTTCATCGATGTCACTGGGTCGTCAGTTCCGATGATTTGGTCCCCGAGAAGCACAAATCGCTTCCAAAAGTCCAAGATAGTGATCCTTTTTAAACCTGATAATCCCAACCGAGGCCCGAAGTTTAAGATCCCGAAGTTGCGATCGATAATCAACTAACCTCGAGGTAAGTTCGGTAACTTTCTGAGATCCCGAAAGGCTGGTCGAGTTTATATTAAGCTTTTGTAAAACCTTCCCTTTGAATGGAATAACGGTAATTATCAACTTCAAATTGATTCCAACCCAATATCGCGGAAAATTATGCTTTCGCTTTTAAGTCAATGCAAAATAAAGAAAGCAATAAAACAACACAACAATTTATAGTGGTTCGTAGACTCAAGCTCCACGCCCACTCTCTCCTCGATCCTCGAGAAATTCACTAATCACCTCGAAGTCGACCACTCGCAGAGTTTACTTAATTAACCTCTACCGAGCTCGACCACTCCACGAGTTTAATTTACTCAACCCTCGACCTTGAGTTTTCGACTACCGTAGTTTACTTTACTCAAACACAAACAAGCTTTCAGACCACCTCAGAGCTTACTAACTTCACCTCTAGAGCTTTCTCGACTACTCCGTGAGTTTACTAACTCTTTATAACTCTTCTCACCAACAATCACACTCAAACTACCTTCTCAAGGGGTTTGGGGTTTCTTGGTTGGTTTCAACTAGATGAGATATCCTTTACAATGAAGTACAATGCAAAGGTTTAGGATATCTCACTAAGCTTTGATAAATCTTATCAAGCTAGGCTTAGTATAAAGGAGCTCTTCTTCGGCGCACTGGGAAATTTGGTTTTTCGAAAGTGCTTCAACTTGCAATAATAAGTTTGAGGTCTTGAGTTGCTTACAAATTTCCCGTAACCTTACAAATGTAGAGGGTCACAAGTATTTATAGTATACACCAAGGTCACTTTGAAAACTATCCGCTGGAGAGATAGCTCCGAGAGTTTCTCTATGGTGTGTGAGGAACGACTATATTTAGGGTTTGAGACTCCCTAACACGTTTTAGGTAATAATTTCATTCATGTCTGGTCTTCACTTTTAGCAACTGAACTTCAGATTTCGACATCTTTTTTCACGACCACATTGTCACAAGCGTCGAGATGGCATGTTATCGACTTCCTTTTTCACTTTTGTCTCCAGCTAGAGACACCTTCAACCCGCTTTTGGTTACAATCTTCCGAGCTTGATATAACCTTAACAACACTTTTGTCTTAGTCTTTTTGTCTCGTGATTAATGTCTTGGCAACATCTATTCTTCCGAAAGTAATCGATTTTCTCAGATCCTTCAGATAGATATGTTCAACCTCGAACATTCCCAGTTTATATCGAAAGCATTCAAGACATTATCGAAGTCTTCGCAATTACCGTGCCTTCAAGATTCTTGGATCTTCGCCTTTCCGCCTTCGCCGCCTTCGTAGTCTTCCTCGAGTCTTCGTGGTCTTCGGTCTTCTCGAAGTCTTCGCCGATATATCGATCGATATATCGAAGTTTCATGTCGAAGTCTTTCGCCTCGCTTACATCGAAGTCTTCAAGATCTCGCCTATAACGAGTCTTCGGATTCTCGGCTTCACCGAAGTCTTCGATTCTCGCTTCACCGAAGTCTTCGATTCTCGCTTTCATCGAAGTCTTCAAAACTTCAACATATCGAATCTCGAAACTTCAGCATATATCAAACTTCCCTCGAAAACTTATCGAAGTTTTTCGTAATCTTCGTATCCTAACCCCGATCTATATCCACGACTATACATTTTATGCATATCATCCTAATACTCTAAAACCTAATCCTCGACTAACTATCAAGATTATTCCTACATGTCATACCTGTGGGTTTTCAGGATCAATCAAAATCACATCTTTTATTAAATTCATCTCCCAACACAATGGTCAATGTTTCATACCGCATGATGTCTTGTTTTCTAGAGATCATTATGGATCTCACTTCAATATGTTCTTCTATGATTGGGATTATTTTGAAATTTATATTGTAGATGGTCGTGATAGTATATTCAATGCGCATTATGGTACTTTTGACAATAATTTATGTTTTATATGGTTTTCGACCGTAAGAGAACAATTATTTTAGTATTATGATCATAATTCATGGATTACTAAATATTTGTTCCTCTAGTTATGCTTGTGTAAATGATGACATTTAGCATACTAGCTTTTTTTAGTCACATCAGGCAGATGTGAATAATCGATTTAGGAAAGAAGGACTATGAAGTTCATCTTTAAAAGTCAAGTTATCAAAATGTGAACTTTGTCTTTGTTCATAAGTGACTAGAAAAATCATTTGATAAAACTATGTATGTTGATTCTTCATTGCTATTATTTAATTTTGATAAATGTGATTTTATGAATGTCAAATAGCAAATCATGAAACTTATTGGTTTTCATTACTTAGTTGATAATTTTTCACTTTTTATGTCTAAATTTTTTCTCACAAGTTTGAGGCATCGATTGCTTCAAACATTACCTAAATGGGGTTGAGAATAAAAGACATAACCTTAAAAGGTTTTAAGAACCTACATAGACCCAATGTTTATCCAAACAGCTTGAGAAACGGTGTAATGAAATGATATAATCCAACCACCATCAAAACCTTATGCACTATTATTCAATGGTGTGGATCAAGAAGATTGAACGTTGTTGGATATAACATGATCCATGATAGACAATTAATTTTAACTATCTTTTATTTTTTGAAAAGATGAGATATTTATGATTGTCTCGCATATTGAATAAAGTTATTCATGGTTGATTAAGTCAACTTCATCTCAACTTTGAAAGTTAAAGACCGATCTTTAGTTAATCTTGCATATAGACCAACAAGTGTCCAAATAATTTAGAAAATGTATCTTCTAAGATACTATGCTAAATCCAATGGATACAAATTAATCTGAGATCAAGAAGTTCGTAGTAAGACATGAGATAAAATCACATAATGTCAATTTTTTTCCTAAAAAGATTTCAAGGCAGGAGGGGTATTCAAATACTATACCATTTTTTCAGATTGAAATAATCACTTCATCGTGATCCAAGTGGGAGTGATTTATTTAATGTTGTGATATTTGATAAATGTTTACCCATTAAGATTATAATGGATCTTGATGATAGAATTATTTATGTCACAAAGTTTCAAAAAATACTCTAGGAAATATGTGTCCGAGACATTATGATATCGAGGACACCTTCTTTATTTTTTTCGAAATTAGATCACTTTTTAAGGAATGAGGAAGAACCTACAGAATTAATCGAGAGGTTCTATCTCATGCAAAGAGACTAATGAAACAAAGCAATGAAAGATAATATAAAGTCAATAAGGTCAAATCAAGTTTTTGAAACTTGTAGATCCTTTATCGGACTCATCTTAAAAAAAATGCTCACTTAGTAGGGAAAGATTATACTTAAGTAGTGGGTATTTAAACTTTCTTCATCTCCAGATGAGATTTTACCTCATTGATTCACTTTTTTTTTCGCTATAGTATCAAGTATAGATTAAGAATTACATCAAAAAATGGATTGCATCGCTTTTCTCAATGGAGAATTCAAAGAAGAAATCAAGAAGTCTAATTACAAACTTAAACAAATCCTCAAAAAGTGGTACTTGAGATTTCATATTATGATTGTCTCATAAAGAACTTTGTTAGACAAAGACCACTATGTTTATGTTTAACGGCCCAAAGATAGTTCTCAGAATTCTATAATCATACGATGATACACTTATTATTTAAAAAGATAACAATGAGAATCTTTTGTGAAAGTTTACAAAGATCGCTCAAAGAAGTTACTTGATACCTTTAGTAGACTCATGTAGTAAGACTTCTAAAACGATTAAAATGAATGTATAAAAGCATGTTGATTCTCATGTTATAAAAGGACGAAGTCAATGAACTATGATGAATGTCCAAAGACCGAAAGATGAAATGTCAAAACGTACCATAAGCAATTAATCGATGTCCGATGCTGATGTTGTAGACGCACATCCGCACATTTGTTAAGTTGTTGGTTTGGTTAGCGACATTCGTTAATCCTAAAAGAGACACTAAAAGCAGCAAAGAGATTTTTTGATATCCAAGGATATCGCATTATTATCTCAAAGAGATAATCTAAACTTAGAGAGTATACATACACTAACGAGAATTATCATTTAGATGCATTAAGTCAAATTCTAGTTATACATTATTGCTTAATAAGAAAGCAATCTCGTGGTATAACATGAAATAAGTCCAGATAGTTCGACCACTCATCAAAATTGAACTTGTGCCATGTGCATCCAAAAGCAATAAATAAATTTTTTCATTAAATATTTGGAATTAGTAAGCACTCAATTGAGATCTCAGAATATTTTTTGAGAATTAAACACTCTAGTTGGAGTTGTAATGATTCATTGACGATGTGGCATTCCAAAGAGTCACTATAGAATCAAACACTTTGGTGGGAGTTGTAGTGATTCATCGTGATTGAAATGTCAAAGAGAGGTATATCGATTCACTTTGGAATCAAATACTTCAAAGAGAGTTGTAGCTTATTAATTATGGATATTTATACTTCAAATGAGTCAGAACGATTGATTATGAAATCAAACACCCATGTAAGGCTATATATGATTCATCACAAAGAATCAAAGCAACCAAAGCTTACACTAAAGATTCCAAGTATCATGAAAAGTTTGACTTTGTAAAGACGCTAAAAGAAGAAAAGAAGTGATTCTTGAATAAATTTCTCACGACTTATATCAGATTTGTTGTCAAACCTAATTATTGTAAGATGTAAGACATCTTAAAGATTTTGGGTTTGTATGGATTTAAATGAATTAATAAGTAGTTGTTAATGTTACTAGACATTTATGTATTGTGAACTATATAAAATGTTCATTTTAATAGTATGTCGACAAAGTTGATTGACTCTCTCATATTTAGCAATCGCCCGGACATCGAGGTATGTGCGAGATGAGATTATATTATAGATAATCGTAATAGATTTAACCACTTAATCTATTTGACTTGTTACAAAGCTAAATCAATGGATTCCTAGACAATAGAAGGAGAAATTCAAGTTAAGTGTCGGCGACACTTGAACTGTGATTTACACGATGTAAATAAATAAAATGACATACACTTCCATCTTGGGAAGAAACATCTTGACATGTGTTTCATACCACATGTACTAAGTTGACCATAAGGAAATGAGAAAGATCCCTATTTTATCATTGTATGAGGCCTTGAGGTTTTGACAAGTCTCTTTAAAGTACCCTTTAGGACTTTCTACTAAATTTCTAAGTCTTCACTTTAGTGTTGCTACTTTTAGCATGCTACCAATAGCTATGATTAATGTAGCAATGCGGCATATGTCTAAAAAAACAACTATAGTGAGTCTGTAGTTATTTCATGTGAAAGGAATGACATATTTATTAACACGCTCTATTGTATTCATTGAATCGTTAATCGAGTTGAGAACTTGATTATGAATGCATAGATCTGGCGAAAGGTTGAATATGCTCTAATAGTTTCAAGGATTGAAAGAGATATGTCAACTTGTGTTAACCGAAAGAGTTCTCGGGGTATAACGAAGTTTTGAATTCTTCATATAAAATCAAGTTGAGTTTGCTATATATCATTAACACGTTATATATCATGAAAAAACTCATATTCTCGAGGGTCACACGATTTATTTGCCTGTATGAAAATGTATTATGTGATGGTGTAAAGATGTGAAGTAGATGAGTGCAAGACTAAACTTCATGTGAGTGGAGATGAAAGCAAATTAATTAATAATAATTAAATATTATTATTTATTATTTAATTATTCCACATTTTTAGGATAATATGGAAAAAATAAGTTATTGATAACTTTTACTTATATGATAATCACGTGGATTTTTGTTTTTGACCAAGCGAATGAGATTTGGTCTTCATCAGAGAAAAATTCTCCCCTACGATAACGAAAAAAATAAAGATACATAAATATAGAAATCAGATTTAGTGAATACACATCACATACATACACAAATCAAAGGGCTTTTAAATTGTGAACAATGGAAGCAATCCGTGAATCAATTCTCAGGTTGTTAAGGCGAACTCAGAGAATCTAGACGACGATAATTCAACCGGTTCTAATTCTTTCCGCCGCACTCGAATAAAGGTTGGTGATTTTTAAACCCCCATTCCAACAAAGTACGCAAGTGTGTCCTTTTGACTGTATACGACGATCCGTTGTGACCGACAATCGACCCTCATGGCACAACATATACTGCAAATCCGGATTTTTTTCCAACATAATCATTGTTGCTTTAGTGTTTCCAACCTTGCAGCTTCGTGTAAAGCGGTACCCATAGCGATCCTTGAGGGCGAGTGCTTGGGGACATCAATGCCACCAACTTTCGAACAAAATCATTAGTTTTTCCACTCTGAACAGCTACATGGAGAGCTGTTTTACGTGGTAAGAGATAATGGCTTGGTTTGGTCCAGAGACGGAGCCATGCAGTTCGTGGGTATGTGCCCCATAAATTTTTGATTTTTTTTTTACTATATTCATATATTAAATTAAGTAGATATAATTCAAGTGTTACTCCATTGCATGTTTCTTGGCCAGCTGAGTTGGTATGTAATTATTTTAGTGTACTGCAGGTCATGTGTTCAAACCCCAACGCTCCCTTCTATTTTTTTGTTTATTTTAATTATAACCCTTTTATTTTTTATTTTTCTGCATTTATAACCCTTTTTGTTCAAAACCCAACAGTCTCGTTTTTAATTATAACCTTTTGTTTTTTTTTGTGCATTTTAATTATAAACCCTTTTGTTCATTGTTTATATTAATTATAACTCTTTGTTTTTATTTTTTGTGCATTTTATAACCCTTTTGTGTTCAAAACGCAACAGTCGCTTTTTATTTTTTTTCCTTTTTAATCATTTTAATTATAACCTTTTAATTTTTTTGTTTATTTCCACTTCTTAGCACCTCATTTTTTAATGCATTTTATTAATATATTTATTGTGCCCCCGCCATGAAAAAAAAAATTTGATCCGTCCCTGCTTTTGTCTATGTTTTTTCTTTAATAACGTGTTTGCTGTTTCAGTCATCGCTAACTGCCGCATTGTACGAAGAGTGGCAAATACTTGCTGAAGTCTCTACTTGTTGAATAACTGTTAGAATAATTAAATTCAGTTCAAAAGAAATAATTAAATTATACTAGTGAAAAAGTGTGATATATATAGACAGCCCTTGATACACCGCAAGAATGCAAGAAAGATTTTTAAAACATGCATGCAATTTATTTAATTGAATATGCAACTTTTAACACTAAAAATATTCTACTCGGTGATTAATGGAAATAAAGATATTTTAAAAGACGCTGCTTGGAGTTGCAGGACGCAAATGAAATATATTATACTAGTAAAATGTGTTATATATATATATATATATATATATAAATATATAAAACAACTTACTGTCAGTCTGTCACCACCTCCAGAGGATTCCATCTATCAAAATTTTGCTTGAAGACTTTTATGAAGAAGCAGAATAGCTACTTCTCACTCGTTTTAGTGTTATATAGTTTTAATTTCTTGTGTTATTGGGATAGTTGGTTAAGAAAATGAAACCACTATATATATAGTGGTCTGTAGAAAAATACAAAAGGTGAGACTGCCAACTTGAGAGACTTTCCTAGAAATTGACTCCATGTTATAATGCTATGAATCCATCTTTCTATTTCATGCATGCATCTTTCAGATAAGATTACAAATTAATCCATTCAACAGGACCATTTTAGACTACCTACTTTTTTTTAATATCTACCAACTTGCTAGTGTGACCAAGATGCTTCCCAAAAGTCAAAGCAAACTAATTAAGTCGAGAATTTTAAATATTTTAATTATTATCACAGTGTATACAAAATATTAATATTGAAATTGGGCTTGACACAAGCTTACAAATTTTGGGGAGACACCACGAAAGGTATACAAATTGGGCACGAATCCACAGCATTAGAGTTAGTTGTAATAGATTAGTCGCCCGTGAATATTCTTATTTGTTTGTAGGACGGGTTTCATGTATACCCCTCAAGACCACCAAGATTCATAATGATTTAAAACGTAATTTATTTATAATGAAAAGTACAACTTATTTAATTATTAATATAGTTGCAAAAAATTAGTGTAAATAAATTGCAATTTTCAATACAACAAATCGCATGTTAGCAAAAGAACTAAATGCACGATGTTACGTTACAAGATCTAGTCTTGTTTGTAATAGCTACACTTTGTAATAGCTACACTAGCTAACTAGTTACTGCTAGAAGTATATTATATTATGAGTGGCCATATGAATCTAGGTGCACCGTGAACTCTTACATAAATATTTTTGAATCATACAACTTGTTTGTGACCGGAAGATTTTATTTATAATTGTCGAATCGCACGTGCAATTATTTTTCCATATTAATAGTTGCACGATTCAATACAAACAAATTGCTTATTTTTCAAACAGAAACAAATCGTATTGTTTCCTAAACGAGACCGTGAGTGCAAGCATAAAGGACTAAGGAAGGAATGATATACAAGACTATAATCATATATATATATAATATATATATATATATATATATATATATATATATATATTTATATATAACTAGTCAATTACCATTTCCAGCTTGGTTACTGAAAAACCATGTGCTATCCCCCAGCCCAGCAATTGTAAGCAGAGCAGCGTCTACTTGGCATCTTCCATGGGGCATAAAGTGAGGCGACTACAACTTTTTATTATTATTATTATTATTTCTTTTATCTAATTATTTTAAACATTAATTTCCCAATTTTAAATTAGTATAAATGGAGGGAAATAACTATTTTTGGAACGTATATCAGAGTTTTAGCAATTGATTGTACCTTATAATTATATGTTGTTTTAGTCAATGTTATTAAAAAGCAAGGTGTAGAAGCTGAAGTCGGTAGTCAAACTGGTTCCCTAACCCGCTTAGAGATTAGGGCTGCCTAGACGACGACAAGTTCGGGACTAGGCTATTCGACTTTTTTTTTTTACAAACTAAATTAACATAAATCAAGGTAAATAAATCAACTTCAACTAGATAATTAATTAATTATCAAATATCAATATCCAAAACAAAAAGATTCTAAATAATTTAAAAAATTAACATAAATTATAAAAAATTATTTGAAAATAGATTTATATATAGTTATCAGTTTTCCAACTCAAAAGTAAGAATACTGAATCTTTTTTTTTTTTTATTATTATTGAATGCCGATTTATAAAATAAAATTTAAAAAAAATGAAAACCCCTAGCCTACCGTTTAGGGTCCTGGCCAGCCGAAACGATTTTTCATACCAATTTTGTCAAAGTCGGGTCACCAAATACATTTTAGGCCGATTTTTACATTCATGTTAAAAAGACAAAAACTCGTATTTTAGACTTTCATTCATCTAGACAAAGTACAATCTAGCAAGAAAATTAACATCTAACCCTCCAAAAACGTTAAAAAAGCAAGTAATGTCCAAATTATATTCCGACTAACATTGTGGTGATACCAAGTACTATTGACTAACATGAACAAAGACATGAGGCACTATGTAACACGCCATACTAAGGTATTTTTTTATAAAAAATAGCACTACAAGAAAATCGGGTCTCAAATGACAAAGAATTTATTCATTGTGTAATTTCTATAAATAAAAGTTTTAATGGCAAGAAGCAATATTTAACGGTATTTAAATTATGCCATTATTATTTATTTATTTTTATCAGTAAATGGTAACTCGTTGTTAGTCGCTTTACGTGAAAATTACGATGTGGCGTGGTGTGACAACGTGAGCAAATAAGATATGATGTGTTTTGCACAAGTAAATGTGGGCGCAGCACAAGTGTGATAGGAATGGAGAGCGTTAAACAAAGATGAGGGAAATTTTCTAACTCTTTACTTGACCTCTCTGAGGGTCTATTTATAGTAGTTTGATAAACATGTGCTTCCTTTGAAAAACTTAATATTATTTTTTTTGTTATGCAAGAATATATGGTGTTGCTACACGCTTTCACCGTGCCTTCCTCGATGAAGAGTTAGACCTCGCTTGTTGTTGATTTCTTAACCTCTCACACTTAATAAGATTGTGTGTGATTAATAATTATTGCTTTGAATTTATGATGGAAAGAGAATCATTGGGTAATTTCCGATACCTTATATCTTGGGCAATAATATTAATTATATGATTTATTGCTAAATTAACACAGAGAATCGTGCTTGGAGAGTCTTGTATGATATGTCCCCTTGGTGGGCTCGTAACCTTTATCATACCAAATCTTGCAAGTGGAATTAATTTTCCCCAGATGGATAATAATGTCGAGCTATATCCTTACTTCCAAGGATAAAAAATATTAATTAATATAAAGTTTTTCAATCGGTTTAATTAATTAACGGACTAAATAATCTTAAACACGGGAAATAATAATGAGAGTCATATTACCGTAATACGGGGTTGAGATGATAAAGGTAATATTAAGAATTAATTATTAATGGGTGAATAATATCACAATCAATATCGAATTGTTTCAATGTAGAGGTCCATCTTAATTCTCCTCCCAAGGCCCCTCAAGAGCCCAAATAAAGTCCATTAAATGAAAAAGATGTTTAAAATAAAATAAATTATTGTTGCCTATTTTTCATAATTTTCAAAAATTAAAGCCGGAAGAGAGAAAAGATTTTCGATTTTCTTGGAAATATTTTATGAATAAGTATTCTTGAGTACAAGATTATCCCATAAATTCAAGAAAAAGTCAAAGATCTTATTTCTTCCCAATTAATGACATTTTCAAAATTCTTTATAATAGGGAGGAGGATTTTGTTGGGAGTTATTTTGGAAATATAATATATTGATATATTCAAGATTGCATCTTGAAAAAAGAAGCAAGAAAATTTCCCAAGAGTCAATAAGCCCTAATTTTCCCCCTAGTATTGTTGGGGTTATATGTCAAAAGTATGCTTTTACTTTGATAACCTATGTATTAAACACTTATTTATCAAATAAAATATTTGTCACCGTTGTTTAAATATAATCAATGTTATATATTTTATCACAAACCGCCCATAAAGACGATTACATTGAAGTAATCGCCAGGATACCAAATCACAAAAGATCATGTTAAAAGGCGCTTTGTAAACGAAAGTGTGTGTTTTCACAACTTAGATAGATCCAAACAATCTATTGGTAGAAGTTGATGCGGTAAGGCTTTATTGACTTGTCTTGACCAAGAGATTACACTACAGATCTGATATACTTAAAGTTGACCACAGAGAGGATAAACTCATTCACACCGACTTAAGGATGAAGAGTTAGGACCAAAGGGTTGTTGATTTTTAATCTATGTCACTTTAATAAGGACTGTGTGATTAGTAAGTTATCTTTTGACTTATAAACGGGAAGAGAATTCATGACATCGATACCCTACAGCTTGCTAAATTAATACGAGAATCATGCGCCAAAATGTCTTGTTTGATTGGTCCTCTTTGGGTCTCAAACCTTTATCATACCAAATCTTGCAAGTTTTAATTAATTTTTCCTAGATGATAATAAAGTTGTTGTCCTATCTCCAACGATAAAGATATGAATTAATATAAAGCTTTTTAGCTTTAATTAATTAATGGACTAAATAATCTTAAACACGTGAAATAATAATAAGCCATATTACCGTAATACGGGTTAAGATGGATATGCAATATTAATTATATAGTGGCATTAATTAATATTAATGGGCCAATTATATTGTTGCCAATATTGAATTCGTGAGTCCATTGGAAGCGTCCATCTTAATTATCCTAAAGGCCCCTCAAGAAGCCTAATTAAAGTCCAATAAATAAAAGGTGCTTAAAATAAAATAAATTATTGTTGCATTATATTTCCTAATTTTTTCAAAAATATTAAAGAAAAAAAGGAGAAGGATTTTTCTTGAAAAGATTTTATGGAAAAGATAAATGATTCTTTAATACAAGATTATCCCATAAATTCAAGAAATCTTCCCACAATTTTTTTAATAGAATTTTCAAAATAATATAAAAGAAAGGGAAAAATATTTTCTTGATTTTCTTGGAAATATTTTATGGAGAAATATATGTATTCTTGAATACAAGAATATCTCATAAATTCAAGAAAGATCCAATCTTGCAAATCTTCTTGTAATTTTCAAAATTAAGGCTAAATAAGTGGTGTGAGATTTTTATGAAAAATATTATTGATGGAAAGAAGAATATATTGATATATTCAAGATTTATTGAGATCAAGAAAAAGATTCTTTCCTAGCCCCTCAATTGCCTTTTGAATTTTCGAACCCTCCTCACTTATAAATAGGATGAATTTTTTCATCCCCAACTGGGTTCCATGCGCTGAAATATTAGAAATCCAAAGGTGGTGCAACAATATTTTTTTATTTTTTGTTTTATAAATAGTTCATATTGGAGAACCTTCCAAGGGTTATTGGACGAGGACTTGAGGAATAATTGAGAAGGAATTTTTGGTGGGTATCCAGATACTTTGATCCTCGCTTGTCTCGCATCGCCTCCCAAGGGTAACGCGAAGCACGAAACTCCTAGAAATTCCGCATGCTACCATCTTTTACGGAAATATTATTTGCATGTTGTTGTTGATTGATTATTATTTGAATTCACTTAGGTAAATTCATGCTAGTAATAATTGTTAATTTAAATTTGTGTTTACAGGTCATCCCCGATAGATCCCGCATATGTTATCCTCCCATCATCGGGTATCAGAGCCTCGTTCGCCCATCTTTTAAACCAATTTAAATTGTTGTTCACAAAAATTGAAATCGATAGAGAACTGTTAGGATTGGTTTGTAGGTATCCAATTGTCATGGTATTTTAATGTGCTTATTTACATGCAAATAAATTGTGGGTTTTAATTCATTCGCTCGATTCGCTTTTCGCGGAGAAAATTAATAAAGAGATTAGATTTGTTTGATTTGTTCAATGTAATAGATTAGTTCAGATCTAGGTTTATTTATTTTCGTAAATAAATCAGGGAATCGATCGTGAAATTTCAAAGACGGAGACGAAGAATTAAAATTAAGTCCATTTGACGATGAGTCATATGAAAGTACTTGGCTAATGAATGCTCGGGAGAGCGTCAAATCATAAGATATTTCACAGGCAAGATACTGCCACAAGTATGGAAACGCGAGTCGGCGCAGGGCGGTACGAAATAAGGATCGCTGACCCTACAGGATGCTATTCAAGAAGCGTTTACGCGCTGCATGACGCTGGAAAGGACAAGCGGGTCGGCCGATCCGGGATCAGGGTTGAGCCTAGGCGAGGCGACTCGCGTTCGTCGAGCTACTAATTTTCTCCGGACGTCATCCTAACCTCTAACGAGGACATTTTTTTTGAAGAATTGTTATGATTCAATGAGCCTTTCGAGACGCAATGATGAAGGTGCAAAAAAGAGATTTATTTTCAAGATCAAGATTTGGAATTAAACCATTACGCTAGATATATGTGCCCAACGTATTTTATTTTTGTCTTGATGCTTGTTTTAAATTCGCAATTTTAATTGTTAAACGTGTTTGCATGATCTAGAATCGCCTAAAAGAAAATCTTCACTTTCAAAAATTACTAAGATATTTTATCGACAAATTTTATTCTCGATAAAAAATTTCACAAATTTGACCTCCACGATTTATTTATTTATTTGAATTATTTTGAGAAATTTCCAATTTTAACGCTAAAAAGATGGTTTTCACATTAATAAATTCTCAAAAGGATGATTGTGAATTATTATTAGTAATGATCATGACCTCCCTACGAGGCCTCGCTTCAAAGCGAAGTAATAATGTCAGATTTAGTCATGGTTATTTAGGTATAAAATTGATATGCATATATACTTCAAGTCCCCGGCTATTTTATATTGGTCAAGTGGAGCCGACTATTAATTTTGAATTAAAGGTTTGTAAATCGTTTTTGTTTGTAACTGCTTTCAATGTGTTTAAATAGAAAGTTCACCCCAATGCGCTACCTATTTAAACTGCTTTAGACGTTTAATCGACGCTATTCATATTGTTTTGAGATTTTGATATGAATAAAGTGATCAATTATGTGATATTTTTGCTTACACAAATTGTTATTTATTTCCTCGCTCCGCATGTCGCAACCTTTAAATCCACCGATTCTATACTTAAAAGACCATCAATTAACCAATGAAAACTATGTTGATTGGAAACGAAAAACTAATGATTGTCCTCACCGCATAAAAAGCACAAAAGATCCTGATACTCCAAAACCTCGATGAGCCAACCGAGTCGAAAAGAAGGCGGAAAAAAGAAAATATGATGACTGGGAGTATTGTAATGATATGGCTAAGTGTACCATTCTCGCATCCATGTTTGATGTTGTAACACCAACACCAACACCAAGAATTTACAACCGCCAAGGAAAATCGAAAAATCTTAAGAAGATGTTCCAACATCAACTGCGAGACGGCTCGCCGATCACCAGGAGAAAATGCTTTTGTCGGGTACGGCTGGAAAGCATACCCCGAAGGGACCATGTCCCCAAGATGACGGCTCATCCGAATAAACTTGGAGATTCCGTGCGTATTACGATCCGAGACTCGACGATTTGGTGCTTCACCTCTCGCCTAAAAGTTTTGAACACTTTCGCTGAACCATCGATGAATAATCGTAAGTTCTCGTTAATCGACTTGTCAAAAGCTTTTGGTCCCCATGAGACGTTGATTGGACGCCAAACTCAAGTTTTAATTCAAGTGGACCATCTTTCATTCCCAGACAGCCGGTATAAGAGGCAAGGCCAAAGGCCAGTAAAAGCAAATGACCCAATCAAGGCTGGCGCAGTAAGCGAGGGATGCCGGGGTGTCAAGAAGGATCCAAAGAAGTGTTTCAACCGCGCGTGAAAAAGGGACATCGGAGGTCCGCCATTCCAAACCAAAGTGAATGGAAAGAAAGTTAATTCTCACGCACTAGTTGTTGAAACTTGTTTAACTACAGATGCATCCACTTCGGTAATGGATACTGGATCCATCGATCATGTTTGTTTCATATTATGTGGGTTCAACTCAACCCGAATAACTTAGTGGGAGCGAGGTCCTCATCACACCGGAAGCGATGTTGATGAGTAGCAAAATAAGAGTGGGAGACGGCACCGCCTTTTTGAAGACAAGATTTTAGTTTTGAGAGATGTTTTTACGCTCCAGCTTTTTTTGCAAAAGCCTTATTTCAATTTCTAAACTAATTAATGATGGATATTCTCATATTTTTCTAAGCAAAAGCGCTACTTTAAACGATGTGTTTATCCACTGCGGAAAAATTACTTTAACAATTCTATACTATTAATCGCCAAGACACTACTCACAAAACGATCTTATAACACATTGATTATTTTACGAAGAAGAGAAAACGTTTCGTAAATATGAACGCGACACTTTATATAGCATCTAAGATTGGGTCATATTAATCTAAATAGATCCAAAGGTTGGTGAAAGATGGTTCACCGACTCAGCTACATTTAGAACTACTTCCAACCTCGCTAATCATGTTTTGAGGTAAGATGACCAAGAGGGCATTTGGATAAGGGAATAGAGCCACGTATGTTGTAAATCGCTTCACACCGACGGTGTGGTCCAATTTCAACCAAAGCTAGAGGTGGCTATGAGTATTTTACTTTCATCGATGATTACCATGGTTCGCACATTTTCCTCTATTAAACACAAATCGAAACCTTGATAAATTCAAGGAGTTCAAAGTCAAGTGGGAGAATCATATAGGAAAAGAGTATCAAGTTTCTATGGTCCGGGATGGTAATAATACTCAAATGGCGAGTTTTTAAACTACCCGTCAGACGAGGCATCCCTACCGACCGCATCATCTAAAACCCTCAACAAAAACGGAGTTGCGGAATCTAAGAAACCGAACACTCTTAGAAATGGTCGATCCATGATGAGTTATTCGTATCTACCTAAGTCGTATGGTCATGCTTGAAATGGCTACACGCTCCTATCAGCGTTATCCAAATTTGCCTTCCCAAAACCCTAAAGAAAGGCGGACCGGCAAGCTCACCGCCGAGACATCTCAGATTTGGGGGTGTCCGCATAATGCACAGACAAGAAAGCCGAAGTCGATACACGTCGAACTAAGATCAAGATGGATATCCCACGAACAAAAAAGGCGACGTTCTACGTCCCAAGATCAAAATGTGGTAATAAGAACGACTTTTAGATTTTTGGAAGAAGACTTTTATGAACAATCGAAAAGCCCAAAAGTGAGATTACTTTAAATGAAATAAGAGGCAAACCCTTATACCAATCAGACGGTTGATATACTGATATACACCGACACAATCAACCTCGTCAGAGCGGTATTGGCTCGGTCAACCCGAGAGATTCATGGATAGGAGAATCTTCGATTTGATCCCCGGATAGTGAATCGCACTTCGTCCTGCAAGGAGGCTAGCCTAAGATATGATTCAAAGTCCTCGCAAATCGCGATGAAGTTTAGATGGGACTCAATGGATCATAATCAAAAGGGAGCTAGTTGAACCACCCAAGGTAAAACCCATTGATGCAAGGGTCTACAAGAGGAAAAGAGGACCTGACCGAAGGTGGAAACCTTCAAAGCTAGGCCAGGGCAAATGGATACACTCGTAAATAGGGTATTGATTACGAAGAACCTTTTTCACCAGAACATGCTTAAGTCCATCAAGATTCTTTACGGCATAGTCAGCCATCTAGATTTTGGAGATCCGCAAATGGACGTGTCAAGACAGCCTTTCCTAATCGGAGTCTTTGACGAAAAAATCTATATGCAACAAACCAAGGTTTCATCGAAAAGGCCAAGAACACCTTGGCGCAAGCCGGCGTCCATTTTATGGACCAAGCAACATCTCGGCTTGAACCAACGTTTTGATTTATGCAATCAAATCCGCTGGATTTGATCAAAATAATTTCGAGAGTTGTGTTTATAGGAAGTGTGACTTAATTGCGTTTGGTATTCTCGGCACTATACGTAGACGATATTCTCATTTAATTTTAAAACATGTAAAAGGTTTTGTCGACGTAGGGTATACGACCTGTTAAAACAAATTTTGATATGAAGGACTTAGGGAAGGAAACATATATTCTTCAGGATCAAGATCATTCGAGATCAAAAGAAAGAATGATCGACCTATCGCAGTTCTACCATATATAGATACCGCTTGTTTCAGGGTTTCAAGATTCCAAGAAGTGTTTTGTACCTTTCGTGCACGGAATCCATCTATCGTAAAAGACATGTGCCCTAAGACACAAAGGAGATACCAAATACCTTTGACAATAATATTAATTGCACGACAATTGCAAAATTAATGTGAGATCGTGGTGCCTTGCAACGTTTGCACGGATCAAATCATGTGTCTGGAAACTTTATCATACCAAATCTTGCAAAAGGAATTAATTTTTTCGACATACGGATAATAAAGTTGGGTTGTCCTATCTAATGATAAAGATATTAATTAATATAAAGCTAAACAAGCTTAATTAATTAATGGACTAAATAATCTTAAATACTGAAATAATAACCGAGTCATATTACTGTAATACGGGTTAAGATGGATAGTGCAATATTAATTATATAAAGGGTATTAATTAATATTAATGGGTCGAATTATATTGTGGCTCAATATTGGAATTCGTAAGTCCATCGAAGGTCCATCTTAATTATCTAAGGCCCTCGCTAAGTAGTCCAAAGTCCAATAAATAAAAGGTGCTTGGTAAATAAAATAAATTATTGTTGCATTATATCCCCTAATTTTTTAAAATATAAAAGAAAAAGAGGAGATGGATTTTTTTAAAGATTTTTATAAAGGAGATAATGTATTCTTCGAATACAAGATTATCCCATAAATTCAAAAGAAATCTCCCACTCGCTTCTTTTTAATAGAATTTTCAAAATAATGATAAAAGAAAGTAAGAAAGATTTTCTTGATTTTCTTGGAAATATTTTTATGGAGAAATATATGTATTCTCGAATACAAGAATATCATAAATTCAAGAAAGATCCAATCTTGCAAATCTTTTTGTAATTTTCAAAAAATTAAGGCAAATAAGGGTGATATTTTTATGGAAAATACATAATGGAAAGAAGAATATATCGATATATTCAAGATTTCTTTGCATCGCTAAAAGATCTTTCCAGCCCTAAATTGCCTTGGAATTTTCAGTAACCTCCCTCACTATAAATTGGGATGAATTTTTCATCCCCAACTAGTGTTCCACGCGTTGAAATATTAGAAATCCAAAGGTGGTGCAAACAATATTTTTATTTTCCTTTGTTTTATAAATCGCCTTCATTTGAGAACCCTTCCAATCAAGGTTATTGGATGAGGACTGGGAATACTTGAGAAGGACTTTAGTGGGTATCCAGATACTGATCCCCGATCCTCTCAGATCGCCTCCAATCTGCACGCCATTTAACTCCAAGAAATTCTCGTGCTACTTACCTTTACGTGAAACATTATTTGCACGTTGTTGTTGAATTGATTATTATTTAACTCACCAAGGTAAATTCATGCTAGTAATAATTAATAATTTAAATTTGTGTTTGCGAGGTCATCCCATAGATCCTCAAGATAAGTTATCCTAACAAGAATAGTGTAAATGTGGATAAATTAATTCACCCAATCGCTGCTGAAAATAAATCCACAAAGGTAACAAACATTTATTTTCCTTTGTTTATAATTGTCTATCGAGTAACCTCCCACCAGTGTTGTTGAACGAGGACTTAAATACTTGAGAAGGACTTTGTTGGTAGCCAATTTATCCTTTTCTTGGCCCCTGTAAGTTATCATCTAACGGTAAGTTTACTAAACTCCCGGTAAATTCTAGATGCCAGACCTTTTACGTATTATTATCAAAATGAGGTTGTTGGCATGATTATATGAATCTTACAGGTTAATTCATGTTAGTAATAATCAGATTTAAATTTGTGTTTTTAAGTTCATCCCTAATAG